>JAOSBK010000003.1:34165088-34196738 GCA_027568895.1 Erythroxylum shatona
GTGAATACTCAATTATGCAAAGCATATGATGTACTGCAAATTCCTAAATTTTCTAACCCCTAACATGGGATGTTACATACAATTGGTTTTTATTTTTACAGGGTGCATACTCGACGATAAATATTAATGAAAATTGTAAACAAACCTTTAAGGAATATATGTAAACAAACCATATGTAATTAACAAAACTAAAAATATATTCTATTGATTGATTAAATTTAATAAAATAATAAAAACACATGATAATTATATGTTTTTACCTTGTTAAAATCTCTCCATCAATCTTTGATTTTCGATTTTGGTCGCTTGAAATTTGAGAAAATTATCAAATTTCTTAACTTACCTTCAAAGACTTTCAACAATCTGTATAAATATGGGATTAATCTTTAACAAATGCTAGGAATAACTTTATCTTTAACAAATTCCCTCAAATGTTCTTCAGTTGTTAGATTTTAATTGACCTAAATCTTTAGGAAACTATTGCAACATTTACTTTCCTTTTCTTTTTCTTCAAATTTCAAAATTTGAAGAATAGAATAGGATAGTAAAGAGTATAATGACTTTTTTGAGGATCACGTAAGTAGAATTTTAAGGTAAGTGGGCTTGCTATTTATTTATGGGTCTGACTTGAACCCATGTTATTATTATATCAAGTGTGTGATACTATGGTATGTGTTACAAAGGTCTTCTTGTAATGCCAGACTTTCGAAGCCCTTTTGTGTTATACTGTATTTGGAGATACTAATATATATTGATATATACATATGGTTGTATATGAGTTCAAAGATGTATTTGAATCCTTTTGATACGTATGCCAGTGATATATAATATTTTGTGCCCTTACTTGAACTTAGAGTTCATCGATAAGCATAATCTTGGAGATTTACAACATATGAGCTTTTAAGTGTGGAAAACTGAGTCCATTGGATGGATGTGACTATGAAGGCTAAGTTAAATGTGTTATAATGCCTTAGAGGTGATTAGACATGATTTTTAGACTTATTAGACAGATAGAAAGTTTAATTGGAAAAGTTAGAAGTACATAAGAGCTTATTTGCAAATTGTTAAAAGTTAAAGGACTTAATTGTAATTTTTCAATTCTTGGAGGACCATTTCATAATTTTATAAATTTAAGGGAATTAATTATAATTTTCAAAAGCTCGGGGACCAAAATGAAAATAAAAATTTTGGTGATTCCCAAATTTTGGGCTTAATTGCAAATTTAGGAAAGTTTGGAGGGTATAATGATAGTTTCACATAACTAAGGGCAATAAGGTAAATTTATCATGCTTGGTCAAAGAAGGGTCAAATTCTAGACCCTTCTTTATGTGTGTGGCCGTGCAACCCCTTCATTTGGCATTAAAAACACGTTTTTTTTTGTAATTAAAAGAGAGGAGAAAGAAGGAGAAGAGAGGAAAGAGAGGAAGTTTTGGCCATCACCAAAATTCACCATTTTTTTTATTTTTCAACTCAAACCAAGGTGTTCTAAGCTAATTTGGGGTCAAGGAACTCAAATCTATTATTAGATTTGAGAAATTCTCAAAGGATTGGAAGATATCACTAAAGGAAGATTTAGGTAAATTTTGTCTCATCTCTCTCTACATTAGGATTTTGAGTTTGGTGTTAAGATATGTTGTGCTCCATGCTTGATTATGCATGAAACATGGTTTAGATAAATGAAATATGTCATGGAGAGGGTTCTTTAAGTCAAAACCGAAATTCTCCCCTTTAGGTGAAAGTGTGTGAATCTTTGAATATCTTTTGAAATTGATGGTTTAAATGAACTCTATGATGTTAATTGTGTATGTATGGGGTGAATTGATGATGGAAAATGAGGAAGAAGTACATTAGAAAGAGGCTTTCAAGTTTATGCCCTTAGATGTTTGATAAAATGCCTAAGTGAACTTGCCTTAGGATTTAAGGATTTTGATGGTGTGCATTGGGAAGAGGCTTTCATGTTTACCTAAAGTAAACTTGAATTGTTGATTAGATTGACAAGTAAAGGCCTAATGTGTTTGGATAAAGATGGGCCTCATTATGTTTTGAAATGAGTAATTATTGGATTAAAGGCATTAAATGCCTTAGAAAATGCAAAGAAAAACAAATGTGGATAGTAAGGAAATAACCATGTGAGGAATTAAAGTGTTGAATCCTATAGCTCAAAGGGAATGATATTGTGTTTTATACATTTATTTGATAGTGTATAATTATAAAATTTATGTTTAAGTAGTATTTTCATCGTATGCCTTTTTATGTATAAAGGCTCAGGAGTCGTGAATTAGGGAGCTCGTACTAAGGATTGTTGAAGTGAAGAGAGAGTATATCTTCTTTGAGGTGAGTTGGAGAACCATATTTCTCATATGGAATTAGATCACTCTAAGACATGTATGATGACTTGTATATGAATTTTGGACCTAGGTAATGCATAGTAGAATTTAATCTACAATAGATGCTACTATATTTGTGTATTTAATAAACAATATTGTTTTGAATAACTCTTTGCTATAGGAGTAAAACTGATGTTTTTATTTCGTATTTTGAGAAATGACGTTGTTTTCAACAAACTAGCACTCGAAGTGTAAAAGAATAATGTTTTATTTTCTGAAACTATGTTTTTTAAACAACTTTGCACTTAGAGTGCAAAAGATGACTTTTACGGCATGAAATAATATTTTGAAACTTACTTATGCATAAATGAGTCATATATGCTACGTGTATGTTTTCTCTTTTGGCTTAGAGCCATAACAAGGTTTCATTTTATCAGTTGGACCGATAAATACAGGCATGATGCCTTACTTGATTTTTTATACTTAAATGTTGTATATGATTTTTGTGATTGGTTAGGAAACGATTGGTCAATTGTATGCTGGGCACAATTGATTATAATTAAGCGACCCCCGTACTCTTGACGCTGGTATATTAAAATCGAGTCGTCGTATCAGCACCTTTCTATAGGACTCGTGGTTGATTCCACACCTAGGGTCTAGACACCAACGAGGTCATCACCTAAGGTCATGACGCTCTTGTCGACTGTAGTTTGGACTCACCACAGATGAAAGTCGAGCCAACATTGATAATTGGTGGGTGTGTACATTAGTTTAGCCGATTAGTGGTGTCACATATGATTGTTTTGGCTTAGTCTGATATTTTTTTTCTAATGAGATTTGATTTATACATCTGATGTTTTTATGCATTGGTATATTGGAACTGGAACATATGTTCACTGGATGGGTGATTAATATGTTGGGCCTATATGGTTTCTAAGCAGTATACATTAAGTCATAGACTGGGCCTATGTGTTTTCTATACGTGATATATTCACTTCATAAGTTATCTACACCGTTTTGGTATAATCCAATTCTATCTGTGATATATGTTTTCCTGCTCACTGAGTACCTAGTGTACTCACCCCCCTCCGTTTTCCAACCATGCAGGTTAATTTAGTGGGCTCAAAGCTCTATGAGATTCGTGTGACTTTTTGACATTTTGGGAGTGTTTTTGCACGTGGATAGTCTCTTATTTTGTACTTTTATTGTCTTGTGGCTCATGAATTGTGTTTATGTAGATACATTTTATGATTTTGTGAGTTAACTTTTGATTGCCTTGGTTTTTGTAAAAGATTTTATGTATGAACTATTGATACTGTTGTTGAGATTGCCTGGAGTTGAGACTGCCTTTTGTGGACTAGAGAGTCCTGAAGTTGTGGTTAGATATGCATATAGAAGTGTGTTTGAAATCGTTTGCAGGTTTTGGGATTTTTAAAAATACAGCCATTGTTTTGCCCAAATTTTTCCAAAAAAAAGATATTCAGTTAGCCTTGCATAGTCGAATTAAGGATGCTGCGAGTGTCCTTAGCCCCAGTATGTGGCAGTTGTCATGAGCCCGATGTGGTACTAGATCGTGACAAAATATCTCTCCCTTTTTAAAAAAATTGGGTCGTACAACGATTGTATTTTAAAAATTCCAATACTCAATCAAATACCTGCAAACAATTTTAAACACATTTCTATAATCACATCCAAAAATTTTACCATAACTTCAAGATTTTAAAATCCACTCAAAGCAATCTCAACAATAGTATCAAAAGTTCATACATAAAGTCTTTTACAACAACAAACAGTCAAGAGCTAAATTTATGTAATCATAAAGCATACCAACATAATCATTCTAATAAAAACATTAAAATAGTTCATGAGCCACTATGCAACTAAATTACAAAACAGAAACTATCCATGTATAGTAATACCCTGAAAATGTCAAAAGACTACATGATCCACTCAAAGTTTCAAGCTCACTAAATTAACCTACATGGTTGGAAGGTGGAGGGGGTGAGTACACTATGTACTCAGTGAGCAGGAAAAAATAGGAAAAACATATATCACAAATAGAACTCAATACACATGAAGACGGTATAAATAACCTATGAGGTAAACATACATCACATAGAAACATATAGTCCTAGTCTATGACTCAACTTATACCGATTAGGAACCACATAAGCCTAGCCTATTAATCACTAATCGGGTGAACATAGGTTCTAGTTCCAGTATACATAAGCAGAAAGACATCACATGTATAAATCAAATCTCGTCTGAAAATAAATATCATAATAAGAAAAAACAATCATGTGTGTCACCATGAGTTAGCCAAAATAATGTGCACGCCTACTAATTTTCAGTGTTGGCTTTACTTTCATCTGTGATGAGTCCAGACTACAGTCGACAAGAGAATCATGGCCCTAGGTGATGACCTCGTTGGTGTCTAGATCCTAGGTGTGGAATCACCTGCAAGTCCCATAGAAAGGTATTGATATGGGGATTCGACTTTTACGTACCAACATTAAAGGTACGGGGGTCGTTTAATCCATTATCATAGCACATGATTGGCCAATCATTATCTCACCAATCACAAAAATCATATAGAAATATTAAGAACAAAAATCAAGTAAGGCACTATACCTTTATTTATCGGTCCAACCGATAAAATGAAACCTTGTCATAGCTCTAAGCCAAAAGAGAACAAAAACATGCAACATGCATGACTTGATTATGCATATGTAAATTTCAAAACATTATTTCATGCAATAAAAGTCATCTTTTGCACTCCAAGTACAAAGTTGTTCAAAAATGTAGTTTTAGAAAACAAAACATTGTCTTTTTACTTCTAGTGCAAGTTTGTTGCAAATAATATCATTTCTTAAAATATGTAATAAAAATATCAATTTCACTCCAAGTACAAAGAGTTATTCAAAACAATGTCATTTAGTAAATACACAAGTATACTAGCTTCCATTTTAGATTCAATTCTACTATGCATTACCTAGGTTCAAAATTCATATACAAGCCATCATGCATGTCTTAGGATGTGCTAATCCCATTTGAGGGATATGGTTTCCCCAACTGACCTTAAAAGAAGGTGTACACTCCCTTAACTTCAACAATCCTCGATACGAGCTCCTTGATTCACAGCTCCCGAGCCTTTATAAATAAAAAATATACAATGTATTTACTACTCAAACATATATGTCATATTTATACATCATCACATAAGTGTATAAAACACAATATCACTCTCTTTAAGCTATAAGATTCGACCATTAAACTTCTCACATGGTTAATTTCTTACTATTTATATTAGCTTTTCTTTTGCATTTTCTAAGGTATTTAATGCCTTTAATCCAATACTTACTCACTTCAAAACATAATTAAGAACATTGTTCCTAGAAAATTAGGCCATTATTCATCAATCTAAGCAACAATTCAAATTTACTCTAAGTAAACATGAAAACTGCTTTCAATTTATATCATTACAAATCCTTAAATCCTAAGACAAGTTCACTTAGACATTTTATCAAACACCTAATGTACATGACTTTCAAGTCATATTTTCAAGGCTTTATCGTGGTGATTCATCCTCCTATCTTGTTATACAATAAATACTTCCAATCAACAACACATTTCACTACTCCATTCAATCTAATTCCCTTCATTTAAGTCATATTCATCATAATTATAAAACTCATCACATTAATCCATTCCTTCTTCCATCATTTCGACTAAGGCTATCCAACATAATTCTTCGTCAATTTTCATCATCAATTCACATTATACATATACAATTAACACCATAGAATTCATTTAGACCGTCAATTTCAAAAGATATTCAAAAATTCACAAACTTTCACCAAAAAAGGGACATTTCAGTTTTGGCTTAAAGAACTATCTCTATGACACATGTCATTCATCTAAACCATGTTTCATGCATATTCTAGTATGGAGAACAACATATCTTAACACCAAATTCAAAATCCTAATATAGAGAGATATGAGACAAAATTTACGTAAACCTTCCTTTGATGATATCTTCAAATCCTTTGATAATTTCTCAAATATAATGATAGATTTGAGTTCCTTGATCCCAAATTAGCTTAGAACACCTAGATTTGAGTTGGAGAATCAAAACAAAGGGGTAGGGTTAGTAATAGCTGAAAATTGGTCTTCTCCTCCTCTCTTCTCTTTTCTTGTCCTTTCTTTTAATAAAAACAATATGTTTTAATTCTTTAGTAATGGGGTGCACGACCTTACATAAAAAAAAGGTCTAGAATATTGACTCTTCTTTAACCAAAATATGGTGAAATAACCTTTTTAGCCTTAGATTATGTGAAATTACCATATTACCCTCTAATTTTTTCCTAAATTTGCAATTAAGCACAAAATTCGGGAATCACCAAAACTTTTATTTTTATTTTGGTCCTCAGACTTTTAATAATAATTATTAAGCCTCTTAACTTTATAAAATTACATATTGATCCTTTAAGAATTGAAAATTTACGTTTAAGTCCTTTGACTTTTAACAATTGAAAAACAAGCCCTTATGTACATTAATCTTTGCAATTAAGCTTTCTAAGTGTCTAATAAGTCTATAAGTCATGTCTAATCAGCTTTAACGCATTAGAACATATTTAACTCAATCGCTATAGTCATATCTATCCAATGGACTCGGTCTTACACACTTAGAAGCTTATATGTCGAAAATCTTCAAGATTTTACATACTGATGAACTCTAAGTTCAAGTAAGATCATATAACATTATAAATCATTGACATATATATCCAAAAGGATTTAAATACATCTTTTAACTCATATACAACCATGTATATATCAATATACAGTAGTATCTCCAGTATAGAGCAATACAAAAAGGCTCAAAGAGTCCGGCATTACACATCAACAACTAACCAGTATTTTTACAAAGATGGAGACCAGGTTCGGAGATGGGCAGAAATGAGATGAAGTCTTTTCCTATGTAGGTACATCTTCCCAATCTACCTATGGAGCTATGGACTCTTGAGGGGATAAGTTATACGGTTAGTTCTTTAGGCAAACCTGTAAGCTTGGATACTCCAACAACAAATATGGAAAGAGTTGGCTATGCTAAAGTCTGTATTGAGATATTAAATTTTGCTTACCTACCTGATGGCTTGTCTATGTTGAGTTTAAAAGGTAATGGAGAAATGGTTCAAAAAACCATTCTAGTTTCTTACCCTTGGAAACCAAATGCTACCAAAGAATGGCAACCCACGGGTAAAGTTTTCCATGTAGGGACCCAAGAGGAACTACTTACTCCTACCAATAAAGAGTAGAGAAAAGCTACGACAGATGAGCACAAATGAGGGAATGAGGTAAATAGTGCAAAGTTATAGACTGGTATTGATCTCATTCTTACAAGAACGAATATCCATCCAGTAAGGGAAATATTGACTTTAAAGAAATTAAGCTTTACTAGCCAGAATAGTAGTCGCATGGAATAGCTACATTTAAAATTTAGGGGGACAAAGCACGCTAACTATGTGTTTGGTTCCTATCCCCGTTAATGGGGACAGAAGACGAGACATATAAATCTTGTCTCTGTGTGACATTTGGTTGCTGTCCCCAAGTTTCTGTCTACCGTCCCCGGATGACAGGGACAAGCTTTTTTGTTCCTCCCAAAAAGGGAGGACAGAGAGACGTTGTCCCTGTCTCCGCAACATAACACGCTTCTTTTGTATTTCTTAACACGTTGTCCCTGTCCCTATTAAGCATCATTTTGTATTTCTTATTATTATATATTTTGTATTTATTATGATTCAAATTTATTATTCTTATACATTTTGAACTTATTTATATTTGTTATTCATTTTGTTGTTGTTTTATTATTATTATTATTATTATTGTTATTATAGGTATTTATTATTATTATTATTATTATTATTATTATTATTATAATAAATGTTGGTATTAATTATTGATATTATTTTTATTATTTTTATTTTTATCATACAATTTGTTTTGTTTTATTATTATTATAAATTTCTTATTAGTAGTAGTAGTAGTAGTAGTAGTAGTAGTAGTAGAAGGTGCATTGTTATTATTATTAAGCATCATTTTGTATTTATTATTATTTATTATTATTATTGTTGTTGTTGTTGTTGTCGTTGTGGTTGTTGTTATTATTATTATTATTATTATTATTATTATTATTATTATTATTATTATTATTATACATTTTGAACTTATTTATTAATTCAAATTATTTTTATTGTTATTATTATTATTATTATTATTATTATTATTATTATTATTATAAATAATAATAATTATTATTATTATTATTCTTCGATCTTTATATGAAATTGTTATTAGTATTATTTGTTCAATTTTTAACTCAAACAATTCATTCGTAATAAACTTATCAATTAATAACACACTTTTAATCATCTTAAGCACTAGGGGCAATTTTGTCATTCCCACCATTTTTTCCGTTCTGTCCACTGCAACCAAACACATTGTCCCCGAGACGGAGACAGTTTTTTCTGTTCTGTCAACCACAACCAAACAGCTCATTGTCTCCACTTTTTGTTCCGTTCCGTCTCCAACTATCTCTTCCATCTCCGTCTCCACCTACTGAAGACAGCAACCATACGAACAGTTAGTGTCGTAGCTTTTCCTTTGTAAAAAAAAAAAAAGGAAAGTTGAAGCTCTGAGCTCTCTGAAAGCATACAGTACAGCGAGAAATTAGAGAAAAGGGAACGTTTAATGACATTTAATTGGCAAGCATGCAATGCACATTGGTGTTCCTATCAATCCGTGGCTTGGTTCATTCCCCTTTTCATAAGAAACAAAGCTGAGATGAGAAGAAACTACATTTCAATCCTTAAATAATACTTTAACATTTATTATTGGCATGCTATATTAAGAAGCACAGTAATGTGTGACCCATGTGCATGGTTTCACATAGTAAAATAAGACTATTAAAGTAAATATACGGATTAGTGAAAATCTATTTACGTTCTGTCATATATTTAATATATGATCGATCAATTATTTAAGGTATGTGGTTTCAAATGAATACAAAATATTTTAAAATTTTTTGATTTTTTATTATTATTTTATTTTGAAATTCAAGCTCAGATAATTTATTTCTTTAAAAGTTAATAATTTAAAATTAAATTAAAATTAAATATTTAAATTTTTATTTAAAACTAATTGTTTAGATTGTCCTCTGAGTTTAATGGTAGTTAATTTGATAATCATGTTAATGACATTTGAGATAGTTTCAAGAAAATGGATGGACTTGACTTAATTTGTTTATAATTATTTAACGAACATGGGTCTAAATTATGAGGCCTAATTATGGGTTTGGTACAGTTCTTGATCCTAAAAGCCCATAAGAACAGTTGACCCAATTTTTATGCCGGGCTGCTCAATTAACCGATTATGTCTCTCTATTCACGACAGCCAAATTTATGATTAGAAATATAATAGTAAAAGACATTTCTATATTTGAAAAATTTCAAATCAGCCAAATTTATGATTAGAAATATAATAGTAAGAAGAACCCTAGAACAAAATGGGAAGTAGCTAGCCAACTTCTAGGAGAGACATAATTGACTGCATTGATCTCGGTAGCTACGCCACCTACGGAATTTAACGAACCTAAAGGCGCATGGGTCATATATTCCGCGGAACGCCGTTCTTGCCAAGGTTGTATATCCTTTTTCAACCTAAACCGAAATAACTAGTTATAGTAGGCATGAAGAGGCTAATAGACATTTCTATGTTGCTTAAAAAAACATTTCTATATTTTAATTTTTAAAAATTTTAACATTAACCTTTTTCAATGTCTAAATTTTTAGAGTAAAATCTACTTTCTAAATTTATATTAAAAATAATAGAGCAAATATGCCATATAAACATTGCATATCAATCAATATTCTAATTTAACTTAATTCTTAAATTCGATTCAAATTAAATAAATCTACTTCAATTAAAATTTAATATAATATTAATTAGATTTTAATTAAAAATTAAATTAGGTCTTTTTTCAACCCATATTTAAATTTATTAGTGTAACGTTATTTTTAATCAAATTTAAAGTAAGCCTACAAGCAACTGACAAAGTTTCCTTTTTGTAATTATAAAGTCATATGCTCAAGTTGTTAAAACAGTTTCTTTGTAAAAGTATAAAAAAGAAGGTTGTGTACATCATAATTATTTTCAAATCCCCACAAAGTAGGAACTTTGTGCATTGGTTATTTTGAATTGAATTGACTTTTAATTTAATTTAAGATGAATTTAATATTTAGAAATTAAAAATTTTAAAGATTAGACAATTATTTAAACTACATAAGGAACCTTTATCTTTTAAAATGACAAACTACTTTCAAGAAATAACTTGTAAGTTTCGTTTTGAAATAAACAATAAGTACTATTCATGTTTTGTATGTTCCTCGTCATGCAACTATCATTTTGCTGCTACTAAAGTGAAAAATGAATTAGAAATACGAATAGATTTATTTTCAAAAATAGGGGGGTCAACGGTGAAGTTTATTTGCATAAGTATTAAATTTATTTCTTTAATAATGTATTTCTCTTTTCTTTAAAATTCACTTACAAATAATGTTTTTATATAAAGGTTTTAATTATTTAACAACTATGAACTTAAAAAATTGTTATTTTTAATACTAATTTTTATTTTTGTCAAACCCCTTAACTTTTACAACTATTAATGTGACACAATTATATCAAATCACAGCAAATATATAATATTGTATGGTAGAAAATATATCAAACATCTATTGTTAATTATTTAACATTAAAAAGAATTTATCAAAATTAAAACTCGTGCAAAATAATAAGATATCTATTTGTATGAATTAGCTTAAATATAATACCAAAAATAATGTTTTAAAAATTGGACTAGAAGTTAAGTCGGTAAGACAAGATATTTAAGGTTTAAAAAGTTCAATCGATATTTGACCATTATAAAACTGAATAAAGATTAAATAAAATTAAAGAATTTAAAATATGATTGAAAGAGATTATCCTTATTTATCGAAAAATTTAGTTTAATTGAAAAAATTAAATGAAAATTAAATGATTTATTTTGATTTATAAGAAATTATTAATTTATAAAATATATCCATTAATTAATAAATTGATCAGTTTTTAATAATAAGAGTTATTAAAGTAAATTGAACCAAAAAGTTAAATGTTAGAGCGAAAATTGAACAATTTAATATTTTTGCAATTAAACCGACCAGATTGGAATAGATTTTTTTTAATCATTGGAAAACAAATGCAAAAAATATGACAATAAGCCAAATCAGGTCGGACCAATATCTAGGACTTAGGGCTGATTGACTTGAGCCCGACCCAACCGGGCCATGAAGAGGCCCGGGCTTGAGTCTACCCCACTCGATTTATTATATTTAAAAAATTCAAAAAATAACGTTATTTTGTCATTATTGATCAGGCCTCAATTTGGGTCGGGTTCCCAAGGCCCTAACAACTCATCCATTTGGGCTTGTGGCCCAACCAATCTTGACCTAGTCTATTGACTTCGGACTAGACGGACCCATGCCTGTTACGAACTTACATTATCATAAATTATCAATTCATTTGTAACAGTGACACAATAATCAGCAGTTCCATTCCATCAAATAAGCATTGATACCTTATTATTTTTACTTTCCTTTTAACACACCCTACTGATTTCACGAAGTTTCTCAATTTGTTTGGAAAAGAGAAAAACCTAACTGATTTTTGGGCTTCAGATCATACAGAGGGCAGTCTTATACTGTTTAATTCGCTTCAGCTTCCAAAATTGAAGCACCAAATAATTGAAAACCCTATTTTTCCTGAAAGAGTTAAAATGTTATGTATATGATCGACGTGTAGATGCATGTCGGTGGAATAAAGGTGGATCTGAATTGGTTGCTGCAATTTGTGTTTACGATTTTTGTGATAGCTTTAGGTTTGCTTCACTTGGTAAAGAACACGGCTTCGAAATACTTCGAAGTCGACGCCGGTTTTGAAGGCGGTGGAAGAGGCGACGGCGGTGCAGACGGAGGAAGAGCAGCGGGGAACGCTGATCGGAGTCTCGCAGACGGAGTGGTTTCCATGGAAACCGCCGAAGATCCATCTTGCTCCAATTGCGGCAAGTCTGGGAAGAACAGGAAGTGCTCTCGTTGTAAATCTGTTAAGTACTGGTGCGTATTCTTTTTTATTCAATGCTCGTCGAGTACTTCCACTTTTTAACTTTTGGTGAATTCGGAGGCACTTGTATGGCCTTTGCATCATTGGCTTTTCCAAATTTCTTGTTTTATTTGATATTACAATGGAGAGGTACATATTTGGGAATATGGTTGTCTGTTTCTGGCGCCAGAATAGCCCTGATGATATATAGTTTACTGGTTAGAGTATGGTAAGACCAACTAGACACAATTACTAGATTGAATAATCGGTTTAAAAGATTTTATTTGTATTCAGGACATTATACGTTTTAATTCGTAACCAAGATGTTGCAATTTCATAGTTGTTTATAATGTTTTTAATACTGAATAACATGTACTGGGCTCTGTATTTTCAAGCATGCGGATTTTCTTTATAGGATAAATTTCAGCTCAAGTATACATTTCTAAGGTTAAAACTCTATGTTTATTTGTATTCTCTTTTTCCAGCTCTTCTGCATGCCAAACTGAACATTGGAACTCTGGGCACAAGACAAAATGCAGGCAGTTTGGACAGAAAACTCGAGGTGTTAGTGCTGGAAATTTTTCTGGAATTGCACTTGTTCCTTCTTATGGGACTTCAAAACCTACGAAAAGGCCAAGAAAGGCATATGCTTTGACCTTTTTTTTTTTGATTCTATTGCCCCTACTTTTTGGAAGCTCTTTTATCTTGTGAAGAGTTTCTTATTTTTGTAAGGAGGCAAAACTGACCTCCAAACTTATTTTCCAGGTTCTTTTTCCCTATGAGGAGTTCCTTAAACTGTACAACTCGGAAAAGCCATGCTTTGCTCCTTGTGGTCTCTTGAATTGTGGGAACAGGTCATACTTCATGACTCTAGTAATGTGCTTTACCTTCTAAATCATGGGCAAATATGTTGGTAATTGTGAGTTATTTAGGGTCTTATTTTAGTTCTTCCTTTTGGTTGTAGCTGTTTCGCCAATGTGGTCTTGCAATGCCTTACTTTCACACGCCCTCTTGTTGCCTACTTGTTGGAGAAAGGGCATCAAAGAGAATGTGAGTTGAAGAATTATGACTATTGTCAATTACTATCTTAGAGGGCCTTGAGTAATTCCTAAATTGCAACTTTTAACTTTACTTTTCAGACAACTGTGATGATTGGTGTTTTCTATGCTTACTTCAAGAGCATGTTGAAAGAGCAAGCCAAAGCTCTCAACCATTTTCTCCAATTAAAATTCTCTCCCGTCTACCTAATATTGGTGGTAACCTTGGATATGGAAGACAGGAGGATGCTCATGAGTTCATGAGGTTTGCCATTGATACAATGCAATCAGTGTGCCTTGATGAGTTTGGCGGAGAAAAAGCTGTTGATGCTAGCTCTCAAGAAACTACCCTTATTCAACATATTTTTGGTGGTCAGCTGCAATCTCAGGTTATGCAACTTATTTAAGCTGTGTACATAAATTTTATAACTTTTTCATAAAGTAACATATAACATTCTCTTACCTTGCTGCCATCTGACAATTTCGTCATCAATTAAGGAAAAAAGCTGATGCACTTCTGTGGCTGAGCTATTCAACAGAAAACATCATTAGGATGTTGGTTGATGTCATTCTACCATTAATTTTCCCCTTTTTTTGTTCCTATAAATTACATGCTAGAAATGCAACAGATTCCATTTTATGATAGACTTGAGAATGCATTTTCATCTATCATTTGCCTTTATTGCTTCTTGGAAATAAAGGAAAAGAGAAGATCTTCTGCAAATAATAGACTCTGCAAAAATTAACTGGTCTAACCTTCTTCTCACTCTTTGCCTTGGTGGTACATGATGCGAATAAATGGAAATCTATCCTAATTGTGAGCTATTATCTATTCTAAGTGTCTTAATTTACTATTCTCAAGGACTTGTCAGAAATGAAGTAGGTGAGGTTCTAATATGATGTAAGCATCAGTTGCAGATGTGGCACTTCTTGTCATATAATGATGGCCTATAAATTCCATGAGGCTAGATTTTTTAATTATAAAAAATTGGCTTATTTTTTTTATTTTGTCACTTAACCAAAAATTATATGGCAAAACTTTTGGAATGGGATGGTTTAAAAAGCTCTCAGCTACTAAGCCATTTACAATCTCCACTGCTGACTCACTTGCAATGTGATTTGAATGTTGCGTTGCATAGTTTGGATATTGGTTGATGATTTGTCCCAACTTTCTAATTGTGTACATTTCTTGAGTTGTTAAAATCTTCAAACTCTCTTAGTCTGATTGATGACCTGACTGATTTTACTGTTTTGTAATTTACTTTAGGTTATATGTGCGTCATGCAATAAAATATCAAATCAGTATGAAAGCATGATGGATCTAACTGTTGAAATTCACGGCGATGCTGCATCATTGGAGGAATGCCTTGATCAGTTCACGGTCAAAGAGTGGCTTCATGGAGATAATATGTACAAATGTGATGGGTATGGCTCATAGTTCTGAACTTCGAGGCACAAGACCTCATATTTTCCACTTTGTGCATGGTTCTATTTTTGGCATTTGTTCATCATATGCATATAATAGAATATTGCACTTTTCACACAATTTTAGGCTTCCTTTACGCATGATCTATAATCTTGGAGGTGAGAATCCATAATATAATTTAAACTGAAATCGGGGGGTGAATAATAAAGGTGAGAGTTTGATTTAATACATCCGATTCTTTTTCCTTTGAAGTAGACTCAAGATTTAACAACTACATTATAGTTAGGTTCACTTTCCAGACTGAGCAAAATGAGTACTTTACTTTAACCAGATCAAGATGGATTTAGTTGGGGCTGAAGGTAAAAGTTGCTCATTAAGAAATTTTTGCACAAATTATCAAGTATTCTAGATTAGATGGGGAATGATATGAATGAGTAATGTTACATATAAATTTATGTGTATGTTTGACTTCTTCTCTGTTCCTGATATTTGATGTGATCTCCACTCCTGTTTACAGGTGCAATGACTATGTCAAGGCATGGAAACGTTTTACGATCCGAAGGGCTCCAAATATTCTAACAATTGCCTTAAAAAGATTTCAGGTTGGACCTGTACCTATTTCTTTTAGATTCTATTCTCAACTTTTAATTATGTCCTATGTTTATAACATCTGTTATAATGTAACATCTGTTATATTATGTCCTATATTATAACATCTGTTATAATACAACTTCTTCTCTAATATAACATCTGGTACTCTGACTCTGCAGAGTGGCAGATTTGGCAAACTTAATAAACGAGTAACATTTCCTGAGACCTTGGACCTCGGTCCCTACATGAGTGAGGAAGCAGATGGTACTGATATATACAAGCTCTATGCGGTTGTTGTCCACATTGACATGCTGAATGCATCATTTTTCGGTCATTATATATGCTACACAAAGGATTTTTGTGGCAACTGGTACAGAATTGATGACTGTAAGGTGTGTCTCTCTCTCCCTCTCTCACCTGCAGCACTCGCTGTGCTGTCTTTGCAAAAGCTGCCATAATTTCCTTATAAAACACTGCATCCCAAGTTTGCATTTAGAAATGACTGTTAGTAAGGATTAATCCATGATAATCATTCTAATCACTTGAACACTATGTGCTATTGGGTGCAACCTACTACTCAAATGTAGCTGAGGTTCATTGTCTGCATAGCCTGAAATGTATAACTGGATGAGTTAATCTTCATTTTAAAGATGAAATGGCTGCTAATTAGCAGTACTGATTATTGTAACTATTGGTTGATTAATCTGAAAGATGACTCGTTTTACAGAAGGTTGTAAGGTGAATAAGATTCATAATAGAGGTTACAAAAAGCAGGGTAGATTGGTTTTTATTCTAACCTAACTTTCCTTTTGGAGGAGAAGACGGATTTTCATTTCAACTGCTTGAGATGTGCAATTATTTACAGTTTAATACTAATAACTCCAACTGTTTGTATATCTTGCCTCAGGTTACAATGGTTGAATTGGATGAGGTACTTTCTCAGGGAGCTTATATGCTTTTATATAGCAGGTAACAAGCTAATCTTCCATATTCTTTCAACATTCTTTCTGTTAAACTTACTTTTTCATGTGTATAACATGGGAGAGAAGAGAGGGGAGATTGAAGTATGTGTTTCTGTTTGATCACTTATGACTTGTAGTAGATTGTGCAATTGATTATCTGCTGGTTGTTTTACTAGTAAAACTATTTGTTCTATCTAGAAAGGCTTGGGCTTCGTCTTATTCTTTGTCTATCTTAATGTTTTATTTGGTTACTTACTTAGTTTAATAATCTGGTTGGTTTTTGGTTTTAACCGAAAAGTTGTGCCCATAGGTGCACCGGCAGTTTTTATATTATTTTTGATGAACATATTATCTATCTGGTTTTTGTTTTTTTAATAACTTAAGCTATATGCTAAAACTAGCATGTAGGAGTGGATTTGCGTTGTTTAATTTGAGAAGCACTGTACATTAAAAGGAGGATGTGTGTTATAATTTCTAAGAGTGGTGTTCCTTTGGTCATGTTTTCCTGGTGTGGCGCAGGGTTTCAGCTCGGTCATCTTGTTGCAAAACCATGGAAACTTTGAAGGAGAAGCAGGAAATGGTGAAATCAGTATCAGATTCTTGCATAAAGGAAAATGGTGATTGCATGTCAGCTTTGGCATCTATGAATTCAACGAGCAGTTCTGGGTCCCTAGCATCAGAAAGTAATTCTGATGTTGTAAGGGAGCACTTTGAAGATGGTGGTGCAACTAATATTCGGCTAATTTCGGGCCATACAGAAGTATCTTTTCCAATCAAGAATGGAAATTTGGGAGTTGAATCTGAAGCTGAAATAGGTGCAGATCATATGGATTCTTTTCCTCCCAAGTCTTGTTCTTCTCCGTTGAAGAAACCATTAATCCGTGATAAAAGTTTGCTAGTTGGAATCAATTGTGAAGATCCGGGGAGTATGGTAGAATCAACTTCATCTGTTTCAGTGGAGCCTTCTGGACAGCTAAAAAATTCATGTGCTGCGATTGACTCTAGATCTCTTGTTGAAAGTTCTGGCAACTTGCTTGATTCCGGACTGAGTTGGGACGTTGTGAGGGATATCAAAGTTAATGGCAGCATTCATTCACATTCAGGCGGGGCTACTACAGCGACCGAGACTCATAATCTGAAACGTGAATCACCATTTCGCGTTTCAGATAATTATGCTCAGACTTAACAGGTGGTCACCGAGTTAAATCTGCGACTTTCCACTGGTCCAGTGTTAAATACTTATTCATGATCCCAGCTGGAGAAGGACGAGTTAGAATTTTCATCTAAGGTTTCAATATTTTACCGAAATCTTAGGTTCCATTCGACTTGGAATTAATATGAGAAGAAAAGTTCCTTTCGTGTCGTTGCTTGGGCCCGATCTAGTTACTCATGAAGCATCTTTGCTGGTAATCTGTCAACAGTCGGATACAAAATTGAAACATAATCTCAAAGTTGAACGTTGGTAGCCTTACTTTTAACAAAGAGACAACATAACGTCCACACCATTACAAAATTTAGGAACGAGTGAGATGGTGCCCCTTAAAAACCCTCAACGATGAACTGTTTTTGCCAAAGAGTGGGCACCTTCTGAGTCTTCAAAATTAAAAGTTGCTTAACACAATCAAAGATAGCCGAAAGGATCTTCCCAGCTTGCGTGACATCTATACATCATAGAAAGTTAATTGCAACAAATACCTTTCGCACTAGAAGGCGAAGGCAAACAAAACTACTCGTGTTTGATTTTGTTGCACCTCCTCAAGTTTGCTGCAATTGACCTGGAAACAGATACATATAATGATTTAGTTGCACTGGCAGATGCATTTTTCATTCACTATTTCCCATCAAGATGCATCATGAACAAAACATTAAACTTCCCATTTCAACTACAAAGGATTGTATGTTATCCATTGTTTTGTAAAGGCATCATTTTAAGAATGTTCAGTATCGACATTTCAGAACCTGATTTTTGTTTATAAGCTAGATATTAAAAATCTGAATCATCGCAGGCCAAGAAACTTTGTCCATAAGAAACAAGAATGTGACTGCAAGCTTTCTATATGCTGCTTGGACAGCTATATTTGGCTGTGCATAAGACTGGAAATTTTAAAACCATGGATATAAACTTGGAAATCGTAATTAAACCTAGAAACTTGTAAACAAAAGACAATTAAAAGAATAGGGAGAAACAGTAAAAATAAGCAGGGAGTAGTTACCATAGAGCTTCATCTCAGGTTTCTTCCCACCCTTGATGAGTTCCAACACAAAGACATCTCCCGCTCTTAGCCGATTTAACCTTGCAAATGTGGTCCAGCCCTTTCCAATCCACACTCTGCCACCATTTTTCCTCATCCTTAATGATACTGGCCATTCCCTTCCTGTTTCATCTAAAAGGATCATCTCACAAGGTGCGCTTGTTAGACCATTTGTGCTTGCAAATTTTCTAGGGATAGTCTGCAGATAGACTACATATGAGATAATAATTATACGTGAATGTATAACACGTGTTGTAATACTCACCAGACCTTTTTTAAGGCTATATTTGCAAATAGTGATTGAAACGTGGGGATGTATGATTGATGAAGAACTAGGTTTTGTATCACAATGCATCAGATGCTCTTTTGCTTCAGGTTGCTTCGTCAACCCTGCAAAGCATTGTCAGAAAGAAAAGCAGTGTCATAACAAGGAAAAAGGGGAGGTACACATGAAATAAATTGAATAGCAGCAGTTGACTTTCCACCAATTAATGCATAACATGTTTTTAGGTTGGCTACCTCAGCTTGTGCTAGGTGGTTGCATTTAGGGATGGCAGTCCAGGCCCAAGTTGACTGGCTTGGGCCGTGGGAAGCCGGCCCAGCCTGATTTGGTCACCAAAACGATGTCATTTTAGCTCGTAAGTTTCTTAAACTAAAGACCAAAACGACATCATTTTGGTTGCAGACTAAGCGGTTGGCCGGGCCAAGTTAAAGATGGCCTCAGCCTGACCATTGCAAATCCTAGTTGCATTTCATGGTTTAAGCATATATGTTGATATTCAATAGCTCCTCTGAAATTCAGCAAATACAAATTGAGCAACAATCAAACGACAGAAAACAAAGCAATTACTTCAAATGCTTCATGTGTAACCATAAACACTTACTCACATACAACTTAACGCGTTTTTGTTCATAAGGTTTCTCCATACTCGCTTGAAATTATAAGAATCATGAAAACATGAAATTCTTGAAATTTAATAAAACTTACCGACCATTTGTAACATAAGGGTACTTCCCTTGTCAGTGAGATCAAAAGTTATAGTATTTCCTTCCATAATGCGATTTGTAGTGCAAAAGGCTTTCCAACTACATTTAATATACACACCACGACTTAATTTTCCGTGGCCTAACTCTGCAGGCCATGATCTCCCCTGCTGATCCCTAACAATAATCTCGCAATTTCTACCAGTCAAGTTGTTCAGCCTGGAAAATTCCTCTGGGATGTCCTGCTTAAGAGAATACAAATGTGAACAACTAAAACAGAGCAACACACTTGCAAAACTCATAGGTGCTAACCATTATTGAACTACTAAGAATATGGCGGGTCAGGATTGCTGCCAAGGAAAGATCCTTCTGCAGAGATGGACCAGCACTTCCTTGCGTGCAAACAACAAGTTGCGTTGCCTGTGTCGATTCTCCTGCATCAGTAGTTGATCATTCATGAAAATCGACATTACAAACTACAATAACAAGTTCTAGGTAGATCTTCCACCTTTTTGCAATTCAAGAATACTAAAGCTATTTCATATACCATATAAATGATATAGAAAAGTAGTAGAAAAAGACACTATAAGTACGAGGTGAAGAAGTAACAATTAATAAACTTACTGGTGTCGATCTCATCAATTGCAAGCTCTTCCGGTACCACAATCTCTTTGGCTGCAATGTCCTCACACCCTTCTTGAAATTCACCCTCTTGCTCCTCCTTTACCACGATCCTGTACTCTTTCTGACATGCACTTGGATCAAACACCATAACATCAAACACCATATCTCCTTCATGTCCGAATACCAGGAAATCACCCACATGCAAATCATGATCCTGAACAAACTTTAGCCAACCATCTTCAAACCTTCTGCCATTTAACCTGACCGGCCAAAGTTTCCCAAGACGCCCTCTCAGTGTAGCTCTATCACAATCTTGCCCATTCAAGTGCATGAAAAAAGAAACTGGAATCAACTGCAAAAGCACGCATGTAGATGTTAATGTTGTGTATGATCAAAGTGGGGGCTATCTGGGACTGGGTCAAAGAGCCTTACAAATGTATGCTCAAAACCTGGCAGAAGTGGCTGGAAGAAGTGTGCTTGAACCATTCTCCGTACGATCAAAGTCCCCTAGCACAGTATCACTTATCCAGAAAACTTACAACAAAGCATCAAAACCTAAAATCTTGAGCTTAGACACAAAAATTGTACGAACTCATAAGCAAAACCAGATACAGTCGACAGGCGAGGACAACATCGGGGAACGTTACATGGCTGTCTCGAGGTGTCAAATCACAAGAAAGCGAAGCGACTCGCCGAAAGCTAAGTCGTCTTCCAAGTTCCAACCCATTGTTGCAAGCAGGCTTTTGGATGAAAGAAGCATTAGCCCACAATTTCACGTCTTGCTAGTTAAACCCTTTCTGATTAAACCAAACATATTGGTGTGAGTGGTTCAACACTTTTATTTTTTAATTAGAGATCTCGAGTTCGAGTCATGGGAATAGAAAAATCTATTTAACTTGCACTTTATTCCTTATAGACTGACCTGATACGAGGGGGTAATGTTGACTTAAAGACACTTTTTTATAATTAAGATCCTTTTAAAATATATCGTGGGCTAACAAAAAAAAATCCTTTCTAATTAAGCGCTGACCCAGTAGTGTTATGGCTTTTGTATGGGGATTCATCACAGGTTAAACGCTAAACAATAAATACTAAAACGGGCCTACAATGCAATAGCCAAGAAATTAACATTAGAGCTGTTGGGTCGATTGAAGTTTGAAACTTTGGAATAGTTAGGCTGTTGTCCGGCGACAAGTCGCGATCTTTTGCCCAAAACCGATTAAGCAACTGATTGGGGAATGGGTTCGGGCAAGTGGGAATGCATGCATATGCAGGGACACGCGCCAACCACTATCTTTGTCTCCAATGCGTTTCTAGTCCAACTTAGCGACACTCCTCCGTCACTCACGTTCCTCTACTCTCACAAAGCCACACTTTATGAGGCTTCTTTTCAATTTCGTAACCTCTTTCACTGGATCCGAGAACACAAGAACCCATTTTTCCTTGGTTATTCTTTAACGGTTCTTACTATGGAAGGTATTAGTTGTCACTTATCAGGTTAATTCTTTTCCTTTCCTTACTTTCTGTCTTTTAATCAAGCGATTGGTTGCCTTTATTTGCGTGCTGGGTTTTCGTTTTCGAATAAGAATTCTTCGATTTGCAGGGTAACTTCATGATGATGTTTGATTTTGGGCAAATTATTTGGAGGATGTTTGATCCAGTGATGTGATTAGAGCAGCTGATTTGTGAGATTATTTGAAACCCAGAACCTCATTTGTTTCTGTTCATAACACTGATTCTTTTTTTTGGATCATTATACGGCGATGGATAATAGAAGTGATAGAGAAACGAGTTCATTTTTGAGGTTCTTTTTCTTCCTTCTACTTTAGTTTTCTCTTTATTCTTATTACCAGGCCGTATCAAGTCAGGTTGTTGAAATTTTTATCAAAATGCAAACTTGATTAGTTACTACTTTCGTAAAGTAATCACCATGATCACATTTACCACTTTTGCAAAGCAATCCGTGATCACATTTAATGCATGCATTAATGATTCCACGTTTGAGGCACTTTGTAATCTTGATCTGTTTATGTTAAATCCTTCTGCCGTTTTTCTGGGACTGTGCTGTAGAAGGACTAGATGATAACTTGTTTGGTATTTTCGCGGCGTTGCTACAACTTAATGGCAATTGTTGGTTCTTGCAGTTTGTTTGCGGCCGTCTCATATGGGATTGCTTCAATGGCGATGGTTTTTATTAATAAGGCCATTCTTATGCAGTACGCAGACTCGATGACCCTTCTGACACTGCAGGTATTTTCAAAAGAACACTGTGGTCTTTTGGGTCCATTAGACAAGAAGGATATTTACTTGTTTTTTCCCCCCTATTTTTTCTTGTCTTAGCAATTGACAACAGCTTTGCTCATATACTTTGGTCGGAGATTTGGATGCACTAAAGCCAGGGGTGCAGATATGCAAACAGCTATAAGACTTTTCCCAGTTTCACTATTCTACAATGCCAATGTAGCATTTGCTTTGGCAAGCTTGAAAGGAGTCAATATACCTATGTATATTGCCATAAAGAGGCTTACACCTCTTGCTGTACTTATTGCTGGATCTTTTTCTGGAAAGGGCAAACCTACTATGGAAGTATGCTGCTGCTTTTTTATGTAATTTACTTACATAAGCTTCTATCTGCATTGATAGGTTCATTGCCTGCTGAGTATTGTGAGTGGATATCAATGGTATCAACTGAGTTTAATCAATGATTCCAATGGCTGAATATTGATGTTTAGAACATTGGTTGTTAGTTGTGGGAACTGTGTTTCATTGTTCATGGAAGAGATTTCTGTTGAAGACACTGATTTTAATGTCATAATTTCCTTGGTTATATATTTATTCAGTGAAATTCTTGAACAAATATCTTTTAACCTTGATGACTAGGGATCTTTAATGTGGGATGCTCCATTGATAAGATGACAAAGTTTCATTATATTTCAGGTGACTCTTTCTGTACTATTGACCGCTGCTGGGGTTCTTATTGCAGCACTTGGAGATTTTACATTTGACCTTTTTGGATATAGCATGGCTTTTACGTCTGTTTTCTTCCAGGTTGGTTATTGCTTAAGTTGTTGTCGTTATTAATAGTTCCTCAAAGTCATAATTGCTTAAAGATTATACTGCTGCTTTGAAAGTGCAGACTATGTACCTTGTATTGGTGGAGAAGTCTGGTGCAGAAGATGGGCTTTCCTCAATAGAGATCATGTACTATAACAGTTTCTTGTCTTTTCCATTTCTATTGTTCCTCATTGTAGTGACGGGAGAATTTCCAAACTCTTTATCACTTTTATTTGCTAAGGTCAGAATCTTAACCCCTTTTCTTTATAGTCTAGGTTATTGTTGATTAGATCATAAGGCAATTGTGTTTTGTATCGTGGTAGTGTGGATCTTATATTTCAGCTGTGTTATATATCTAGGAATCTTGAATTTGTTGTCAACAATGAAATTCTTTATATAATTTTATCAAACTTTGAAGTCCTAACAGATTGATTCTTTTTTCTAGCATTTAGGCAGGTGGATTTGTTGTCAACAACGAAAGCCTTCAGGATAAATTATAGTGACTGTGCCATTTGAAATGCTTCACTTTCCCTTGATTTCTTGAGTAGCTCTATCGCATAGGCTAAGAAAAAGAAAACTGCAAGTCAAATAATTCATGATGCAATGAAAACTGCAAGTCAAATAATTCATGATGCAATGAACCTCAACAATCTGGCAAAGGACAGTGCTGGTTCTAGCCAAAAATAGTGGTGAATGGAATTTTGATGGTATCAATCGAGCTTATCAACAATTTTATTCATCAAATCACTTATGATTTGCAGTTTATCTATGAAAGCAGTCTCAACTTTTGACACTCCCATTTTTGCATTAAAATGTTGCAAGGTGATGAGGACTTGTTGGGCTTTCCATTCTCTTTTTTCTGCTCACATTCTTCACTAATTCAGGCAAACAAACAATACAAGCCTCCAGCGTATGAGCAATTTTGACCTCTGCAACCTTGAACTTAAATTATGTTGTTTGGCTAAAAATGAAAGAATTTTACATACCATTGAATTTTTGAAGGCTTGCTATTGTTGTTGATTCAAGTCTCAGTTATTGTTTCACTGGTCAATGCATGGTCTTGATTGATCTTTCTGAGAATTTTGGGTAAATTCTTTATCAGAACTTTTCTGGTAATTAATGATACATTGATATAAGATTTGAACCATCATTCTTCTTATGATAAGAGTCTGCAAATAGTGTTGTTGTATATATCATAAGCCCTTAAAACTCTTTGTCACTGCAGAGTAGTTCCTTATCATATTTGGTGCTGCTGATCGTCTCACTGGTGATGGGAATAGTTCTTAATTTCACCATGTTTTTGTGTACCATAGTCAACTCTGCTCTAACGACAACCATTGTTGGAGTCCTCAAGGGTGTTGGTTCCACGGTATGTGTGCTGTAGAGTTGTACAAATACAAAAAAGAGGGAACGTATGAAACTTTAAACCAATCATTACGTTAAACTGGACCAATATGTGGATTCTTAACAGGTAAAAATATAGCACTTCAGATCAAACAGAAATCACATTCTTGTGAAATGAATCTCTCTTTACTGTTACCTCTTTTTCTATGGCCCTTCAAGCCTTTAATCTCTACTATGTCAAAATTAAGAACTTGGAAATCCATATAGATTTAATTTTCTTTTGGTTCTTGCCTCTCAGACTCTCGGTTTTATCTTGCTGGGTGGTGTGGAAGTGCATGCTCTCAATGTGACTGGATTGGTGGTCAATACAGTTGGTGGGGTGTGGTATTCCTTTGCCAAATATCAGCAAAAGAGAAGCAAGCCACAAAAACTCATTTCAGATATAGAGTCTCATCGTAAATAGTCTTTTCTGTTCGGGAGGAATAACAGTTAAGCAGCCAAGTGCTGTTCCATGTGTTCTCTTCCGTTGTCAGCTACCTTGTACTGCACTTGGCCATAGCAAAGTATTGGTAAGAGACCAGTAGTTTATAATTTAAAATTTACCTCACAGTTGTTACCGAACTGATATAGCTTTTAGCAGCAAATCATATTATAACAAATCCTTTCTGTTCATTAAATTTTTTGGTCCATTTTGAGCCATCTCAGAAGGTAATCATGCACCTGAATAGGCTTCCAGTAGCTGGCAAAGCCAAAAACTCACTATCTTCCCCATCTTTGTCATTAAGTAGGATCCCCTTTTGTCTAACGTATCTGGCACTTGATTGAATTTGTAGTAAATAGCTTTGGCAATGGAGAGTGGGTGGTGGGGACGAAAATGCTTACGGATACCCCCAAAGGACAACACTGTAGTTTGGCCATTACTAAGCTTAATCTTATGCTTGTTAGTTGTATTGAAAGCGAAAGCTGGGGCTATTATTATTATTGTTGTTCATGACTAGTTTAGAAACAAGTGGACCTTCCACTATTCAAAGGTCTAATCAATATCCACCACGTTGACGATAGGTTATGCTCCTTCATAATTATTCATTTCTAGTGTCCCGCTCCATTCTCTGCGTACAGGGTTGCGAAGTAAGGTTTCTCCTGTCTACTCTTCAGATGAATTTAGTTTTAATAAATGGTTGATTGATGCTATCCTATCCTATCCATATTAATAAAATCCAGGAAACAAAACATGAGTTAGCAGACAAAACATATCATGGTGACTGCTACTAAAAGGTGTACATGAAGTGAAGGTTGGTACATAATCCAAACGCTGAGCACAATCTCCAATCTTCACCGACAAAAGATACGTCATAAAGGGGATGCTTTTGTAATTGGCAAGTAGGACACTCCCCATGCATGCCTGTCTTCGAACTCACCAATATTCCATTTCTCTTCTTTCTATGACGTGCCAAATTTTTAGGTGATAATAAGGTCATTTTATGTTAGGTGACAGATTTTAATTGTTATATACTTGGAGTTGCTGCATCTAATTCACCCTGTAGTAGAACAAGAACCTATTGCCTACCTTTCATATTCATGTTGTCCTCCTCCGGTGGCCAAAACAGACGTCAGTTCCCATGTGAAGTTAAATGAGTGAAATGCCCACCTCAAAGGTTCCAAATGTATGGAAGCATTGGGTGCAAGTGGAATCTTCACCATTAATGTAGAAGACCCCATAAATGGCTCAACATGCCATAGTAGGGTTTGTTTTGCTTGAGATGGGAAAGGTTGGTTGAGGTTTTAAAATGGTATTTTTATCACCAGGTAAAAGAATTAAAGAAGGTAGGCGATAAAAGGGAAGTCTTCTGTTTCTTAATCGAGTTGGAAAGTGCTCAATTCAATGTTTGAGAGAGACGCAACATGTAAAATAAGACATTTTGTTGCCTCAGGAAAAGTTAACATCGGGTGGAAATGGCGGATATACTGAGAAGGATCATAGCTTCTTCAGCCACAAAAATGAGAATCAAATAACGTGCTATTGACTCTGTCAACAGTGGCTTGATGTAGAGTCGGTTTCCTTATCTTTTTTTTTTTTTTATTACATATGATATCTCAGCTTAACTGGACTAATCTTAAGCTCTTAAGACCCCACCCCAAGAGCCCTAGAGGATGTAAACCTGAAATCTTAAGATCTCTCATGTTCCTACGTAGCCTGTATATTTCTGTACTCAAGGAGTCTTCACATATTTGATTGTTCAGTTGATGATTGATTATTAGCCTCTCCCTGTTCAGCATCAGGTTCCTATCAGTCCTCAGGTTACCTAATAGCTCTAAAACCTACACTGCCGCTGGAAGCGAGGCGTCCGTAATTGATCCTGTGAGAATCTGTTTTATAGAGACTGTGGTCAAACATCACCTAAAGTCAGTAATGGCAGAATTGTACATCACCTAAAGTCAGCAATGGCAGAATTGTCTGACTAAGTATAGCTGCTATGGTTGACATAATTATAGGAGTAAATTGAGGCATAATTTTAGGAGTAGACTAAGGCATAATTTTAGGGACAGTATTACCTTATTTTGCCCTCTCTTCTTTGTATAAATATGTATGTACAGCTAGTGTATTAATATACAACTCATTTCAAATCTCCACATTATCCATATAAACTTCAATTTCATTTTATAATGTAGGATTGAAAATTGTCACCTCATGTGAAGAATATGAGATGGACTCTTGGACCCGTGTAGGTTCAGGAACAAACGTCTTCTTTCTGATGAACATCTTGCCTTTGCCAAATCTCACATCTCCAAGCGTAGAATTAGATTTTTCTTGTGGTTCACTTGGTGCTTTAGGAATGGGTTCAAATAAGGGTTGTTCAAGTATAGGGTCAAATGATTGTTTTGGCATATGGTTTAGACAGGATGAATAAAAAGATACACTAGGTGCTTTAGAATTGGACACGAGAATCGGATTAAGCAAAAAACTTTCTGTGTCTTCCCTAATTGAATTCTCCTCATGGAGACAAGGATTGTTGAAATACGAATCTTGTTCATTGAATGTGATATCTATTGAGACATAGAACTGCTTTGATAGAGGGTGGTAACACTTATACCCTTGCCCTTTTTGAGTTGAAGAATAGCCCACAAAGACACATTTCAAAGCCCTAGGATCTAATTTCCTTCTATTATGAATAAGAACAAATGACACGCACCAAAAAATTCTTGGAACAAGATTGTTGGTAGTGTTTAGATTTGAGAAAAATGTTGAAGGGACGTCCGTGGGAACTTTGAGACCCAAGACTCTAGAAGACAATCTGTTTAGGAGTTGAGTGATTGTAAGAACTGCTTTCTCCCAAAATGCCTTAGAAATATTCTTTTGAAATAATAGGGCTCATGTTTTTTCAAGGAGATGACTTTTTTTTTAATGTTGCCCTATTTTGTTGTGGAATATACACACAAGACGACTTATGAAGTATTCCTTCTTTCTAAAAGTATATGATAAGAACTTGATTGAAATAATCTCTGGTATTATCTGTCCTTAATCTTTTGATATTTGTCTCAAATTGATTTTTGATCATGGAGCAAAAATTTGGGAGTATGGTACTAACATCGGATTTATGTTTGAGTGAAAAAATCCAAGTAACATGAGTACAATCATCAATAAAAGAAACAAAACATCTTGCACTGATTCAACCAAAAACATGGTTCGAATCTTTTGGGAAAGATATTAAGGATGTCATTGTTATAGCCAAGGCTAAGCTGATCATACTAGGTTTTAATATGCATGATAATAATGTGAAGTTTCTGTTTTGATGTCTATATTGATGATATTAGTTTGATAGGTGATGATAGAAATGAAATTGAGAAACTGAAGCAGATATGGACTAGGGAGTTTGAAATCAATGACTTGCATACTTTAAAATACTTCATCGATATGGAAGTTGCAAGATCAAGAAAAGGTACTTTTGTTTCACAAATGATATATGTGTTTCTTACTTGGGAAATAGGTTTTCTGTGGTGTAAGCTGTTGAGAAATCCATTGATCCTAATCTCAAAGTTCAATTTGCAAACTTGGAGAAGCTACGTTTAGAGATCAGTATTAAAGATTGGTGGGAAAATTACTCTACTCGCCCAGACATAGTCTACCAGTGTGTAAGCTCGTTTATGCACTTATCAAGACCTGAGCATTTTGCTGCGACTATAAGATTTTGAGATACTTACAAGAAAGGTGGGTAAAGGTTTCACTATTCAGATATTATAATCATATGAATGGACGTATGTATAAATGTAGATTGGGTTGCGAGTACAGATAATAAAAGATTAACGTCAGGTTATTGCACTTCCGTTAGTGGAAATTTTCTTACATGGCGCAGCAAGAAAGAAAATTTGATAGCTAGGAATAGCGTTGAAGTAGACCACGCCACAATTGATGAAGCTGTATTTTGTTAATAAAGCTACCATAGCTATTGCTTGTGATCTGGTCCTGAATCTGATGAGGTTGACAAGCATATTATAAACGAGAAATTAGATAATGGGTTGGTATATTTACCCTTTATCCCAATTGTTGGGCAGGTAGGGGATATCCTCCCAAAAGGATTGCCTAAAGTAGCAAGTTGACACACCAACGAATAAGCTAGTTGTGAAAGACATATTCAAGTCGGTTTGAGGAAGAGAGTTGTAAAGGATACCCCAAATTCGTAGTGTAGATATATAATTATGAATACTACAAATTGAAAGAGCATATTGTTTAGAATTAAATTATATAATTAAATCAAATCCTACAATAGAGTTGCATATATTATTATTTTACAGTCACATTTAGACTAAAGATGGGGAACTGTGTGCTGTATTCTCTAGGAAATTTTATATTATAATTGCTCCTGAAATCTCATATCAATTTTAATTCGTTCAATCATTTTATTGTTTTGAAAATTCTGTTTAATTTGAATTTAAGTGTGAACCCCGGTATGGTGTGAAAATAAATTTAAATGAAGATAATATTTTACTTTGCATTTACAGATTGCAATAGATCTGCATGTAATTAATCATTCTTTAAGACTGTTTACAGCATTAAGTTCTCAATTTGACAATTTATAAACTCTCCTTTCCCTTTTTATCAACTAGTGTGTAAACAGTTGACTACATTAATTTGAATGGAAATGCTAAACCCATGTGCACTTGTGCAGTTTGAAGCTAATAGGCTGGTTTCTGGTATTCGTGAAGCAAAGCTGGAATATCTTTCGTGTTTGAAGCATCTTTCTAACTTAATTAGTGAGCTTACTGTCAGAGAAGAAGAGCAATCTAGAAGAGCCACATTGGAAGAGCTGAATAATGAAATAGTACATGTTGAAGATGAAATGGCCCACCATGTAAAACGTAAGCGCTAAGCTCTTAAGAACCATTTGTAGCACCTAAACATCTCAGATTATTTTGCAAACTTGTTTTATCTCAAGGACCATTATAGAATAAGCTCAAAGGACATTTTCTATGAACGTTAGACCAGTTTGTAATTTGTACTTGTACATTGTTTTCCGTAGAAAATGTTGGGAAACCAGGTTGAAATCTGATCCCGACTGCAGTGAAATAATCACAAAATTTTTTCGTGACTTTTGATTTGTCGAAAACTAAGATCAATTTAACTCTATAAAATGATTGACAAATCATAATAAAGTGAAATTTAATTCATATCTTATTCTAAAGTTTAATTTTTGTCTTGTCGTATTTCACGAACTGTTCCCAAAACTAATCCATCTCAACCACCGTAGTTGCACAAGTATTCGGTTTTTAACAGTATTCACACAACATGATGAGAGAATTCTGTAAATCTTACAGAGAATTAAGCAAGAAGTATTAGCTCCATAGAGCTTAAGCTTATTTATAATAAGCTTTGGACATTGTAGTAATTTAATTGAAATTAAATTCTAATTTCAGTTAAACTTTAATTAGAATTACAAATAATTCTAATTAAAAACTAATTATGCCTATATAAAATTCAATATGTCATATTGTTCCTTATTTATTAAATATCTCATATTTAATTATAAAGTTTCTTAAACTTTATAATCAAGTCTAACTTGATTAAATTAATTGTGCTTTCTTCAACTTATTCTATATGTGAGATCCATTAGGTTCTCAAATATGTTGGCAATGATTATAAAATTTAATTTTAATTTATAATTAAAATTAGATAAATTAAAATTTTAATTATCAAATTAAACAATTTATAATCATAGATTAAGATTGGCATCTAACAATGCATCATGACTACCTAAATATTTAGGAACGTCAAAGTAGTTTTAACTATTCTTTTCGTGCATAATTTTTTCATATAATTCAATCATTTCTTTATACAATGTTTCGATTAGACATAGAGCTTGAAATTAATGTCTATTCTATTTTGAGTCTAATTATATTAGTTCTCCGCCATTAACTATCAATTTAATTAATGACATTTGTAAACTATTTACAAAATATCATTTCTCCTTGGCCAAGGACTTCTTAAATTAATACTAATCGAAAACATCGAAATATTCTCCCTAATTACTTTAGGGTAGGGGTGTTTATGGTAGGGTAACCTGACCCGTTCGTAAATAACCTGAACCTGAATTAAAAGAACCTATAGATTTGGTTAACCTATTTTTAGATTCGGTTCTCAGGATAACCAGAATCTATTCATATCAATATATATGACAAAAAATTATAAAAATAATTGATCAAAACAAATATAAATTATTCATAAAAGTATGCATATAAAATTCATCAAAGATTAATCCAATATGTTAAACCTAAGCAAAGTAAAAATAAACTAAACAATGTCTTATAAAAGATCCATACTAGAAAAAAAAAAGATAAACTATTAAACATTGTTTAATGTTTATAATA
>JAOSBK010000003.1:34196838-34209737 GCA_027568895.1 Erythroxylum shatona
ATTTTGCCCTCTCTTCTTTGTATAAATATGTATGTACAGCTAGTGTATTAATATACAACTCATTTCAAATCTCCACAGATCCGATCAAGGAGCTTTGCCTAGAGAGCTAGAGGATCATCAAACAAGAACATTTTCTAGTTCTCATCTTTTGACGTGACTTGAATTCAAGACTTTTTGGAAAGGAGAGCCTTAAGTGAGGAGCTGAAATCATTTAGGTCACTCATGGTCGTCCTTGTCAACATGGAATGATCTGAAAATTCTGATGTCTCTGTTCCTATCAAAGTCGATTTCACATGTTCATATGTCTCTCTGTGTGTGTTTTCATACCATCATGTAACTCTCTCTCTCTCTCTCTTGTTCATTCAGTCATTTTCACTGTTAAACTTAATTTAACAATTGGAGATCGTGGGAATTATGTTTAGTACTATTTCGTAACCAACAAGATGGGTGACCAATCCCAGCTTCTTCCTTTGCTTCTCTATATTTAATATCCACTAGATCAGTTTTAGTATATTTATAAGGCTAAACAAAACTAATAGAATAATTTAGTAATAATAATAAAAAAAAGAAAAATATAGTTTGCAGAAGAATTCAGAAAGCTTGGCTATCTTTAATCTGCATGATTGAGAGAGAGATGAGAGCAAAGATTATGAGCTATCATTCTGGTGGTGAAACAAATTCAGAATCACATGAGAAGAATTCTGAACCTGAATCAAATTGGAAGATCAAAAAGACCAAGATCACATGTATTACTAATACCAAGTGCCAACTCTTGGAGCAGAAAGAGAGCTTGGAGACTATGCATGGTAATAATAAGCAATAAAAGGAGGAAGAATAAGGCCAACGTGGCATTTTATTCTTACATTGGCATTGAAGCCATAAAGAAGGGGAAAGGATGGTTACTTGTTAAAGTACTAGGTAAACTAGGAAAAGGCAATCTTACAACTCAAAAGTGGAAAACAAAAAAGGACAAATTGAGCACAAGTGCCAAACCTTCACTATAAGCAAAGTTGGTTTACTGCTGAAAACTCATGTGGGTTTTCTTAGTTCTTCATACCCTTTTAACTCCCATTTGCCTCACAACTTAGCTTAAGCTTGTTTATTAGATTTATGCTAAAATGATTCCACTAATGATAATGTTCTACATAATTACTAAACTAAGGCCAATCAAAGCAAACCTTCCATATTCTTCTCTTCGATCACCCTTTTGTTCTATTCATTGTAGTGTCGTTTGTTCCCAGTAGCTTGGGCTATAATAAGTTATCAGAAATCATCCACCAATACCAACGATATCCTCTTTCTTTAATGTACCATCCTCAATTATGTTGAGACTTCCTTTTTATTACTTCTTTCAATATCCAGAAAAAGAATGGTGGCCATGACATCATGTCTTGCTTAAATGACGTTATTACCACCGAATAAGCCCCATCTCTAAAGCATTCAACGAGGGCAATCTCATGGTGTCCCCAGTCCTTTGTCCCCTTTCCCTTTTTTGATTTTTTCCTCTCCAACTCTTTTATATAAACAAAATTATGACTAAATAAAGTGAGAGAATAGGGAATATTCTTTTTCTTTTCTTTTCTTTTCCTGCAACCGACATGTTCCTGAGGAAAGTTATGGTTATTATTATTATTCTTCTTTAAGTATCCTGATTAGTCGAAGAGTGGTGTAAAGAGTGGAGTGTACTAAAGTTTCCCATATCAGAAGTGTTTTGGCCTTCAATTATGACATGTCTCTTTAACAGTTTTACCATTTTATGAATTACATTAGATAGTTCTAATTATCTTGCTGCTTCTCTAAATTTGCTAATTTAAAGATACCTCATTTATGGAACTTCAACACGTTTTAGCTACAGAGCTTTCCATGTTCTGTGGTGTTGGTTTCTTAGTCAACTGATGTTTACTGAATTGACCTCGGACGTCCATGTTAGTGTGATTTATGTTTTTGTTTTTAGAGGAAGGATTATAATTATTTATGAGAAAAGGCGTCTAATTGCTCTAAGCAGATTTAACAGCTGCTGGATAAAGGGTAAATGGTAAAGATACGGTAAGTTTTGGACAGCCTTTGGGCTTTGGCCGTATCAGTAGACAGGCAGACACACACATGGTGGTAGGCTCTTGCAAGCTGCAGCAGATACCTTTCCCCTTATTATTGCTTTGCCATGCTGGATCTATGGCGTACTTGTAAGAGTGTCTTCCAGATTAAAAGAGCACATCACACTCTTCTCTTCACCTTCGTTTTTCTTTGCTACATTGTGCATAGCAGGAGTGAGTTCCTTGAGAAGTTTGACTGGGGGATCTAGTTCTTCATTCTAGTTCCTGCCATGGGTGTGTTTCATTTGTTGGTGTTGGGATCTTGGTACTGAAGTTTTTCTGAGCACGGTGGTGCTTTGAAGTGCTAAGCTTTGAAGCTGTGGACATATAAAGGTCTGTTCTTGGCTCTGAAGTTGTATTCAGGATAGAGAAAATGGCACCAAGATTGGATTTTTCTGAATGGTGGGCAAAAGGTAGCAAGAAGGGTGCACCAGTAGTGGTCAAAATGGAGAACCCCAATTACTCTGTTGTGGAAATTAACGGTCCAGATGCTGCATTCCAATCAGTTGAAAAGAGCAGAGGCAAGAATGCGAAGCAAGTACGATGGGTCCTACTTCTCAAGGCTCATCGAGCTGTTGGTTGTGTTGCTTGGATAGCTTCTCTCTTCTGGGCATTGCTTGGAACAGTCAAACAAAGGCTGATCTTTGGACAAGGTGTTACTGTGGCTAGTGAGAAGATGGTGAGGGGGAAAGTTTTACTCAAAATTATTCGGGCGTTCTTATTGTCTTCTTTAGCAATCTTAGCTTTTGAAGTTGTAGCTTACCTTAAAGGTTGGCATTATTTTGAGAGTGCTAATTTGCACATTCCAAGGACTTCGGACTTGCAAGGCTTGCTTCACACTGTTTATGTTGCTTGGTTAACCTTTCGGGCTGATTACATTGCACCTCTAATTCAATCTCTCTCTAAATTTTGTGTTGTTCTGTTTCTTATCCAATCGCTGGATCGTCTGATACTTTGCTTGGGTTGCTTCTGGATCAAATATAAGAAAATTAAGCCAAAAATTGATGGGGATGCAATGAAGTCCGATGATAATGAGGCACCAGGTTCTGAATACCCCATGGTTCTGGTTCAGATTCCTATGTGCAACGAAAGAGAGGTAAGATACTGAAATGAGTGTACTCATAACCTCACGCCTTGCTCATTCACGTGGCTTTAGCTAGGAATTTGATATTTGAAGAACTTTTTGTTCAAGTTTGGAATTAATTTTGCAAAGGTTTAGCGGTTTGAAATTAAAAAAAAAAAGAAAATCTGTACAAATCGTTATCCTTTTGTTCAGGTGTATGAGCAGTCCATCTCTGCAGTCTGCCAACTTACTTGGCCAAAAGATCGGATACTGATTCAAGTTCTTGATGATTCTAATGATGAGAGCATCCAGTGTTTGATAAAGTCAGAGATTGCTAAATGGAGTCAAAGGGGTGTTAACATCATTTACAGACACCGTACCATTAGAACTGGTTATAAAGCTGGTAATCTCAAGTCTGCTATGAGTTGCGAGTATGTGAAGGACTATGAGTTCGTTGCAATCTTTGACGCAGATTTCCAACCTAATCCTGACTTCCTCAAGCTGACAGTCCCACATTTTAAGGTGAGCCACGAGAAAGGCTAAATCTTCTACTTCTATTTATGTAAATACTCCTTTCAGGACTTAATCCTTGTGACAATCTTATCTATGTTGCAGAACAATCCTGAACTAGGATTGGTTCAGGCAAGATGGGCATTTGTGAATAAGGATGAGAATTTGTTGACTCGTCTTCAAAATATCAATTTGTGCTTTCATTTTGAAGTTGAACAGCAAGTCAATGGTGTCTTTCTGAATTTCTTTGGCTTTAATGGAACTGCTGGTGTTTGGAGAATAAAAGCCCTCGAGGAATCTGGTGGATGGCTTGAGAGGACAACTGTAGAGGATATGGACATAGCTGTCCGGGCACATCTGAATGGTTGGAAATTCATCTTCCTTAATGATGTGAAGGTAAGTTAGGTTCCTATCAACTAAAATTTCACTTATGCAGTTATTCTTGGTATGCTGTGGAAGAGCAACTTTTCTAATTCTTTCATTTAAGTTCTGAAAGTTCAGTTAAATGGTTAGCATGACTACCTTTTTGCATAATTGATCTAGTACATCCTGTTGTGAAAATTGGGCAGTTAAAATCTTCCTCAAAACTCAGATGCTTGCCCTAATGAAATGAATCGTGTATGTAAAATTTTAGGTCCTCTGTGAACTTCCCGAATCCTATGAAGCTTACAGGAAACAACAACATCGTTGGCATTCTGGCCCGATGCAACTTTTCCGATTGTGTCTTCCTGCAATATTAACTTCTAAGGTATACTTTATTACGATTTCATCCATTCTCTAAGGATAATTGGTTTTCTACAGACTGACGAACTCTGGCACTCAAATTTTACAGATAGCAATATGGAAGAAAGCAAATCTTATACTACTATTCTTCCTGTTGAGGAAGCTTATCCTTCCTTTCTATTCGTTCATGCTGTTCTGCATAATTCTTCCACTAACCATGTTCGTTCCGGAGGCTGAGCTCCCTCTGTGGGTGATTTGTTATGTGCCTGTCCTAATGTCATTCCTCAACATTCTTCCAGCTCCAAAATCATTCCCTTTTATTGTTCCTTACCTCCTCTTTGAAAATACCATGTCTGTTACAAAATTCAATGCAATGGTATCGGGGCTGTTCCAGTTGGGTAGCTCTTATGAGTGGGTTGTCACAAAAAAGGCTGGTAGATCATCAGAATCAGATTTACTTGCTGCCGCAGAGAGAGATGCAAAGACAACTAATCAGCCACAGATAGTCAGAGGAGCTTCTGAGAGTGAGCTTGGAGAGTTGAATCAATTAAAGGAACAGAAAGAAGCTGCTGCTAAACCAATTAAGAAAGTGAACAAAATATATAGGAAAGAACTTGCTCTGGCATTCCTCCTGCTGACAGCTTCTCTTAGGAGTCTCTTATCTGCACAGGGTGTTCACTTCTACTTCCTTCTCTTCCAAGGCGTCACCTTCCTTCTTGTTGGCCTTGATCTGATCGGAGAGCAGATGAGCTAAATACTGTATTGGCCAAGACATAAATGAAAATATTGCATCAAGGGCCGCACGGGTTCATATTGAAACGAGAGCAAACTCTGGGATTTCCTTCCTTGGCAATTATTGATGAAGGCCCTTCTTCTGTTTCAATAAATCAAATTAGATTCCAGTTCAAGCATTTGCTTTGAGATTCATCAGGATATTTTCTCTTAGGCTTTTACCTTAGCAATTTGCGTCAGGCATTGGATTATGATGTTCATCATAGGCAGGATTTTTTTTTTTAATTTTCACGGTTGACTTGTATTCTTGGTTGATTGTTATTTACTGTTAATTTTCAGGACATAAATTGTAAAGCCCTCATAGTTTCAGCAAGGCAGAAGAACCAGTTTGCTTCTTGCATTCTGGACTTTCTGATCTTCCTTGAAAGTGTGTGAATAAATATAAGTAAATTTGCAGATATGTCATTTCCCTCTGATGCAACAGACAATTCCCTTCTCGTACAATTTGTTTCTTATCATACTAATTTGCTTTGGAAGTAATACAAAGACACAAAAAGAGAGAAGACAGTGTCGGCAGCGAAAAAAGAAGGCATGGAAACTAAGCGTAATAGAAGCATGAGGTTGAGGAGACATTAGTTGACGCAACCATCACGAGTTGCAACTATGGCACTGCACGAGCTTGTAGGAGTAGGACCAAGAGATCTTTAGTGGGAACAATGCTGATTCTGATTTATGTATATAGGGTCGGCTTTGTATAATATTAGGACAAGGTGACCACTTTCCTGGTTGGTTATTCCATTAGAAAGACATTGTCTTGCAATGGCTTCGACAAAAACAAAGAAAAGATCTTTTTGATTTGACAAGCCATCCGTCGCAGGGCATGTCTTATTCAATTTTCTGATTCACCTAAAGATGGCATGTTGCTGGGTTCGGTTCGGTATTATTTACTGCTGGTTCCAAGCATACATTAAGAAAACCTCGTCATGTTCAAAGTAGTTGACTGGGTTCTTGTTTTGGTTTCTGACAAGCCCCCTCTGAGTTTTAACTTACAGTTAGTCTTTTATGAAACTGCATTTCTCAAATAATCATGTTTTGTTCACGTATTAGATATCAAATACTGACTCTTGGTCATAGCAGAATCACCCTCCAGAGTCCAGACTAACAGATGAATGAATCATCATAATTTAAGTAATATAGAAAATCTTATTACTAGTCATCATCATCTGGCTCTCTCGAGAAATCTGGCTCATCAGGTTTTTGCAACCTTGGACTCATACCAAGTTTGAGTTTGCCACTTCCTTTCCTCTTGTTAAAAGAGAACAGACCAAGGTTATGTTTTATTTCAGGCGACGGTGAAGAAGAACTTGCAAGCTCTTCCTCTTCTGTTATTTCATCAGTCATTTGTTCGTTTAACGGATCTCCGAAAGGCTCCACAATGCCCAGTCTCTTTGCCATACTCCTCCTCTTGTAACTTCGCCAAGCAGCTTGAATAAAGCATGCAGCCCATGATCTCCAATGGTGAGAGTAGAAACGAAAAGTATGCTGTAACTCCTTGCTATGGAGTCGTCTAAACTGATTGGCCACAAACTTAAGGTCCTCTGCTCGTAATGCAAATGCTTCCACTTCCTCTAGAGCCTTCACTGTTCTTGTGGAAGATGGTAGACTGGTATTAGACTTTGGTACCAATGCCCATGAGAGCAGCTCCTCTCCGCAGAAGTCTGCAGGACCGAGAGTGATTGAGTTGAAGAAACCTGATCGACCCCCGTCCGTTGTTGAACTGTCAAGCTTTCCTCTGACGATAAACAGCATCTCTATAACTGGATCACCTTCACGAACTATGCAAGTGTCTTTGGTAGTGAAAAAGGAGATCAGCCGCTCGCATATGGCGTCAAGAAGTTGATCATCCATTTGCGAGAAAAATTGAACCTGCAAAATGGGGATCGACAGTACTCTCAACGTATCAAAGAGGTGAAATTGAAAACCACGTAACTTACCCTTCGAACGAGGCCTAAGCAGAGGTGGCGTTTGATGTGTCGACGATTATCGGTTGGCAATCCACGTAAAATGGAGTCTTCATCAACCCCTCGAGTTGCAAGCCACTTGTAATGAACAAATCTCCTGACACGTTCCCTTATACTGTGAGGGAGTTGCCGGTGTCTCATCCACTCCTCTGTGTCTCGTTGCTTTACCCTCCATTCCTCCGGTCTCTGAGTGAGGGATTTCAAGTATGTCTACAGAAGCATGTCAATTTGTAAGAGACATGTGGGTGATATGTTGGATTAGCAGAAAATTGAAAGTTTTGAAGAATCTTAATTTTCACGTATTCAGTACCTCCATGTTTCCAATCAATTGGGCAAACAATACCAGACCAAGAATCGAAATTAGATTGCTCAATGTTGTTTCCCCGACAAATATGCTTGTACTCAAGTTATTGCCATAGGTACTGAAAGCACAGTAACGCAGTATGATCAGAGATTCCAGAGAGCAGTATTTCCTATTTAGTTAATCATGAATATCAGATGCTTACCTCAAGTTCTGCAAGCCCCACCATAGAACATAGAAGTACTTCTCAAGGAAAGGCGCTGACAGAACATTCTTTGTCACAGCACTCGCAAATATGCCATAGTTCAAGACAGTGCCATTATCTGGATCACACAGAGTAAACACAAGAGTACTGTTTATCCATATCTGCCGATCAACTTGGTCTATGTTCTTACAATCGAAGTATCTGACATCGCATCTCACAGGACCAGGTTCTTCCATACAAGCTCGCTTCCAGCATGTTGCATTACGCTCAAACGAAAACAAATACCATGCGGCCCCTAAGATCTACATTATCAGAACCAAAGTCATTGCAAAATCTGCAGTACACGAGCGACAAAAGGAAGCGGAATGCAATGTTATAATCAAACAGCATTTTGGGGCCAAGTCACTTACATGACCAGCCAACAAGAACAGTAGAAGATTGTATGCAGCACCAGCCCATGCAGTATTTGCTAGCACTCCTGTGGCTTTGGATATCTTAGAACTTAATGGAAAAATCATGTACAATCTCGGGAAGAATTGGAACAGAACAATTAGTACAAGGACATTGTTGTTCTGATCAGAGTTTGGACTAATTACTGGTGAAAAATACCATATCAGTATCTGTCAGTAGTAAAATAACCACTTCAGTTGCATGTTAATAGTCCAGGGCACTCTCTGAAAATTGTTAATAACGTATCAGAGAAATGTCAATAGCATTAACAAACCTGTGGAAGCGGTAAAGATGCTATAAGATCTAATGCAAAAGTTGATTTTAAGTAACGCTTGGCAATCAACTTGGGGTCTGTAACATGTTCACCCCTCCCCAAAAATCTTGAGCTCGGTGCTATGTAGGCTGTCTGAAACTTTACTGCTATGTTCATTACATATAGCAAATCGGTGAGAGTGCGAAAACACGCTAGTGTAATTCCCAAGTTGAAGTCTGTGATCAAGCATGATGAAGAATCATTGCTCTTCACAGATGGAATGAAGAAAAACAATGGATCGATAAATAGTGCCAGTAGACAGGAAAAGTGGAAAACTCTGTTCCAATGCAGAAAAACATCACTTCCTGGATCAATAGTGTGACTCATTGATGGTTCCTGAATCTCTGGAACCATATTGAACCTCGCAGTTTTGGCGGTTGTGTTCTCTGCCTTCCTACCATTTTTCCCACCTTCATGCTCTAATAAAAGAAAAGATTTCTTATTTGCAAGCAAATGCTTCTCATACTGTTGGTCCTGTTGAGTGTCATCAAACCTACAGTTTTAAGAACTCGTCAATTAAATTAAGAAAAACAGACGAGGGGAATCCTTCAATAGATTTTATGCCAATGACTTACCTAACTTGCTTTTCCTTCTTCAAGTCCATGATAGTCGTATCAATGGAGGGGATTGTTACTTAAAAAGGCAATGATTTAAAGCTAATATAGCTTTAACAGAACACGACTTCACACATTTTTGCATCATTGCCGACTATGAAAGCAAGAGCTTTATCTCTTTTTAAACAGCTTTCGATGGAGATTTCTAGAGGAGATGGCCTGGGATAGAAAGTGTTTTTAAAACAGAAAATTCTGTGCACGCTGGAAGAGACTCAGGACAGATGTCCAGCTTTCTGATCTTTAACATAAGTACAAGAAACTAAGCTAATGTCTGACAACAGGGGAACAAAAAGAGGAAAAGGGCGAGAGAAACATGATCGACTAGGGTACAAAAACTAGAGAGAATGCAGAGCAAAAACTCTGGACAGAATCTGACAGCATATTTTCAGGAGAAACTCTCTTTATTTTTTAGTTTTTTGTTGTTTCCAGGGAGCTTGAAAGTCTTGTAATTTTCTTTCTTCTGCTAATCCCACCAATGCTTCCATCTGTAGATCCTCACCAATGTGATTTACGTTACATCACAGCTCGCTGGCTCCAAAATGATTCTTGATAGTTGCTCTTTTCGTGTAGATCCTCCAAACCAAGTTTAAAAATATTACCCATCAGATTCACACAATAAACAAATTCTTCTAAGACATGCAATTATATGTCACCTTTAAAGACTATATAGTCTCACAGTTTGGTTGAGACTCTCTCTCTCTTGTTTTCCGATAACAAGTCTTTCTTTTTTCATTCTTATACTCTACAGCTTCTATCTGTAGTTTCTTCTTGCTTTCTGTCTATTATGGATATCAACGCTGAGGAGACTATCTTGGTGAATGAGATGTACCAACGGCTAAACCTGGAGGAGGAAGAGCGCCCTTTAGAATATGCCGTAGACCCAGAGGTGGGTGATCAGAATCTACAGGAGACGACTTGGCAGCATTGCGTGGTCGGGAGACTACTGACGGAAAAATCTATCAATTTTATGATCTTCAAGCAGATCATGGCAAGTGTGTGGCGCCCCGTCAAAGGTCTTATGGTAAAGGATCTGGGTAATAACGTCTATCTTTTCCAATTTTTTCACCATCTTGACGTTAACAGAGTGATCAACGATGGACCTTGGAACTACCAGCAAACTCCTCTCCTCTTACATGTCCTACAACCCCATGAGAATCCTCGACAAGTAGAACTAGTGAAACTGGAGCTATGGGTGCAATTACATAATGTTCCAAATGGTTTTATGTCAGAAAGAGTCGCCAGTGATGCCGGCAACTACATCGGTGAATTCATTGAAGCTGATTCACGTAACTACTTACATATATGGAGGGATTTTATACGTATCAGGGTTGCCATTGATATTCGAAAGCCACTGAAACGAAAACTAACTATCAAGCGACCCAACGGAGAGATTGCTTGTTTGGATTTTAAATATGAACGCTTTAACACATTTTGTTATTTCTGTGGTATTGTGGGTCATACTGACAGATTTTGCCGTCTGCTATATGATTATCCGAACTTCCCCAGAGACAAATTTGCATATGGTATCTGGTTAAAGGCTGACTCCAAGAGAAAAACTCACATCGGTGCTAAATGGCTTCGTTCGGAGAACGATATTATGCAGGAAAGGGATGGGGGTACTCCACCCCAATCGACGAAGATACAACAGCAACGGGGATTACGCACTGATCCAGGTGAATACCATAATCCCACTGAGATTTGCAGGTTTCAAAGTTCAAACACCTACGGCGAGCCTATGATAGGAAGTGGCTCGAATCTGACAAGCATGCAATGTCAACAGTCTACTATGATACACACAATAAATGCTGCCCATACCTCCATTTCGTCCCAGGTGATCTCGGATACACTGGTAATAACTGAGACTAAACGAAAGCGCATACGCGAGGAGACTGAAGTGGAAAATGAATCAATTCAAATGGCGGTGCTCTTGGCCAATAGTGACACTGAGCCAAAAAACTCGGATATGGTGGGTTCTGGTTCCCAGGCCCACCTAGAATTATGAGCACCCTAAGTTGGAATTGTCGAGGGCTTGGGAACCCACGTACAATTCAGGCCTTAAAGGACTTAGTGTCTGACAAGAAACCCACTTTTATTTTTCTTATAGAAACAAAAATAAAAAAAGATAGTGTTTTACGACTAAAAGCTACTTTGGGTTATAGTGGTGTTTTTGTGGTGGACCCAGTTGGAATGAGTGGGGGGTTAGTGTTAATATGGAAAGACCAACACATGGCCCGTCTGCTGAGTTTTTCTAATCATCACATTGACATTGAGGTTCAAATAGAAGGAATGGAACGATGGCGTTTAACAGGTTTTCATGGTTATCCAGAAAGAACTAATAGGAAGCAAGGCTGGGATTTACATCGATCTCTATCCTCCCAATCTGAGTTGCTATGGTGTGTTATAGGTGATTTCAATGACATCTTGTTTATCTCTGAAAAACAAGGTACACTCTCTCATCCTCGAGCCTTGATGGAGGGCTTCCGCACTGCTATCAACGATTGTCATCTCTATGATTTGGGGTTCGAAGGACCACGATTTACTTGGGAGAACCGCAGAGATGAACACGCGATAGTGAGGGAAAGGTTGGATCGATAGATAGGGACACGATCCTGGTCAGATATTTTCCCGTTGGCAACAGTTTCTGTGTTACCAATGGTATCCTCAGATCATCTCCCGTTATTCCTCTCTTTAGGTGTTAAGCTAAAGAGATATGTGGAGAAACGTTTCCGTTTTGAAGCAGCATGGATACTAGAGACGGATTGCAAGCAGACGGTGAACACAGGATGGAACCAAGGTATCTTTAACTCCCTTTACAGTCACCTTCAGTCGTGTTCCAAATACCTCCATTCATGGGCATAGTCGCATCAACAGCACTTCCAGAATCGTCTTCGAGATGTCAAAGGCCACCTGGCTTTTTTAAGATGACAATCTCTTGTGAATATGGATGTCTTGCATGCTGTCGAGAAACAGTATAGTGATCTATTGTTACAAAACGAAGTGTATTGGAAACAACGATCAAAACAACATTGGTTAGCAGAGGGCGATTCCAATTCAAAGTTTTTTCATCCGATGGCGTCACACAAACATCGGAAAAATTTTATTTCTAAATTGAAGACCAGTACTGGAGAATGGGTTGATTGGGATTCCAATCTACCAGAGCTAATTATGGATTATTATCGGAAACTTTTTACATCTTCCAATGGAGATCCAGGACCTCTTTTACAATACGTTGAGCCAAAGGTTACCTCTCTTCATAATGAAACATTGTTGGCACCGTATACAGGGGAGGAAATACGCCAAGCTTTGTTTTCAATGCATCCGCAGAAATCTCCTGGACCAGATGGTTTTAACCCCGGCTTTTTTCAAACCTTCTGGGATATAGTGGGAATGGATGTTAGCACATAATGTTTATAGTTCTTGAATGGTGAAGCTATGATGCCAGGAAACAATAGAACAAATGTTATCCTCATTCCCAAAAAGAAAAATCCAGAGACAATGGATGATCTACGCCCTATCTCTTTGAGAAATGTAACTGACCGGATTGTATGCAAGGTACTGGCTAACAGATTAAAAAGAATTTTGCCGCAGGTAATTGCTGAAACACAAAGCGCGTTCATCCCAAACCGTCTGATTACATACAATATAATTGTAGCATATGAGTTATTCCATTCACTCAAGCGGAAGACACAGGGTCGCTTCGGTTTCCTTGCTTTAAAAACTGACATGAGTAAGGCATATGACAGAATTGAATGGGGTTTCTTGCGATTGATTATGTTGAAACTGGGTTTTGATGTTCTGTGGGTTAACAGAATTATGCAAATAGTTACATCTGTCTCCTATTTTTTCATCCGTGGAGCTGAAGAACATGGCCCTT
>JAOSBK010000003.1:34228075-34239742 GCA_027568895.1 Erythroxylum shatona
AGCTTGAAGAGGCTTGTGAAAACTTACAACTTAGAGTTTTATAGTGAAATACTCAAGTCCAATACTTAGAGACTGGCCGTAAGCTTCGTTATAAGTCGAACTAGTATAAATCGACTGTATCACACACACTCTCTCTTTACTTTTAAATTCTTGCATTACGGTATGTGTGTTTAATTTACAAGAGATTCCTTCACTATTGGAATAGACTCTTTCTGTTTTAATATTGCTAGAGGTTTTGTTTGTTAATAGGCTCTTTTCATTTTTAACGGTAACAAGTTTCTTTCGTTTTTTAAACGTTAACAGACTCATTTTGTTTTTAACATTAACAGACTCACTTTATTTTTTAGACGCTAATAGGCTTACTTCGTTTTAAACTTTAAAATGCTTCTTTTGTTTGCAGACTTTTATGTTGAAATTTAGCAAGATCTTATCATTCACACGAATTGATAGTAACTTGCAAATTTTCAAGCCACACGCAATCATCTCCCCTCTTTTGTGTGTTTTCCTTACCATTGTCTATTTATTTAGTTATTTATATACTTTAAATTATTAAATTTGTAGTCCTAAACCAATTTGGTATGCTTCTATTTGTGCTTGTATTGTTCTACGTGCTTTTATATATGCTTCTCCAATTAAGTGATGAATTACCTTGCAAGTACTAATCATTATTTAAATATTTTTACGGTTTGCTATTTTAGATATAGTTAAATTTTATGTTTCATCATAGCAGAGCTCTAAAAGAGGATTGTAGTAACTTTGATAGTTAAATTTTATGTCTCATTATAGTAGAGTTGTAAAAGAGGTTGGAGATAGTAACTTGGAGTCGATTTGGGCATTCGACAGAATTATTTTGAACAGGATAACATTTTAAGCATCGGCCAGGGTTACTTCAAACAAAGGATCAAACTGGTGAAAATTAGCGCCATTTTACAAATTAGACAGAATTACTTTAAACAGAGGATCTAAACAGGAGGAAATTGGCTAAAAAATTGTCAATGATTACTATTTTGGTAATATTATTGATGGTTGAGAAAGTAACAGAAAGCCTACTGCTTATAGCATCGAGTAATTGAAGGAAAGGACTCCAGTGTATAGAGAAGACCTTACCGTTTAAAAAGTAACCATAAAAACGATATAATCCACTATTTCTTTATCCATTCACTATTTCTTTATCCATTTCTATCTACTACTTGTTTTTTATATTTTTGTTTGATACTTAGGATCAATACATTTTTTTTTCTTTTTGTTTACAAGCGAAATGCCTAGAAAAAAATCGTGGAAGTATATTAGAAGGTACTTATTGCTTGAAATGTGATTACAAGGACACCAATAAAGAACCATACCCCTGCTTAACAAATTAAGCAGGAAAGTAGTAGAAACGACAATCATTCTTAAGACCAACATTCCAGGAACTTCACTTCTATGAGGTAATGACATTTCTTTCAACTTACATATTGTAATTTGAGTTACAAGATGGTAGGTTTTCACTGCATTACTACGGGAAAGCAATGAAATTATACCAACAGAATGTCACTTTCGTGACAACAATCTAAACAAAATCACTGTGAAATACGACTTCAAGACTAATATAAGAAAACAAACATCTGTGAGCTGGAAATACCTCTAGAGCACGTTAATTAGTCTTAACCCACATCAAAAACTACAAGTGCCGTGCAGACACGGAATACTTCGTAGTCAGACGCATTTGCATCAAACCTCGCAATACCTCCAAAGGACAGAAAGTGCACACTTTTAAATCATGAAAATGTGTTGATTTGGTAAACATAAGGACTTACTTGTGTTGCAACCTGTGAAACGCTTCGGCTGAATTTAATGCAGAAGTTTAGTTTTACCACGTCGGTATTCATTACAGCTGAAGCCTTATATATATATATACACAAATAATTCCACCGCATAAATAATGTTGCCATCGCCATGAAAGAAACAGAGAAACGCAAAGCTGACTAAATGAAATGGAAAATCAAACATGTAATAGTTCAAGACGTCAACCAGCCTAAAAATTCTAGAAGGAAAGACAAAAGACCATACACAACCTCGTACCAAGAGACCTCATTTTGATCCTCGATAATCATCTACAGAAACTGCCCAGAACCGGGGAAATCAACTTCACGATGGTGGAACAATCTCAATAACAGCGTGAACGAATCCAAGTGTGCGAAGAAGGCTTATAATATTACTATTTGAGCATGGACGAAGAACATGAATCACGAGATGGAGAAATCCTAAGGCTGTAGAAATTTTGTGGATCAATCCTCCAGATGAACCATCCACACGGAACTAGGACACATCCAAAGTTGAATCTCATCAGCTTGATTAGGATCCATAATAAGATTGCATCATGCAAGGTCAGTAGCCCAAGGCTTGTAGACCTCTTTAAGCAGTGGGACCTCTTTGAAGCTAAGAGTTCTTCCCGTAGCTCATAGATATGTTCAGGGAGTCAAGGGACGCCAAACAACATGAGGACCCCCACAAATCTCTCAGTAAAATGTATGAATATCAGAAATTTGGGAGATTAAAATGTTAATTAAACACAACAACCAAGATACAGAGCATATTTTTAAAACTTACCCTATGACACTAAAAAAAGCGAAGCATTCACCATTTTAGCTTGTCTAGTCTATCTAAATATTGTTATAATAAAGTCAAATAGAATTAAAAAAATTTCTTACCCCATGCTATCAATACAACCTACCTAAAACTTAAAAATGGGAACTGTGAAATTCCTTCTACATGTAAGCTAAAAAGTCCAGTTTTGGTTTAGAAAATCATCATTTTATTTTTTTTTAAATTTCAACAATCTTAAATTTTTCATTTAGAAAGAACATATCAAAACTTCAGTCTTCAATAATCTAAGATCCCCAAAACCACTTCTTCTGTGGAACTGATAGTACCTGCCAGAAGTGTTTGAAGCAGCTCTTTATCCTTTTAAGTTAAATAAAAGAAATTCCACAAGAGTTTGGGAGAGGCGCATCACTGTCGGAGAGTTCAATCAAACAGAAGCATGAAGAGAGGACTTAGCAGGGACCTCAACAAAAATTGAAGATCCCCAACGGAGAGCAGCGAAGAATGACACCTCAAGTGTAGAAGCACAAAACGAATGAAGCAGACCCAGAAGACACCTCAACACAAAAAAGAAAGCATAAACATTTAGCACCAATACTAGGATCAATTTGTCACAATGAAGTCATAATTAACACCTACAGCCCTTATAGCTGGAAAGGCCCCAAAACTACACTGATTGCTTAAAATAAAATAGCCAACATAGGAATAAGTATGAAGGGAACTTATCCAAACCAAGAGGCTGGGGGCGTTGCCCGTTCAAAATATAGCCATACTGAAGTCCAAACATAATAAACACACTCAATCTTAACAGTGCCAATTAACAAGGCAGCAGCTTTCAGCTCCTGCTTCCACGTCGATCCCTTATTCCATTCCTGAAAAAAGAACAGTATTATGATTTATATGATCACTAACTCATCCCCGAGCCAGGAGTCTTATATGTTGTCCAATCAACAAAATTCATGTTTCTCAACCCTTCATCAACTATTGGTCAAAGGATATTTAAAAAATAGAAGAACACCCATCGTACAAGTGTGGGGTTCTCACCCGTTGGCATATGGCACCTCTTCACGTCCACGGTAAGGTGGTGACCTGCTATAGCTGCGTCCACGGGGTGAAAAGCTGCGACGTCTAGGGGATCGCCCACGAGGACTATAACTCCTGCTCCACAAAAGTTTGTTCCAAGAACCATTTAAATTATTGTAATGGAATCCATTGAGTTTCTATCTTTTTCTCATGCAAGTTGAGTGAGATTTGACATAGAAAATGCTGCTTATCAGATTGAAGATTTTACCTTCTGCCATAGCTTGGGCTCCTGCGATATCTAGGGCTTCGGCTGCGTCTTCTTCCAGAACCAACTCGCATACGGCACTCACGAGCAAAGTGACCAGGCTCTCCACATTCATAGCACTTCAAGTCAGAACCACCAGATCGACCACGACCACCGCCACCGCTGCCACGGCCCCCACCTCTAGAATTGTGGGAAAGCTCCACTCTCCAACCATTCTTACCTGCTCCAAGAATAAACAGTTGATGAAATTGTCAAATTACATGTTCTTCATGTAATAAAATAATATTCAATTTTATGAAACTGAAAAACGATTTACAGATTCAAGAAAGAATAAATTGGAAGGAAACATAAAGCTTTAAAGGTAAAATGGAGCTTTGGTACTATCAAAACGAAATCGAACTACCGACAAACCCCAAAACCAGAATTAAGTATCACGAAAACAGAAAAACGTACTATACATACCATCTAATTCACGGATTGCATCCTCTGCATCCCTTTTATCATCAAAGTCAATAAAGGCGTAACCTGGTGGCCTTCTTGCAACCCATACACTGAACACAGAGATTTCATCTCACAAACTTAAATTCAGTAAAAACTGCCATCAGATCGAAAATATTTAATTACAATAACAAATCAAAGAAAAGATAAAGATAATATTCCACCAACAAAAGTCAGACCTTCTTATGACTCCAAATTTACGGAACTCATCTTCAAGATCACGTTCGGTTACCCGGGAATCCAAGTTACCCACATAAACACGAGACATCGAGTCCGATAATATCTTCACCTAAAACAAAAACCTTTTTGAAGAAAACCTAAAACAAAAACCGGTAAACAATAATAAACAAAACCACCAAATCAATTCCTAACACAAACGTTTCATAAGCAAAGATTAAAAGTTTCTCATGATTGTAGATATGAAGATCTGTACCAGAAGAGAGCGGCACAGAGAGTTGCAGAATAGAAACCCTAGAAAGCTAACTGATTATGCTTGGATTAGAAATATATAGTGTTTAGCTCTCCCAAAAAAGAGTAGGCTTTTGCCCAGTGGATAATCATGTACTGGGCCGAACCCGAAGTGCGGAGGATAAGAAAGCAAGTCCAATTTTTAGTATAATGAGAATTAATTTTTATTAAATATATTAAATTTATAAATCATAGTTAAACATATTTAAAACTTTAATTATATAAATATAGTAAAGTAAATAATTCAAATAATATGTCTAGTTAATGCAATTAAACTTATATCATATTTGTAAATTAAAATTCAAAGTGTATTTTAATTATGATTTATAAAATTAGTTTATTTAGTAAATTTAAAAGTTTAAGATATTTAGTATATATTTTTAGTAATTATGTTGTAAAAATTGAAATAAATAAATTTAAAAAACATTTATTAGTATTATTGTCACCGTTGGCTAAAGTTATTTATTAGTTCAATATTTGGTATCCTAAGTGCAGTCTTCATTATGTTTGTTGGAAAAGGTGGCAAGTTGTCTTAGTCCAAATTTTGATCCAATTTTATATTGAAATTAAAATTAAAAGTTAAGTTTTAAATATTTTTAATTTGAATATCTGATTTTAAATTAACCTTTTTAACCCAAAATTTTGGAAGTGTTAGGGGGCCGCTACTAAATACTAATTAACAATATTTTAAAAGCCAGACCAGAAATTAAACCGGTAAGACAAGAGATTTAAGGTTTAAAAAGTTCAACCGGTATTAGATTGTTATAAAACCGCCTAAAGATTAAATAAAATTAAAGATTTTAAAATATGATTGAAAGAGATTGTCGTTATTTATCGAAGAATTAAAAGTTTAATTGATAAAAGATTATTAAATGAAAATTAATTGATTTATTTTGGTTTATAAGAACTTATTAATTAACGAAAAATAATCGATTAATTAATAAACTGGTCAATTTTTAACAATAAAAGTTATTAAAGTAAATGAAACTAGAAAGTTAAAAATTAAACTAAAAATTTGAATAATTCAAAATTTTTACAGTTAAATTAACCAAACTAATTACGTTTTTTAATCATGAGTTGAATGAATATGAGCTTTTGTACCAAACAAGATGTTATACTATGAACTCGATCTTATGAGGAGTTGTTTTTGTTAACATTCTAATCGTCCTTCCAATTCGTAATCAACTCCAAACCAAAGATATGAATATCATTCTATACTGGCCGGTACTGATTAGAAAATGGAACTGTATGAAGCCCTTTGGTAATGACCTTGGGTACTGGTCGACATTGGGCGTTCCACCTAGTACCGGTTGATATTTCAAATACTGGTAAAATATCAACTGGTATCGTTAATTTGAAAAACACAAGGGTTTAATCGCAAAACAAAAATAAAAACCATCCTCCCAAACGCACCACTCTCTGTCTCTCACCAACATACGTCTCTCAAGTCTCACCAAACGCGACACCATCGCACCTTACCCCGCCTGTTGATCTACCTCCCTCCTCGATCTCCACCGTGCCTCTCCCTCCTTCTCCTCCTCTTGTTGCTTTCCGCACCCACCTTTGTCCACCATCATTGCCTACTCTTGTTCAACCTGAAAAAGAAACCAGATTTGAAATCAGATATGGTTTTCACCTAAACCGACCCGCTAAATTTGTGATATTTTTGGGAGTGTTTTTAATTGGTTTTTTCAGGTCCTGAATTGTATTTGTGATTATGAGGTTGTGAATGGTTGTAACTTGGGGTGAATTTTGTGAATGGTTGGAACTTGAAATTGAATTGTTGCGAATGGTTAGATTGGAAATTTGGAGTTGAATGAAATGCACAGAGGTTTTGTTTATCTAGTTGGATTAGATTAGATCGTTGGAATTGTTATGAATGGAGTTTTTTGTTTAAAGTAAATAAGAATTGATATAATACTTTGTTACAGATATACAATTGTTGTTCTTAAAATTACTATTAGGTATTTGGGTATTAATTGATATATTGTGATATTGATATTTAATGTTGAATTGCATCAATAAAATAATTTTGAACAATATTCAATTCTATTCATAATAACTAAATAAACTAAGTTATCCCAATTAGTTAATGAAATAGATAATTTGTATAAATTTCATTTTTTATATCTAATGCATAAGAATTAAGAGTATTTAAAGAACAAATGATTTCTTGTTTCATTCTCCTAATTATAAAGACAACATTAGGGATTACCATTTGCAATAGTGTTGGCTTTATCATTTGTAGTTAACATGTTCTTCACTACTAGCTAGGCAATGAAAGCTATTATTGGAATATATTTCTTGAAACCAAATAAATATGTACCATATTACCTTGGGGTTCTGTTGTAGGAAAATTCCTAAAGTTATTTATTTTGATGTATTTTCCTGAAGAATTTTTAACCCGTATAATCTTGTCATTCAACTTCTAATTTAGTCCATAGTTAGGAATGACCTCCTTGATTCTATTAAAACCTCTAAGTCTAATGATATGATATGATAGCTCATTTACACATTTATGTATAGAAGTTAATTACTCAATTTTCTTTAGATATAGGAAAGAAAAATTCAAAGCATCTTAGTGCAGTATAATCTTACACATAATAATGTAATCATACAAATGAGTTATATTATATAAGATGAATATGTGTATTGTGTAATTGTGTATGTTGAATATTTAAATTGTTAGTTTTTGACTTATTGGTGAATTGCGTGGGAGAAAATTGAATTATGTGGACAAAATTGAATTGTATATGATGTAATCATACAAAATAGTTTATATTACATAAGATGGACATGCATGTTGTGTAATTATGTATGTTGAATAGTTAATTTATTATTTTTTAATTTATCGATGAATTGTGTTGAATAAAATTGAATTGTGTTTGATGAAATTGAATTGTGTATGATATAATCATACAAAATGAGTTAAATTACATAAGATAGACATGTGTATTTTGTAATTTGTATGTTAAATACTTGAATTGTTGGTTGTTGACTTATTGATGAATTACGTTAAATGAAATTGAATTGTATATGATATAATCATAAAAAAATGAGTTATATTACATAAGATGAATAAGCGTATTGTGTAATGAAATTGTGTATTCTGTATTTTGATATATGTCTTCATTTATTTTTACAAATAAATGGAAGGAAGTTCAAGTACTCCTGGATATTTAACCGCTTCAAGAAGATACAATAATCCAACTTAGGCTTATGTTGTATTAGTCCCGGGAATGAAGAATTATACTATTTGGTTGTTTTGTAACAAGCATTTGAAAGGCAAAGGAATCACTAGATTAAAGGCGCGTTTAGCTGAGGTTAAAGGAGATGTAGAATCCTGTAAAAAAGTAAGCCATAGTGTGAAGTGAAAAATGAAAACTTTTCTTGACGAATACAAACACGAGAAAGATAAAAGGTAGAAATTGAATTATGATGAAATTGGTAGTGGAAATTCGTTTGCTAGTGTTCATAATGATAATGAAAATGTTGAAGGTGGTAGTAGTAGTGATAATAGTAGTGTTCCTTCCCAACAAGAATTGAATGTTGCATCTGGACCTGATGTTACGAAAAGAATAAGGCAAATGACTACTTTTTTTGCACCACGAGCAACTCATAAAACTCAACCTTTAATTCGTAGTACCATGCAATCAAGAGATGTGGCTCGTAATATGGATATGACAATGGCTAGATGGTGATATGATATACGTGCAACATTCAATGCTTCCTAATCTTACTATTATTAGCCTATGGTAGATGTTATAGCCTCTTACGGTCCGGGATACAAAGCTCCTTCTATTAATGATTACAGAGGTAAACTTTTATATTGCTTAGTTTATGAAATTAAAAGTTATTTTGAAGAAAAAAGAATGGATTGGGCTACTTATGCGTGTTCAATTACGTGTGATGGTTGAACAAGTAGGAGACATGAACCTATTATTAATTTTTTAGTTTATTATGTAAATGACTAAATGTTTTTAAAGTCTATCAATGCATTTGGCCTTGTTAGGAATACTAATGCTTTATTTAAGATATTCGGTGAAGTTGTGAATGAAGTAGGGTTAAAAATTATTGTTTAGTTCATTACTAACATTGATTCCGCTTATAAAGCAATAGGAAGAAGTTTACAAAATAAGTTTTTTTTTTTGAACTCCTTGACTATATATTGCATTGACTTAATGTTGAAAAATATAGCAGATGCTAGGTATTTTTTATTATTGATGAGACGGTATAGAAAGCTAAAAAGGTGACCAAGTTCATCTATAATCGCGCATGGGTGTTAAATTTAATGAGAAAATATTTTACCAATGATAAGAATTTGTGTCATCCTATTGTGACAAGATTTACAATGAATTCTTTATCACTTCAATGTTTTGTTATAATGAAGAAAGGGTTAAGACAGATGTTTACAAGTGATAAAGTAGGTTGCATCTTAGTATGTTAAGTCTAATACTGAATTGGAGGTTTCTATAATTATACTTAAAGATATTAAATTTTGGTCTCAATGTCAATTTGTTATCCGAGTTTGTAAACTTTTGGTGAAGGTGCTTCGTTTGGTTGATAATGATGAAAAGACAATAATGAGTTATTTTTTTGATGTTATAGAAAGGGCGAAGGAAACAATTAAAACCAATACGAAGAATAAGCCTTCTTTATATACACCTTATTTTGCAGTTATCAATGATAGATGGGAAATGTAACTTTACTCTTTGTTGTTTGCAACTGCGACATTTTTTAATCCTAATGTCTATTTCAGATCAAGTTTTACAAAAAAAGTTAAAGTTAATAGGAGAATATTATTAACTATTATAACAATTGTTGCCCATGAGATGATGTAAGATATCATGAGGTCATAAATGGAGCTTTATAGGTAGTCTTCTGGGAATTTTGGGATGTCAACTGTTATTCAATAAAGAGCAATCTCAATATATTAGCCTTTTTCCTTATCACTTTATTTTGTTTATAACTTTAATTTTATTGTCTTATGACTTACAATTTCTTAGTGAGATCAATTCGAAACAGGTGTTCCAAAAATTGTAAAGGCTTTCAATTTGAATTTTAAGTCAATGTGTAGTGTAACAAGCTATGAAAGGAACTAGAGCATATTTGAATTTATCTATTCAAAGAAAAGGAAAAGATTAGAGCATAAGAGATTAAATGACTTGGTGTTCGTTTGTTACAATTTAAAGCTTCAAGAAAAATATGTTAGTATCATTATCAATTTAGATATAATTTTATTAATAATTAAATTTTATTGTTTACTAAGACTTTTAATAAAACAAGTAGTTTAGTAGATCCAATTTGCATTGATAATATCGATCTTTTGACAAATTGAGTTTTTGATGAACCGAGTTTGGTAAGTGTGAGATAATTTTGGATGGGGAAGCACTGACATGTCATTTGGTATATTGAATTTGAATGATGATAATGATGAGACTCCTCTCAATGATAATAATTTTGTATCAAATGATAATTGGGGTCAGTATAGTTATGATTGTCATCCCCCTGCAGACTGTAGACGATTAAATGAAGTTTCAGGTTTTTATTTCTCTTCTTCTTTTAATTTTCCTTATATTTGGTGTTGGACCCCGAACTTTTCTTGGAATATAGAAATATAAAATGAGAAAATTTGATGATTATTCATGTGTAAAGAAAAGAAGAATTCTCGAATTTGAAATGATATACAAGATTAAGGTAGTGAAAGAAGTAAGCTGATAATGAGAGGGATATTTTTCTGAACATACTTTAGTATTTTGGCGATATCTCGATCTGTGGAGATTCAATTGAGTTGATTCTTATTCCATAATAAACTAGAGACATGGGGCTACAAGTCATATGAAATAATCGAATTTCAATTTGGCCCTTAAGATCTTCAATTTATGAATTGGAGTTCGGATTAATGTTCAGTCTTGGATTAGTGATATTTGAAAGTATTTTGGGTATAACGTTTGGTCTAGTCATCCAATTAAGGTGATTCTTGATTTGGATTAAACTAGGGAAATAGAGATACAATTGTTATGAAGAAGTTGAGTTTCAATTTGGTCCTTAAGAAGGTCAATTTTCGGATGGAAATAATGTGCTGGAAAAATGAGTTAGCATAAAACATATCTGAAATGTTTGGAGCATAACTTTTGATGTATTGCTCGAAATTAGATGATTTTTGTGGCATTATGAAATTTAGAAAATGAGGAACAATTCTCTAGAAGGAAGTTTTGGCAAATTCTTTCAAATTGATGAATAGAAATTGTCCTAAATAGCATGAAGTTAGGGGCATATTGGGAAGTCCACTTATGGACATAAGTTAAAAGCCTTGCATGGAGGGACAAAATGGTCATTGGCCACTCATTTAATGACATGGCAGTATAAATAGGGAGTGCCTGTCATTTGGAGGAGAGGCAACCCACGAAATTTAGAGGAGAAAGAAAACAAAGAAAAGAAAAGAGAATGAGAGAAGAAGGGGTGCCGGCGATGGAGAAGAAGAAGAGAGAAATGATGCTAGGGTTTCGATTTTGGGAGACTCCAAGCAAGGATTTTCGATGATTCAAAGGGGAAAACATGGAAGGAGGCGAGAGCTCCAAGATGAGCCAAGCAATTTCAAAATTGGAGAAGAAATGAGGTAAGAGATGAGTTTGGATCTTTGAGTTTTTGAGGAGTTTTTGGTTTGGATAGTTTAAGATTGATATGGGTTTGTGGATTATGAAGTTAATTTTGGTAATTATGCCTTAGATTATGTTTAATTTTGGATGTTTAGTTAATTAGGGTTATGCCCAAATTTTGAGATTTGGGGATTTTGGAAAATTTTGGTTTAGATTCATGGAAAATAGAAT
>JAOSBK010000003.1:34241296-34263468 GCA_027568895.1 Erythroxylum shatona
TTGGGAATCAAATATGAGATATTTGATTTTATTAAAATTAAATTAATTAGAATTAGAATTTGATTCTAATTATAATTGCAGAGTTTTAATTTTAATAAAATACTATCTTGATTTTTCTATTTAAAGGGAAGAGTTTTATGAAAGCTAGCACTTTTTTTCTTCCTCCAAAAGCATTTTGGAAATTGTTCCGTGGATACTATCAGAGGCTGGATATTTGGACAGCTCGTGATTGATCATTCAGAGAAAAGTTTCTAAGTTTTTTTCTGGAAAGCGAACAAGGTAGGATTTCTAAATCGGATTTATTTTATTCAAGTTTAATCAATTATCGGGATCTGCTCAGAATCCGTAAAAAAAATTTATTTCCGCTGCGTCCATGATTCGATCACGGTAGAATTCCAACAGAGTTAACAGTCGAAAAATGAGGGAAATGAGTTCACATCATAGTACTTTAGATCTTCCCCTTTTGGTAAATAAGTATCACCACGACGAATGAAAGTGTCTTTGTTCGGATTTGGGATATGGATAGGAAAAGTGTCTTAGCTGGGACCAGCACGACGCTTTGTATTGTCGGATGTTACGTTAATTCGGTTGTTTTAGTTTTTTCCTTTGTAACCAAAAAAAAAGTTTACAAACGACAAACTCTATCTTCTCCACCTGCAACCGCCGCTCCTCAATCAGTCTCCAGTTGTAGCTGTCAAGTAGTCGCAAGCCCTCACACCCGGTCAACTACACTGCGCCGCCCTCTCACGCAGTCGCAACCCTTCTCACCCGCCTATCCCCTCTTGACTCTAACCATCGACGCACGTTTGGCCACCGCACCCCTTGCCAATACACGCCCGTTCATCACTCCTCACCCCAACCATTACCGCTCACGTCCTCGTATCGTGCTGCACTACACCGCACAACACTACACTGCATGTAAGTCATGACCGGACTTAACTTACATGGTCGTGCGTGCAAGTCACAGTGGTGCAATAATGACGTATGCAAGAAAAGGTTCCTTGAAATGATATGGCATGACCATCATGACCTCTTTTTTGACCAAAGTAGTTTTTTTTATAATTATTATCATGTTTCCTATTTAAAATAATAACAACAAAATCAAAATATGTGCAATCATTTTTAAGTTTTAAATTTTTTATCTTAAAAATTTTATTTTAAAAATTAAAATTAAAATAATAAAAAGCAAAATCAAAATATGACAAATGAAATCAATTTTTAATTTTTTATCTTAAAATTTTAAAATACAAACAAAACAAAATCAAAATATTACACCTTTGACATAAATGAAATCAAAATTTTTATCTTAAAATTTTTATTGAAAAATTTTAAATTAAAATAATAAAAAAATAAAATCAAAATATATATTACAGATGTCACGCATGCCACACAAATTAAATCAATTTTTAAAATTTAAATTTTTTATCTTAAAAATTTTATTTAAAAATTAAAATTAATCGAATGAAATCATTTCAGCCAAAGTTGTGGATCAAATGTTAGCATATATCAAGGTAAAGTCTTTGAACTCTTGCATGAGAATAAGGACAAATTGAGTTACAGTATTACTAATTAGTAATAGAAAACATAGAAAAAATCTTAGCTCTTTCTTGGAGATAATCTGAAAGGGTGGGGTTCATAATAGAGTTTTTTTCGTAATGAAAAGAGAATGGAAACATGAATTGTGTGACTCATTTTTTTTAATTCAAAGAGGAACCCTGAATATCCGCTAATAACAACTGATTATCCAACATTTCCTATAAAAAAATATGAGAAGAATGTTTAATACCTATATATTAGCTTTCTGTTCTATTTGTGCGAATTCTCCCCAAAACCGGAAGATCATTTCGAAATCTTCGAGCATTTTAGAGGTTTAAATGTTACTATTGTAACTTCGACCAACACACAAGACGAGACTTTACCACTATAGAGTGACTTTCTGCAAAAAGATGAAGTGGCGGAAATTTAGTAAAATGTCGCTTAATTTTAATTTTTTAAATAAAATTTTTAAGATAAAAAATTAAAAATTGATTTCGTTTGTGCCATATATTTTGATTTTATTTGTTATTATTTTAATTTAATTTTGTAAATAAAAATTTTAAGATAAAAAAATTTAAAACTTTAAATTTGATTACACATATTTGATTTTATTTTTGTGTTATTTTAAATAGGAAAAATGGCAATTAAAGAAAAACTACTTTGGTCAAAGAAGAGAATATGACGGCCATGCCATGTCATTTCAAGGAACCTTTTCCTGCATACCTCATTCTTGCATGATCGTGACTTACATGTGGTGCGGTGTGGCAGTGGGACAGGACTCGGTGCGGTAGGATGTGAAGGCGCGCGGTGTAGCAAGGTGCGAGGGCATGAGCGGTGATGGTCGAGATGAAGAGCGGCTCACAGGTGTGCATTGGGCTAGCATGGGCATGCATTGGTCAGGCGTGTGTCGGTGGTCGGGGTGAAGAGCAGAGAGTCGGCTGAAAAGGGTGCGGCTGCCGTGCGAGGGCGGTACGGTGCAGCTAGTTGGGTGTGAGGGCGTGTGGGTGCATGATGGCTACGACTGGAGACTGACTAAGGAGTGGCAGATGAGTGGCAACTGTGAGTACGTAGAGAAGACGAAGTTTGCCGCTTGTAAAATTTAACATGGGTGAAAGATTAACAAAAATGATGACGTTTTATGGTTTGGACATAGTTAGACATAATAAGATTAAACAAAGGATTCCACTTTTGTGTTGCAAGTAAATATGTGGATGATGAGTTAGAATAATATAGGAACAACAAAAATAGAATAGTTGATTTGTCCCGCGGTTGATTGAAGCCGATCTTGACCAAAAGCTGAACCAAGAAATATGATACCTTTAATCAAGTTGAAGAGTCAAGGAGACAAGATCCTTTGTCCAATTTAATCTGTTTTATTTTGTCCCATAAAATCTCAGCTATTTATTTTGTAGGACTTATGCGGGATCCACGCGTAATTTACGCGGGACCTACATAAATAAATGACTGAGATTCATTGGACAGAATAAGACACCATAATATTAGACAGGAGATCTCCTATCAGAGTCAAGACACCTTCAATTTTAGGACAATCCAACACTCTGTCAGCTGAAGAACAGCCAAATTTGATAATCTTAAACTCTAAGAACCGCCCAAGTAGTAGTTTAAGTAACATACTTTTTGAAACTTTCTGCATGGCCTACAAGTTAACTTCAAAATATACAGCTAGTCATTGGCTAACAACCCAGCCCAGCTTAACTTAGTTTTATTTTTATTTTTATTTAATTAAAAATAGAAAGTGTCATTGTTTTTTATAAAACGTTTTGAAATGATCATCGAGTCTCAGAGTGAGAGCCTTAGCCTAACCTGAGGCCCATGAGCCCGAGTCTAACCAAGTTTGAGCCTGACGTAAACTTATTTTTAAAATTAAAACTACAAAATGACTTTGTTTTATTTATAAAGGTCAAGGTGCCCAACCCAAGTTTATCTGAAGGCTCATTGTTTCAAAAAAATTGAATTTGAGATTCGGCCAACTGGATTTGACTTGTTGACTTAGGGTCAACCCCAGCTTAGCTGTCATCTTTAATTCTAAAAATGAATTACTAGTTTTGACTTTGACTCGATCAAACTTGTGTTTTAATGACATTACAATTCACAATTTATGAGAACTTGATAGAATCATTCTTCCATATACAAAATAATTAATGAAAATAGAGCTACCGAAATTTGCCACAATGCAAGGAAACACAAGTTTGACGTTTTTGTACGTCGTTTTATTAAATAAGAGTTTAAAGACTGTGCTGTTCTATTTAATGACTAAATTGACGTTCAAAGGTGACATAAAATATTCCGTCTCTGACTGTATTTAATTTTTGTCGTCAATGGAGGCTCTTGAACAAATCAAGGAATCTTAAGTCAAGATTGGTGGATTGGCGTGAAAACTCTTGCCTTGACTAATTTTGAGCGTCTTGTTTGGGTTATCGACTCGTGACGAAGACGACAGACCGTCACTTTTTTTTTTGAACACAGACCGTCACTTAAAAGCCATAACGCGATACATTTCTCGAGTTTTCTGATTATGCATTTACAAGAAAAAAGGTTGATTCATGATTGATGTAACCAAGGAATTGTCACGTCTTAAGTAATTAAGTCCATATTTTAAAGTTAAATTATGAGTTATCATTCGGGACGAGCACGGTCATTAGTGCGGGGTTTTCTTCAACATATGGAGCCGCAATGGTCGTTTGCAGCTGAATTTTAGGGAGTCTTTTCGGGTCTTACTTTAGCTTGGTCGATTGGTTATCTACGAGTCATTCTTGAAATCGATTCGTTGGAAATTATTAATATCTTATCCTCCTCTGCTGCCCCTTCAGCTGATATTATTTTGTTGACAGGTATACGAGATCTCTTTGGACGAGATTGGGCGATCCACCTTCAGCATGTTCATCACGTAGGCAACCAGAGTGCAGATCACTTGACTCATTTAGCAGCCCTAGCTAGCCCCAGCACGCATTATTTATAGACGCCACCGCCAACAATCATGAATTTTCTTCACAATAACAAAGCACGAAATTTTGTACCGCAGACTTCTGCATTAGCTAGTCTTTCTGTTCAGCTTTTTTTGGATTTCCTTTGTAGCAAAAAAAAAAAGCAACTTCTTCAACTATAAAAATAATTTAAAAGTTTATAATTTATTTGGAACATAAACAAAATTAAATCAAAGAATATGTATACGAGAACTTCGTAGCAATGCATCTCTTTCTCTGTAATCAAGCTATTGTTATTAAGTTAAATTAAGATTGCTCTTAAAGATCAACTCACGACTGCAAATCCGCCATGACCCGCCTGAACATTAAGAGCAGCATGTCGTCGCCGACGCTGATGGATCTCACATACAAGCTATTATTTCAATATCGACACATCGAATACTACCACAACCAGTCAAGCATGGACAAAATACACCCTGTAAACATTCAGTACAATAAAAAGTACGTCCATGTGTTGGGACTCCACTGCTTAGACAGGGGGAGCCACCTCTCAGACTCTCAGTTCTAATAATTAAGGAGTACAGAGTTGACGAACAAGCTTGTTTAGAGTAGAATCAGATGAACCGCCGATCTGAACCGCTCGCCGAGCCACTCGGCCTAGGGCTTGTGCTCTCTCCCTTGCCTTATTTCCTTCTTCTCCTCCCATCAGCTCTCTCACAGCCTCACAAATGGCGTCTCTCGATACAACAGTCTCTGTGCCCTGATTCTGAAACTTATTTAAGCTGAGGCCGGCCCCAAGTCCGTCCGCTATAAGCCTGGCGTTCAATGGCTGCTCAGCTATCATAGGCCAAGCCAAAATGGGCACACCAGCAGTTATACTCTCAAGCACTGAGTTCCACCCACAATGACTCAAGAACCCACCCGTGGCTCGGTGAGACAAGATCTCTCGTTGGTCAACCCAGTCCCTTATGATCAGACCTCTACCCCTTAAGTTCTCTTTCACGTCGGTTGCTAAAGTCCATGTCCTTGAGCGGACCACCCACACAAATCCAAACCCTGACTGTTCCAGCCCGAAAGCCACTTCGTCAAGTTGGTTGTCGGATACATCAGCCTGTGTACCGAAGGACACGTATATAACTGAATCCGGAGAGACTTGTTCGTCGAGCCATTGTGTTATGAAAGAGGAGTGATTTTGGTTAATCGATCTCTCAACCTTTTTCATTTTGTCGTACAAGAATAGTGGGCCTAAACACCAAGCCTTACCTCTAACGTATAACGACTCAAAAGATGGGATATAGCTGTTTTCGAGCTCTTCGAAGCTATTAACGATGACACCCCAACTGTTGACGTCAGCCTCCCCCAGCTCCGAAATGTATTGAGATAAAGGGTCGTCGTCGTCTTGAGAGTTGAGAATCTCTGCGGGCAAATCTTTGCTTGTTAAAGTGAATGGAAGTTTTAGGTTTGGTAGATCTATAGGGTCGAAAACAGACGTTGTCTTCAAATGGGGTTTATGCATCCACGAAGATTTACAAATGGCCATCGATAGAACACTCATTCCATGGAAGACAAGACGAGGGACACCTAGGGTCTCGCATACCGGAAGTGTCCAGCCAAGAAAGAAATCGGATATAACACATATAGGAGGATTGTCGGATTCTAGCATGCGTTTCAGGGCTTGTTCGAAGGGCTTCTGAAGCTTTTTGGTTGCAAAGAGAAAAGGAGCAAAGTATTGCATCGAAGGAAGCTGAGAAGTGTTTTCACAGCCTCTGGGGAGTCCATCCATGGAAGGAAATGGAAGTTCAGTGAGACAAATATTGGAGGAGCAGTCGAGATTACTGGAGATGGATGTTGCATTTGATGGGGTTGTGATGATCGTAACCTTGATTTGTTTGAAGGAAAAAGCTTTAGCAAGGTCTAGTAATGGAAGAGTGTGGCCTTGAGCCATGAATGGGAACATAACAACGTGAGTTCTGGACTGTGAACCCATGATTCTCTCTCTCTTGGTTTGGATGCGCGCGTCGTTCATAAGACAACACAGACTATACTTGCACAAGCAGAGTCCTCATTTATACGGCTCTCATATGATCTACGTATAAATAAACGTGAACTCTGCGTAAATAAATGACTGAAATTTACCGGACATACACTATAAAAATTGGACAAAATATCTAGACTTCGGTTTGATACACTGATGGTTGTTTTCGTTAAACATCTTGCCAGATATTTTCCATTTAAAAAAATACTTTAAAGGCGAAGTTTGACTTATATCGAGATTGTTTAATTGATATTAATATTACAAATTTGCTTTGATTTTATGATAATCATTTTTTTATCACAAAATTAAAATTTATGAAGAATTTTTTTCAATGATTTAACGATTCAACTATAAAAATTTTAAACTATTACTTTAATAACTTTTGTTATTAAAAATTAATGAGTTTATTAATTAACTGCTCAATTTTTATAAACTAACAAATTCTTATAAACTAACAATTTTTGATTAATTTTTAATTAACAATCTCTTCTTAGATTAAATTTTAAATTTTTAGATAGATAAAGGACAACACCTTTTAATTATATTTCAAATTTTTAATTATATTTAAATTTTAAATAGTTTTATACCGGTTGATTTTTTTAAACATTAAACCTCTTATCTTACCCGTTTAACTTCCGATTCAGTTTTGAAAACATTGGTTTTTTTTCCACCAAATCATAAAATTCTAAATTAAGATGATATAATTAAGAAATAAGAAAAGAAAATTTATTGGTATGAAAATATATAAAATTTTGATTTTTAGATCAAATACAATAAAATTTGAATCTTATATGAAATAATAATTATTTAAGTCTAAAATTTATAAGCATATATTCGTATAAACCCTAATAGCTTTAGTAAAGTTGTGTAGTTTTTCTCGAAATATTAGTTTTGAATCCTAAGTTTTCATATTTTTGATAGCCCTCTTGCGTTTAACAATAAAAGGGTATAAAACCTCGTACGATGATTGATTAATAGGGAGGAGTTAACAAAGATCCAATAATGCACCGTCTTGTTCTTAATTAATACCCACCCTTACACCTTATCTGGACGCAGTTGAAATTAAATTTAATATTTTTTTAATAAAGGGGCGGCCGATTTTTGTTCGTATAAAATATTGATGACAGTAGAAACAAACAGCCGCCGGCGTTAGTCGTTGATAATGAGACCATCCATGAGGCCATACCTGCCAAAGAACTAATACGGTCCAACTTGACACATTTTTATTATCTTTTAAATCAAGGGGGCGGCCGATTTTAGTTGGTCTAAAGTATTGATGACAGTCGAAACAAACAGCCGCAGGCGTCAGCAGATGATAATGACACTATCAATGAGGCCATACTAGCCAAAGAACATAAGTATGTTCCAACTTGGCACCTTATTCTTCAACTGTATTGTCAATTGAATGTCAGAATATAGTCACGACAAGTTTCGTATTGTCAATTGAATATCATAATATAGTCACGACAAGTTTGGTTCATTTATGTCTTCAGTTTATTTAACAACCGTGTATTCAAATTCCGATTGTTTTGGTTAATTAGTAACCGTTAACACAAAATGACAAGGGTCAAATAATATTGCATATTCAGTAAAAATATTTATTTCTTTCTCCATCACTCGCCTGATATGTGATGGAGATTGGTGAGGTAGCGTGTTCATATTCTGAAACAGCAATGCCATTAAAAGTTGTCAGGGACAGTCTAAAGGGTAACCCATTATTGCAGCCTTGGACTGAACTGTCCCACCGTACCACATGGTGCTAGAAATTAATGAAAAATTAATACATTATAATAAAAATAAATAACAAAAAAATCAATTGATTTAATTAATGTTAGTTTACTTAATCACAAAAATTAAACAAATTAAATAAAATCAAATTATTCATAATTTTCATTATAATTAATTTTAATTAATTAATTAAATAATGTTAAGTTAAATAAGCCATAATTCTTATTAACAATTAAATAATATATTTAATATATAGTAAATTAAATTATAAAAATAGAAACAAAAATTAAAACCACATTTTTACAGTTTTCATAAATTTTAAAAACCTTTAAAAAACTAGAACTAAAAACAGAAATTAAAACTTAAACAAAAAGATTTTTTATTAAATATAAAAATAAAAAGAACTAAAAATATAAATAAAAACAGACTGAGGATATTAATTCAAGAGCTTCCAATTTTCCATAGATTGTCATGATAGGTTGAAAACCGCAGAACAGCAGGCTGATCAACTCATTTCACTTTTACATCATGGAAATGACAAATTACTTCCACAGAATTGCTGGATATGTAGACACAGACCAGTTCGTAAAAGAACAATTTCAGTGCAGGGATATCAACTGCCGAGATTATCTTTTCCAAAGAACAATCTATTATTACCTGGACATCCTGAAAGGCAGAGGAAGTGAAACGTGGTCATTATACAACAAAAACAAACAAATATCAAAGTTCAACTGGAAGCAGTAAGGTTTAACGTCATACGCTTGGTAAGAGATTTTCATAGATCCATAACTAGTGTATGATATCTGGTTAAATGCTATATCTGACAAGGCCATAGAGCCACAGGAAGAGCAATAGCCAACAATCTTAACCCAACAATCTTAACCCACACTCTTGTATAATATCGACAATAGGATAGGCAATCCACTTGATAGTATGTCCCACAAGCTGCTCCATTTTGCCATATGTCATTGCCTGCTAATGCAATCATATTTATTCCAGGTCCGAGGCTGACGCAATTATTATCATCTGCAATGTATACAAAAGAAAGTGGCATTGATAGATCTGAATGTATTAGTAGCAAATTTTCAAAAAGGAGTCGCGTGTTTAAGCGAAGTGTTTACTCGATGTAGGAGAGTAATAGGTCGCAGTTCCAATTCTTCCAGCATTTACCAAGAAACAAAAGCTCAAACTTGGCAGACATAAACCAGCAAGCACAGAAATGGAGTTTATTTTAAACAGCAAAGCCATGATTGGAGTAAAAATTGCTGGAGAGAGTAAGTGTTGTTTGTTCCTTAGATAGAAGATCTCATCTATTTATAGCTCAACACGAGATCCCATTTCAGATTGATGCAGACATGCGAACTGAAATGAATGTGGACTGCAAGAAAGATGTGCTTTATTCAAACTCTTGCACTCTGAAAGAATTGTCTTTTAGAGCTGTGTGTGTGTTCCTTGCAACGTCCAAGTAGTTTTTGGTGGTGAAACTTGTATTTGAAAAAAACGAAAGTAAGCTATCTCCTCCTTTGTGTCAATCAGACGTACGATTGTGCTGCTAGAGAGTAAGAGACAAAACCAGACAATCATCTGATTCTAAATTCAGAAACCGACTAAGGAGGGAAACTGTAACTTTCTTCCGGCTGGAGTTTCCAGTTTGATTGAAACTTGTATTTCGAATTTTTGCAAATATATTATTGATTTGGCAATGACAGGCCTTGGTCTTGTGGCATCTCATTTGCAATGGGATCTCATTATTTCAGTTAGTTAGAACTTTTCTATAATTTCCTTAGGCTGGTAGTTGAATATAGAAAAGGCTGTTTGAAATTATTTTAAGATATTAAAATTTTTACTTTTTAGAGATATTAAATCTCATATTTGTTTTTGTTTAGTCGCATCTATGATTGAAAATTACATTACATAAAATTTTGCTGTAAATTTTATTAAATATTGTAATAAATTATGTTACAGGGATGAATCTTGAAGTAATTGATAAAATTGCTCTTTTGTGATCATAGGTTCAAATTACCAAAACAGCCTCTTTATAAAAATACAAAAAGAAAGCTGCATTATAAATGACAATGGGTGGCTTATGGGCCTAGATTTAAGGGTTTTTAATGAGCCAATCTAGGCCTAGGCCGACTCAAGATTCAATTATTTTAAGCAAAACGATGTCCCATACCCAGACTCAATTAAAAAATATGTTATTTTACACTTTTAATTTTTCAAAAATTATTTAAAAAAATTGGCGGGATTGACCCATAAGTCAGCTCATTGTTATCCTTAAGCTGCATACATTATGACCCTCTCTAGACTTTCACTTTGTCTTGTACATAGAGTATGTTGACTTTTATTGTAATGAATTATGTTATATTTCAAATTAAGCATTGTATTAGAATTTTTTTACAAATAATATTATGTATTTTAAACATTAAAATTATGAAATTGAATTTTAACTTTAGGACATTTATATAATTTTACTCCTATTCCTTTCGTGAGACCAAATATTCTAAAAATATTTATGTTACTACATAGGTGGATGAGGTCAATTGTTTCCAATTATGATCTTTTAAAGTGTTGATTTTTTATATTTATGAAATGATTTATATTTGATATTTAGTTCTTGATAGTTTGGGTTGTGATGTCATGAGACTTATCAATCCAATATATTGTTAAAACTAGACATTATTTGTTAAATAATTAATTTATTGAAAATATGATAATATAATATTTTTTAATTTATGATAAAATTTGAGTATTTGAATTTTATTATTAGATGATATTCTATAATAAACTTGATAAAAATAATTTGGACTTGAGATGAAACGCCTTTGAAATAAGTTGAATTTATAAATTTCATACTATCCCAATTAAAGTCTAAAGCAAATATCTTTTAGAGGACATAATTTTAGATTGTATTAATTTTTTATTTAGTTATATTAATGTTCAAAAAATAATAAAAACTTAAAAATTCAGTTGAATTACGTACTATTAAATGGGTCAAAACTAGGATATATTGTGCAAAGGAGTGTTATTAGTAAAATAAAGTGAGAAACACATCTAGTATAGAAGTTGTTCAACAATAGCTTATGACAAGTGGACTCACTCGTCGATAATGGTTGATAACAATTATTAAGACTCAAATAGGTAAGCAGTTTAACTGTAAAAACTTTAAACTGTTCAATTTTTCGGTTCGATAAATTTAACTTTTCAGTTCAATTTATTTTAATAACTTCTGTTATTAAAAGCATATCAATTTATTAACTAAATGGTTAAATTTTATTATAGATATTAAAAGGGCTCGGGCTCAGCCCAATCGGAGTTGACCAAGCCTTGAGCATGATTTTTCTACTTGATTGAGCTCGAGGCTACTCGAGGACTGACAAGTAAAGGCAAAACAACATTGTTTTGTCTTTTTTAAAAAATAATAATAAATCAGCCTAGGCTTGGGCCATTAGCCTCGAGTCTGGTCGGACTTCGGTCCATTGCAACTTTTAATTTTTATAAATAAATGTTCTTATAAATTAAAATTAATTAATTAATTTTTATTTAACATTCCTTTTTAATTAATTTTTCAATTCTTTTATAATTGGAAATATATCTTTTAATTATATTTGAAATTCTTTATTTTATTCAATCTTTTTTTAAAAATAAAATTAATAAAAAATTCAGTATGTTACAAAGCAAAAAGATGATCACGGGTATACCCGATTACATGAACAGAGCAACATGTGTAAGCTAACTAACAATCAGATAATAAGATGGAAGACATTTATACGATGTACATAAGTAGGAAACAAGTGAGATGTATAATGGGAAATGAATAAAATGCTTTTGTAATTAAAACTTTCAATTACGAGTGTAGGGAGCCGTATAAGAAGTTGCTAATCCATAACCAGAAGATTGAGCATAAGCCTTGAATGAATAGCTCGAACTTAGTAACTTAGCTGATGAAATCGAAGTGTCTTACAGAAGCTTATATAACAAGTTCATATGTATATATAGGATCTATTTGACGAAACGAAACATCTAACAGCATATAATTAAGAAAGATAACAAAGTTAAACTTTACCATTTTAGAGGCTTGTTTCTTTGGATTTCCCCCACCGTCCCCTCACCATTTCTGTCCTCTTTTGCTTCACTACTGATCCAACCCTTTTAATACCTTACTATTTTGCAAAATATGGACGGACAGAAAATATAAATTTCTTATTCTATGTATCTATCATTTTCTAGGAATAAAACTCATTAGTTTTTGCTGTTTCCTTTGATACTTAATTAATACAGATCAAAGAAAATGAAGGCAATTTAACTAATTCTAAGTTTGTAAATTTTTTTGCTAAAAACTTAGTTTATGCCATTTCTCTAATTTTTTGAAAGAAAATAAAATATTAAATTTTTCATACAGATGTGACAATAAAAAAGTGATGCAGGTTAAAGAGTAAATAAATACAACTGGTAAGTGAAAAAATTATGTATATAAATTACAATAAATATATAAATAAATAATAAATAAAATATAAAATATAACTCGACTTTTAAAAATAAAATATATTTTAAAACTAAAATATAACTAAATATATAATCTCTTTACTGTAAAAAATACCAATACCCAGATGATAAGAGAGCAATAAAGTATCAAAAAACTTGACTTTGACTCAACATGTAGAAACACAAAACGTCTGAAACTATAAGATCATTAAGCATAAAAATTCAATCTTGACATAAACTCAACAATATCATATGCAAAGATATCAACATAATCAAACCTAAAAAGCATTAAACACTAAATTAAACAAAGAAGCTAATATCAAAACCAAAAAGTATAAAGAACATAAATTTCAGAAAACCCAACAAAACTCAGAAAACACCAAAGCAGAAGAAACTGATTAATCAAGAACCATACCTGAAAAGAGGAGGCTGCGGAGAAGGAGGAGATCGAGAGCGTCAAGAAAAAAGGAGAGCAACGTTTACATATCTCTTAATCAATCCTAAAAAAGAACCGCCTGCTTAAATACCTTTTCAAAGGAGGGCATAACCTTTATCTCCAAAAGAATAAAAAAAATTAAACAATTCATCACCCAGCAAAGCAAAATCTGAATATTGATTTTGCACAAGTTACTTCACTTTCAATCACACACAAACATTAGCTAAGGAACTCAATCATGAAGTGAAACAAAAGACATAATCTTTTATCAAAACCAAATGACAATCCAACATAGATCTACATTTAGGAACTACAGATCAGGCAATCAAAGACAAGTCACATAACATCAACACAAGAATATGACTAGATCCAATCATACTTCATATCATCAAACTAAGCCGATAATCTTAAAAAACCAACCTTTCATATGAAAATCAAAGAACTCCAAAATAATAAAACCTAGTAGAGTATATACATAGAAAAAGATCGATGCTTGATTACCTTGTACAGAAACTGAGGACAGAGACTTGGGGTTTGAAAAGAAGACCAAGCCAAAGACTGAAGATGACTTGGTTTGTTGCAAATCATCTAGTTTGTTGGACCAGATTTAAGTGAACTTATATGCAATTAGGGCATCATATCTCAACCTAAAAGGGATATCGACGAAGGGTTTTGAGGCAGTCTGGGAAAAAATTGAATTGAATTCAAGTAAGTTTATATACAACTAGAACATCATATCTTAACCTAAAACTTTAAGACAATGAATTATGAGTCTTATCTTTATATATAACTCTACTTTATTCTTATGTCTTTTTCCAAAGTAGAATTACTCCACTTATAAATTTGTAATTGAAAGACCAATTATACTGAGATGACTCACCTCTTTGTCTTGCTTGCTAAGAGAACTTCATACCGTGAAGACATATAAACCATTTTAATTAAGCTTGTCCTAATTCAAATTCTGAACACCGAATGTTTGAGAATCTGAGTATCAAATATCTTGTACCCATTTTCCTCTATGGTGACATTTATGTTTGACCTACCTGTGCTGACTTTTAGTTGCTAGTTCAAAAGATAGGACACAAATTGCAATATAAGATAATAGATATAAGGTAACAAAATTCGACTATCTTTCTCTAACCACTTTTTGCTTAGGCAACATATCTATACGTCTAACAAGAATTACAATTTTAAAACTAAATAAAGAGTCCTAGATAGATATAGAACCAAAACCTTTAGTATTTTGTCAGGAACTTATAGGGGCTTTGGATACGACACTAGAAATGATAGTGGGTTGATTTATTAAATATGGCCATAGCATATGAGTTAGTTATAGTAAATTCCTTTTTTAAGAAAAACAAAACTCACTTGGTGACGATTCAGAGTAGCATAACCAAGACGCAAATTGATTATCTCCTTGTCAGGACAAGCGCCAAATCATGATGCAAGGATTGCAAAGTACTTCTGACCACATGCCTATCAACCCAATATAAATTGTTAGTTTTCGATCTAGGGATGGAGGGCACAACTTTTTGCCAAGTCATGCCTCAAAATTAGATGGGGGAGACTCAAAGGGGACGTGATGGAACATTTTAGGACTCAGGTTAGAAATAATATAACATGGGCTGTGAGTGAGGATGCGAATCGGATGTGGCAGGGAGTAACCCCCGTAGTGAGAGAGATTGCCGCTAAACTCCTAGGGATATCTAAGAGACAAAGGGGAGGATGGAATCTTGGTGGTGGTCAGACGAGGTCCAAGAGACTGTAAGGGCAAAAAAGAGAGCTTTCAAAGATCTGTTGGCAAGTGCAACAGAGAAGGAGTGGATTATTAATAAAGTAAGGTATAAACTGGCAAAACAGAAGGCAAAGAATTGAAGACTATCTCGGTGGCTAAAGGAGATGCTTATGAGTATATGTACAGATATTTTGATATGATCAAAGGAGCACAAAGAATTTTCAAGATAGCGAGAGCTAGGGCACGTGAGACGGAGGATTTCAACCAATTAAATCTGCTGTATATGTGACGAAGCAGGACAGGTACTCACAAATGCCCAAGCCATCAAACGGATATGGATGAGATACTTTTATGGCCTATATAACAAAGACATATTGGTCAACATAGAGTTAGGAAAACCTCACGTGTCGAGATAATGTCTAAACGGGTACTCATAGGGGAGGATTACAAGGGGAGAAATTACAAAAGTTTTGAGAGAGATGGGGAGTGGAAAGGCCATAAGATCAGATGACATCCCTATAGAGGTATAGAAGCAACTAGGAGCTGTTGGTATTGAATGGTTAGTTCAACCTTTTAATGTGATCTTCGAGTCAGCCAAGATGCCAGATGAATAGAGATTGCGTAGGTTGATCCCTTTGTACAAAGACAAAGGAGACATCTAACAATGCCAAAACTATCGAGGCATTAAATTACTAAATCATACCATAAAGTTGTGGAAGAAGGTAATTGAAAAAAGAATCCAAAGAGCTGCTTCTATATTGGCCAACCAATTTGGATTTATGCCTTGTAGGTCCATGACAGAAGTAATACATCTACTTCGGAGATTAATGGAATGCTACAGGGAATGAAAACGGGATTTGCATATAGTTTTTGAGATTTGGAGGAGGCGTATGACACGGCTCATAGAAAACTCATATGATGGTGTTTGGAGGTAAAGGGTATTCCTAGGACGTATATTCAGAGCGATTAGGGATATGTATGAAGAAGTATTGACTAGTGTTAGGACGATAGAAGACAACACGGAAGAGTTCTCTATTGTATTGGATTACGCCAAGGCTCGGCTTTAAGTTCTTTTTTGTTCACATTAGTGTTAGATGAACTTACTAAACATATTCAAAGGGAGGTATCTTGGTGTATGTTATTTGTTGACGATATTGTCCTGGTGGATGAGACCAAAGAGGGGGTCAATGTCAAGTTAGAATGTTGGAGAGAAGCGTTAGAATCAAAAGATTTTAAAATGAGCAAGTCCAAGACGGAGTATTTAGAATGCAACTTTTCGGGTTGCCAAATGGCACAAGAGGCGATGGTAGCAATTGGCATTAACATCGTACCACAAAAATCGAGTTTAAATACCTCGGATCTATCATTCAGAGAGATGGTAATATCGATGAAGATATATTGCATCGTTTTAGATTTGGGTGGATTAAATGGTAGAGTGCATTAGGTATTTTATGTGATAAAAAGGTCCCTGTAAAACTCAAAGGGAAGTTTTATAAAATGGCGATTCGACCAACCATGTTATATAGGGCAGAGTGTTGGCCTATTAAACGTAGACATACGCGACAGTTGTGGTAGCAAAAATGTGTATACTTAGGTGGATGTGTGACATTACCATAAAAAAGAGGGTACGAAATCGGGTAGTGAGAGTCAGACTACAGATGGCTAGTATTGCAGACAAGTTGAGAGAGAAAAAGCTTAGGTGGTTTGGGCATATGCGCAGGATGTCATCTGATGCTTGGGTGCGATGTTGTAAGATAATAAACCTTAGTGGCTACAAAAGGAGGAAAAGAAGGTCTTATAATACCTGGAAGAAGTGATCAAGAAAGATATATAAGAGTTGGCCCTTATTGAGGCAGTTGTTAGAATTAGGAAAGTCTGGCGTGATAGGATAAAGGTAAACGATACCTTTTAGAGTTCTTGCACCTCATACTTACCGAGTAAGAAGTCCAACCCAATGGCCTTTATGCCTTTGGGTTTCTATCTATCGTTTCATGCACAACATACAGTATAGTTGACTACATCCTCTGCAGAAGAAGAATCAGTTCATAGGATAATTACCTTAAATCTTTTTTAAAAAATAAAATAGGATATATTAATTAGAAATGTAAGGAAATAATACCAATAACTAAAAAATTCAACCGATCTTATCGATTCAATTGTAAAAATCTTAAATTGGCTAACTTTTTGGTTCGATTTTTAATTTTCTTGTCCGATTTACTTTGATAACTTTTGTTGTTAAAAACTGATCAGTTTATTAATTAGTAGGTCGGTTTTTATAAATTAATAAGTTTTAATAAATAAAAATTAATTAATAGTTTTTTTTCAATTAAACTTCAATTTTATCAATTGATAGGAATACTCTTTTTTAATTATATATTTCAAAATTTTTAATTTTATTTAATCTTTAATTAATTTTATAATATATTGAATCTTTTAAACCTCACGCGTTATGATTTTTAAAACATTCTCTCCACCAATTATATGTTACGTTATGTGCATGATTCTTTCCCCAGCGACTTCGTCATTATCATCTCCAAACTGATTAAAATTGCGAAAGTCCAACCTTTTCCATACAAAGTACTGAATTCTACTAAATAGACTCTATTAGTAAGTAAATGAAAAATTTTCAAATAACAGATACGATTTCTTTTATTGCTCAGAACTAACAGTAACAAAAGAGTCGAGTCAGATCCGACCTAACCAACAAAAATGTTGAATACGACACAACAAGTATTCCAGAAAAACTACTTTACTGGACACAATCATATCTGCAAAAACTTGGAGGAACCCCATGAATTTAATTAATGTCATAGGAGCAAACTGTTGCCAATCTCTTCTGAGGAACCTTCGTAAACCCTGAAGCTTTAGTTTATATCCTGAAAAAGCAATTTGAAGGCAAGTTTATATACCCGAAACAGCTGGACTAGCAAATTAATTAAGAACAAGTGAAACATGCATTAATGTTGCTGTACTCACTGTTGGTAATAGATATACATAGATCCACCGCCATTAGTGTACGAAATCTGGTCATATGCTTCTTTTGACAAAGCCATGGTATCTGTACAAGTACGACAGAACTCTACAATCTTCACTTTTACTGTCTTCTGGTCTTTGCAAGCGCTTCGGCAAGTTACTGCGAAAGTTTGTCCACAAGCTAAACCACCGTTCCAGAGTGTCGCTCCTACTTGAGCAACCATGACACCCTGCTTATGTTCACCAAAGCAAGCAGAAGCTACATTGCACGTACAGAGTAAAGGAAACATATGTCAGAATCTATATAACAAGTGATATATATGTGTGTGTGTGTGTGTGTGTGTGAGTGCAAACTGGGATATCAGTCAAATGGTTGTCAGTAATTAAAATGTTGAATTACGCGTGTAGGGATGATCATAATAAGTTGCAGTCCCGTATCCGTAAACTTGGGCATAAGCCTTCAAGGAATAGCTCGAACTTAGCAACAAACTGACTATGGTTAAAACAGAAATGGAGCTCTGGAGTCTCAATGCCATGGTTTCCGAGTCGTATCTTGGTTTCTCTGCCTTTATATACGAGCGGTTGTATATTTAATAAACGGAGAGGACTGTACTTACAGCAGAAAGCATAGCTTGCTCATCTAGATAAGCAATCACAGAAGTCCGTACCTTCCCATTGTCTTTAACTTCAACTCGCTATCACATCTTACAAAGACATCGAGAACAGATAAATTGATCGTTTAGAAGTTGTTACAAATCTGATATATTCTCCAATCGAGGTTGCGAAACCTGTTCTTTAGTTACTTTTGTCTTAAGCATTAACTGTTCGGCCAACAAAACCATTCGTCTTCTAGAAATATGGTTGCCCACAAAAGAGTTTGAACAATCCTGAAATCTGAATTTCCAAATTGGCGAAGATATCAGTGAAAGAAATACAATCTTTGATGCAACTTAATTTCACAATTTACAAAATTACTAGAAAGATTCTCTGGTTGATTATCCATTCATCTTGTAATAATAAATGGAATTATTTTAAATTATTAATTTGATTAATGTATAATTAGTTAAGATTAAATTTAAAAATTAAACTGAATAATTATGTTAGTAATATTTTATTGGCTTATGTACATTATTTATGTAACATATTTTATTTTTATTTTTAAAAAGTCTAAAAATTATAAATTTATGATGCTTTTAAAATTAATTCATAGTGCGTCTAGTATTATTAGGGATGGTAATAGCCAGCCCCGTCAATTTTTTAGATGTAAAAATATAAAATAACTTATTTTTTAATTGAGTTCGAGTCTGGACTACTTAGAATCAAACTTATCCGAAGCTCAACTTTTACACGTAACATACTATTGTTTTGTTTAGAATTATTGGACCTTAAATTTGTGTAAACCTACGCTTGACTTATAAGTTGATTTATTGAAAACAACTAAATTTAAGTTCATAATTAAAAGAATTTACATCTCTAATCATTATTCTGAAAATTGAGGTAATATATCTAGGCTTCATAAGTTCTAAGCCCAACCTTCCCAATATCAGGAGCTGTACTGGTTTACAACTACATTTTAGTAAAGTCCAGACATATTTAAACATTTGTCCTGCCATATCAGAAGGCCCAATAACATTACAATTATCCCTTTTAAGATCTTCTGATGTAGCCTTAAGCTTAACTTATTATTCTTCAAACGACTGTTTTGGTATCATTTGGGTGGCCAAGTAGAAATATTTTAAAAATTGGACTGAAAGTTAAATTTATAAAATAAAAAATTTAAAGTTTAAAAGGTTGATATTAAATCGTTACAAAATTAACTCAAGATTGAATTAAATTAAAGAATTCAAAATATGATCAAAAGAAATGGTATTTATCTATAAAAAAATTGAAATTTATTTAAAAATTGTTAAATATAAATTACTTAATTTATTTTAATTTATAAAAATTTATTAATTTACGAAAATTGATTGATTAATTAATAAACTGATCGATTTTTAGCAACAAGAGTTATTAAAATAAATTGAACTGAAAAGTTGAATATTCAAAAGAAAAATTGAACGATTCAACGTTTTTTAATTGAACAGCCCAAACGGATTGGATCTTTTAATCATCAGCAAAAAGCGTTATCAAGTTCAATTGGATCTAAAATCAATTTAATTTAAAATTATCGTATTAAGTTTAAATTAAGTCAAAATAGTTTAAATTTTCTATTATAAAATTACAAACTACAAAAGTAAGATTTTGTATTACTTCCAAATTTAGTTTTTTCTATAACTTTTGAAAAGGCGAAAGTGAAAGATTTCTCATAACTATTAAAAAGTAATTGCATATATTATATATTGTGGAAATTTAATAATTCGATTTCAAATTGTTGTTCATGTTGCTTTATCAAACTTGGTAAATAGACCTGTTATTATATATCCAATGGAGCATAAAACTGGTAAAAGGCAAATCTGGAAAGATGAACTTGTTGAACAGATAATACTTCATGAAGCAATGCTTTCCTTAAACTAATTCGTCGACGACGCAGTGTATGGCCCTTCTTTCATTGGACATAAACGTCTCTTATTGGAGAATAAATCTGAGAAACACTACATTGCTGTTCACTGAAACTTGTAGGAATCCCATGGGGCCTGGCAATCTCAAGCACTTTCCATTTCTGGATTCTCTAGTTTTGAGCCCTGAGAAAACCATTCGAAGGCCAGTTTTTATAATCACCTCTTAACATGTAGCCATTAAGTTAAACTTATGTAATAGTAGTGTTAATGTACTTACTCTTGGTAAGAGATATTGATCAATCCACCACCATTAGTGTACGAAATCTGATCATACGCTTCTTCTGATAAAATCATAGTAAACTCGCACTTATAGCAGTGTTCCACAATCTTCACAGTCACTGGCGTTTGGTCTCTGCAACCGCTCAGGCAAGTTACTTGGTAGTGCTTCCCACAAGCCAGACCATTGTTCCAAAGTTCTTCTCCTACTTGAGCAATCATATTACCCTGTTCAGCGTACCCATAACAAGCAGAAGCTGCATTGAACATATATAGAAAGAAAAAGAGCTGAGGAGTTCGTATAAGCAGTGAAAATTAGATTGAGATTGCATGCAAAACTTGGAAATTTTTGTTTTGTTATAAGATGTTTAATTACGCATGTACGGAGGCTGGTAATGGGTTGCATTTCCTGTAGGTTGAGCATAGGCCTTCAATGAATAGCTTGAACTTAGCAACAAAGTAACGAGGGTTACAATAGAAATGGAGTTCTGAAGTAGCAGTGCCATGGATTTTCGAGCTATGTCTTGCCTACCTTGTCTTGATGTTTGATGATCAAAATGAAATAAGAAAGAATAAGAATATATTTTGTGGCACATACAAGCAGTGGAGACGAATGATATTTATAGCAGAAAGCTTGCTTGTTTCCTGAGATAATCAAACTACAATTATTAATTACAGAGGTCGATAATATCCTCAGCCGGCCGATTAACAAAGTTTAAAACGTGGGATTTCATTAACGTTGTTGAGTGTTGAATGTTACGAGGAGTCTGTCTAGGAGTTGGCCAACAATTCCATATCTCAATCAGTAAGGAGAGAGCCCTTACAGATGTTTTGAGCAGCCTTGTCTGCATTGCCTAAACAAGAGAAGTTGCATGTAAAAAAAAAGGAAAAAGAAAATGAGTTTTAAGAAGGAAAGGTTAGATTCTTTATGAACTAACAATTATTATCTGGAAATGGGTGGGTCCATAACGTATTCGGTCGTTTCTTTAGCTCGTTGATAAATGCAAACTACTAACGAATCAATAGCGCGTGGCTCGACACATTGCCATCGACAGTAGCTGCCACTTCTGTGGGTAGGAAGAGGCCACTACCCACGTGATGCGGGACTGCTCGCAGGTTAAAGCTCTCTAGCGTAATTTTCCTTAGGAAGTGGTGGATACGGGTTTCTTTCAGCAGGAGGAAGGAGCATGGTTGTCGTGAAACCTCACGAAGCCAGCTCAGGTGCATCAGGAAACGCGGGTCACGGTTTTTGATGTCGCTTGTTGGTTCCTTTAGAAATGGAGAAACAGCAGCTTGTTCGAGCAGGATTTTGTCTGGTCAGAAAAGGGACACCAAATAATCATGGATTGCGTAGCGTGGATTGCACGAGTCAGGACGTTGGAAAATTGTGTTTTCCCAGCGCAGGGCGTACCGATGGGTACTTTCGTAGGGTGGATTAAGCCTCTAATGGGATGAGTGAAAATCAATTCTGATGGCGTGTTGAACCCGGGTTCCCATAAGATCTCCTAGGGGGGTCTGATTTGCG
>JAOSBK010000003.1:34263568-34285652 GCA_027568895.1 Erythroxylum shatona
ATGAGTGAAAATCAATTCTGATGGCGTGTTGAACCCGGGTTCCCACAAGATCTCCTCGGGGGGTCTGATTTGCGATTGGCACGGGGAGTGGCAGGGGGGCTTCCAACAGCACCTTGCTAGGGGTTCGCCATTAGTTGTGAAACTTTAGGGGGTTCACTCGGGCCTTCAGCTGGCCTGGGACATGGGATATCGCCAAGTTGTAGTCGAAGTCAACTCACTTGAGATTATTAACATTCTTTCTACTCCACCAGTGGTACTAACAGATGTTTCTATTTTGATGACAGGAATTCTGCAACTGTTGCAACGGGCGTGAACGGTACAGCTCCTGCATGTGTACTGGGAAGGGAATCAGTGCGCAGACAGCCTCGCTCATCTCGCTGTTCAGACCGGGCCTATATATTCTCCTGGAGCCCCCTTTTGACATTCAGGAGTTTCTCGGCCGTGATGCGCTAAGCGCAGTGTACCCCAGGACGATGATTTAATTTATATTTATCTTTTGTATAAAAATAAAAATAAAAATAATAAAACGAAAAGTTTAAGATTTAAAAATTTTAATTAATATTAGACCGTAATAAAATTTGTTAAAGATTAAATATAAATAAAAATTTTGAAATATATTTAAATAAATTGTCTTTAATTATCGAAAAATTTGAAATTTAATTGAAAAACATATTATTAAATAAAAAGTAATTAATTTATTTTAGTTTACAAGAAATTATTAATTTACAAATTTTGATTAATAAATTGATTGGTTTTTAATAATAAGAATTATTAAAATAAACCGAACCGAAAAGTTAAAAATCAAACTGAAAAATTAGACCGTTTAAAATTTTTACGATTAAACAGGCCAAATTTTTTAATCATTGCAAAAGAGTTTTAGTAAGAGTTGACCTGCCCTGTGATCTAGGGTTTATGTGTCATAAAATTAAAGTTAATCACTTAATCTTGTATTCATTTAAAAAATTTAAAAGGAATCGAAATTTTGGTGAAGAGATTACAAAAGTTTATAAACTCTTTTAAGATTTTTTATCCTCTAAATTTTTTAGTTATTAAATTAATTAAATATTTTATTAAATTTAAATGAAATTTTTGAAATAAAATAGAATATAAAAAATTAGATATAATTAAAAAGCTTTATATGTTTGTAATTAACCAATGATTTTTTAATAAATCTTATGTAAAAATTAAACATGATTAACGAAACTGTTAATCCGAAAAGAAGTGTAAAAGCAACACGTTCAGCGAAGGCCTGAGGCTAATAAAGAGTCAGAGATCTGTTTAATCTCTAACAGCCTACGACCTCACCTACTTACTTTTGTTTTGATCCAAATCTAAATGATGAGGAATGCTTAACCACTACTTTCTATTTTCATCTTCCATTAGGACTCTCTTTGCTTCTCTCCCATCTACATCACCAGTAAGTTCTGATCTGTTTTTATCTTTATCATGTTCTTACCTTTTTTACTTGTTGATGTTTTGTCTTCGCATCTTACTTCCTTTTATGATCATTATGCATTTTAATCCACTTTCATAATGCCCTTTGGAAGACAGCATTTGTTGTTGTCAGTTCATGGGATGTTTACAATGATTCTTATTAATTTGGTCTTATATTGCTTTGTATAGGGCAGATTTGATCCAGCAATGAGAATTTAAGGTTTGGCTGGTTCTAACTCCAGAATTGTTAGAAAACCAGAGCTAGATTAGTAAATGCATGATCTTGGCTTTACAAATTTTGGGGTTTTTTTATTCTGATAGATTCTGACAATTTCATGTAACATACTGAAGTCGAGACAATAAGATCACCAAAGAAAATGTCTTCCGATCCTACACCTTATGCACCCAAAAAGATTCTAATAACTGGTGCAGCCGGTTTCATAGCCTCTCATGTTACCAATAGACTAATCAAGAACTACCCTGAGTACAAGATTGTTGCCCTTGACAAGTTGGACTATTGCTCTAGTCTCAAGAACCTTGCCTCATGTCGCTCCTCGCCAAACTTCAAGTTCGTGAAGGGTGATATTGCTTGTTCGGATCTTGTAAACCATCTTCTGGTTGTTGAGGACATTGACACTATTATGCATTTTGCTGCTCAAACCCATGTGGATAATTCCTTTGGGAACTCTTTTGAGTTCACCACCAATAACATATATGGTACCCACGTTCTTCTTGAAGCCTGCAAAGTTACTAAGCAGATCAGGAGGTTCATTCATGTCAGTACTGATGAAGTTTATGGAGAAACTGACATGGAGACTGATATTGGAAATCCCGAGGCTTCTCAACTCCTTCCTACAAATCCTTATTCTGCTACAAAAGCAGGGGCTGAAATGCTGGTTATGGCTTATCACCGATCTTATGGCCTCCCTACCATTACTACAAGAGGGAACAATGTGTATGGCCCTAACCAATACCCAGAAAAACTCATCCCAAAGTTCATTCTCCTTGCCATGAAAGGAAAACAGCTGCCAATTCACGGAAATGGTTCAAATGTGAGAAGCTATTTATACTGTGAGGATGTTGCAGAAGCATTTGATGTGATACTTCACAAGGGGGTGATTGGTCACGTCTATAACATTGGGACCAAGAAGGAGAGACGAGTCCTGGATGTGGCAGCGGACATCTGCAAGTTATTTGGGCTAGATTCAAATAAAGCTATAAAGTTCGTTCAAGACAGACCTTTCAATGATCAGAGATACTTCTTGGATGATCAAAAGCTAAAGAAGCTTGGTTGGTGGGAGAAGACTCCATGGGAAGAAGGACTGAAGATGACAATGGAATGGTACACCAAAAACCCCAATTGGTGGGGCGATGTTTCAGCAGCTCTGGACCCACATCCACAGGTGACAATGATAAGTAATTCGAGTGATGATTCATGGTTATGGGAAAGTTCATGCGTAAGCAATGCAAAAGAAAGTTCTTGTAGCACTAGCAGTTCAGGCATGAAGTTCCTGATATATGGGAGGACTGGTTGGATAGGGGGATTGTTGGGAAAGCTCTGTAAGGACGCTGGTATTGCATTTGATTATGGAAAAGGAAGAATTGAAGATAGGAAATCGATCATGGAAGATGTGAAAACAGTAAGACCAACTCATGTGTTTAATGCTGCTGGAATCACAGGAAGGCCTAATGTTGATTGGTGTGAATCGCACACTGTGGAAACTATTAAGACTAACGTTGTAGGAACTCTGACTCTGGCAGATGTTTGCAAGGAGCATAATCTTCTAATGATGAATTTCGCAACAGGTTGCATATTTGAATACAATAAGGAGCATCCACAAGGTTCAGGAATCGGATTCAAGGAAGAGGACAAGCCAAACTTCATTGGTTCGTTCTACTCCAAAACAAAGGCCATGGTGATTAACACAAAACCTTCTTTTTTCTTTTCTTGCTATAGAACTTTTAGCATCTGTGACATAACAATTCTGTTAAAGGAAGCTAAATTAGTGTCATTATGTAAATAAAGCAGTTTCATGAACATGGTTAAACTACAGGTAGAGGAGCTTCTGAAAGAATATGAAAATGTCTGCACATTGCGAGTCCGAATGCCTATATCATCTGATCTCAGTAATCCAAGAAACTTCATCACCAAAATTGCTCGTTATGATAAAGTGGTGAACATTCCAAATAGCATGACGGTTCTAGATGAGCTCCTTCCAATCTCCATCGAGATGGCCAAAAGAAATTGCAGAGGCATATGGAACTTCACAAATCCTGGAGTAGTGAGTCACAATGAAATTTTGGAGATGTACAGAGATTATATAGACCCTAAATTCAAATGGGTCAATTTCAATCTGGAAGAACAAGCCAAGGTTATAGCAGCACCAAGGAGTAACAATGAGCTGGATGCTACAAAGTTGAAAACTGAGTTTCCTGAGCTGTTGTCCATTAAAGATTCAATCATTAAGTACGTTTTTGAGCCCAAGAAGAAGACTTAAACACTCCAGTTACAGATTGGAACTGTAACTACGCTGCACAAACTTAAGGGCACCCATTCTTTTGTGTACTTTCGATTTTTTTTTCATTTTTTGCCTTCAGGCCTGTTGTAACTAGTAAGGTTTCTCTATGACCAGCTAAATTCTTTCCATTGAAAACTTTTCTCTCACTAATATTGCTCCTCTGACATGGGTTCCCTATCTGCAAGTGCAACTTCTCTTCTGTGTCCTGTTGAAACAACACCAAGCTATGCATTTTAAAACTGCAAGCATGTTGGTTTACCTATCCAGATGGTTCAAGATCTCTTCTTCTTATTTTTTTTAAACTTTTCTGGTTCATGCCTGATGAGAATTGTCCATTGTCTTTCAATTATTGGTTCCTTTCAATGTGAACTTACTTTTATTGGTTTTCTTTACCTAAATTTGTTTTGTGTGTCAAGACATACCAGAGTAGTCTAATTAGGACCAGTTGATCTTATCTCCACATCCTGATTAGGACAAACGAAAGAGGAATCATGAACGGTTGAATCAAATAAAAGTCCTAATTGCCAATAAGCTTTATCCTAAAACAGGTTCGAAAAATGAAGACACATCTTTCACTAAACCGATCTAAGCCGAACTGTGTTGGCTCTCCCAAAGTCAGAGAGAGACGAGGATTATCCTTGAGGTCACGAATTTGTTGTAATTGTTGGGTGTACCGGCATATATGGGCAGCTCCAACACGTATCCCGGAGAACTAGGTCGGAGTGTGCACGTAGCTTGGTGGGATGGTAAAGCCGACAAAGGCAGTGTTGATGATCCACCTATGGCGATTCAGAAAGTTCCTGGAGACATGAAAGTGAAAAAAGATGAGTCAAGTTGGTATATAAATGCCTTGTCACAACTGAAACTTGGAGAAGCAAGACAATAAATGATTGGTGAGCTTCGAATGCCCACCGAGGCCTTGGAGACGGGGGTTTACAGCAAGAATTTATTTGATGGAATTAAGGATTTTATTGAGAGTGATAAATAATTCATATTATATTATATGATAATAAAATGTTATTTATTATTTTATATTTTACCTTAAACTTTTTAAATCGAAAGTAATTTATTTTACTGTTTAGGATAGTATGAGATGTAATATGAAACTCTCTCCTTCAATCATATTTCATTTTATTCCATTATAAATTCCTAATCAAATAATAATACATTTCATAACCTTAAGTAAGATTAGGGAAGATTTTTAGCTATTATCTAAAAGTCATATATAAACCAATATTAAACAAATCATTAAATGGAAGATAACATATTTAAAAAAATGTCGTTAATGCTCAAGATTTCAAAATTATAAAATCTTAATAATTTTGTTTAAAATTATTTTGCAATGATGTAATATATCTACTTAATACTCCATCAATATCTATTTGTTTAAAATTTAAAAGATTCTACAAACCATCATAAAATTGAGCTAAAATTTGAATACATTTTTTTTACCTATTAAAGATTTTAAAATTTAACCGAAAAATTTATCAAACAAAAATTAACTGAATTATTTTAATTTATAAAAATTTATTAATTATTAAAAATTAACTAAATAATTAATAAATTGTTCAATTTTTAACAATTAAATTGAATTATAAAGTTAAAAATCAAACTAAAAAATTAAAACATCTCAAGATTTTTATGATTAACTTTTGCAATCGTCGGTAAAAACTAACATTTTAAACTAAATTATTAAGATTTTAAAAAATTAACAACTCAATCAAAAAATTTAAAAACTTAAAATTGAATTAAAAAATAACAAAATTGAACACTTGAATATTAATTATCCCTTAAATGAGTATCAATACCATATTTGATGCTGCAATCCAGTAGACTTCTTTAACACATGTTTGGAAATTCGTCCGACCAGACTTGAGATACATAATCCCTTTCTAGTAGCAATTTCTAACTCAGACCACCTGAGCAAAAAGAAAAATATATCCGGTAACAATTGTTTGATGATATACAATCTGCTAATTAAAAAAAAAAAGGCCTGAAAACTTGCCCGCTCCCAATATATACAACCGGTGCTGATTGATTACAATTACGGAAAGGATGTCTGAAATACTGTGATAATCCTAGGACTATGGTACAGCCCTTGGTTGGCTTCAAGTGAACAAACTATTTTCTCTGTATTTGTAACAAAAACCTGTCTTTATTTGAAGCAACCAAGCAATCTGAGATTTATAGAAGTAAAATGGAAAATCCCAGTTGCCTGGCTGAGATCAATAATTAATCAATGTGAATCTATCTAACTCCGACATCAGGATCAATGCCCATGAGAGGCACGATACTCTGGACAAAATCCCATGGCTACGTACGCATCTAGACTTCGAAACTCCAGCAAACCTGTGCAACAGTGAAACTGTAAAAGTTACACACACTACAAGCAAAGCTGATAAAGCTATCGAAGTGAACAGAATCCAGAAGTGTTGACTATGAATATAAGAGTATCCAATTGCTTGCAAATTGACATCGCATATTACATAATAATGAACAGATACAGAAGGTAAGAAAATCGGGATACATGCATAACTAAAGCGATAAATTAAGGCACATAAAATGAATCTAATGTAGATAGTATATTGAAGTAACAAAAAAAGGACTAACCAGTCAAGCTTCTCAGAAAACAAAAGTTGCAAGAAGTGTATGGAATACTGCCCAATATAAGATAATACTGAGCCGTAAAGCAGGCTGTCGCATCAATGCCCGATCACATGAAACCCTGGTAATGCATGTAAGAGCTCAGTTTAGTCCAGCTCAATCCAAACATATTGGATCAACAGGAGACAAAGTACACAACAGAATCCTACCATAGGCCATCAACCATGTCTGCTAAAGGTCTTGTAAATTTTGGGACGATTCTAGATGTAGTGAGGGACTTGAAACCGTGAACTGGGCAAGGAGGGGGGAAAATGAGTCAGTGGGATTGAAGAATCAAATTGACTAAAGAAATGAACAAAAATGTCATAATCCTGGCGGACTACCTTTATCATCATCCTCATCCTCTAGTCGAGTGTTGCCTTCTGGATCCATATCGATAGCAATAGCAACTTGATCATTGTTGGCCTTGCGTATACTGCGAACTTTAGATGCAGTGGATGGCCCAGGTGCTGCCCATTTATTTATCTGCATGAAAGTTCATCATAATCCGTAAATAAATGTTATAGGAAGCACAATGTCTTAAAATTGGATAGAAAAGGGAAGGAATATGTCAAATTTTCCCTTCATAAGGCAATGACACCAAATGCTGTTAAAATAACATATAGGTATACAATTTTGCAAGCAACCTAACAAGCGAACATAGATTTTGCCAGCATTACAGCTTGAATATTTTTTTATTAACAGAACAAGTCCTACAAAAAAGAGAGGGAGGGAGAGGCGCAGGTGGGCAGCAGAGTTCCAATAAAGCTGTACATTTATGACTACACATGCTTCAAAACCACGGAACAGATCTCAGAAAGCATATGTTACTGTTTATTTTTCTCAGAATGCGTAGATATGCAATAGCATTGGGTACAACAGAGGACTCACCACAGGTTCAACTTCCACAATCTCGGATACTACAGTGCTTGGTCGTCCTGAATCCCCAATTTCCTCAAGCATATTTAGCTGGGATTCTTTTTCATGCAAAGTTTTCTGAAGAACTTCTTCTCTGCGTGTTAACTCATCTACTTTGTTCCTCTCCACTTGTAACAATGAATCCCTGCTCTGTGCAACTGCTTGTACATTCTCAAATTCCGATAAAATAGATGTGATCTTTTTTTGAAGCAAATCCTTGTAATCATTCACATGACTGCTATCATTGAGATTCACATCTTGGATCCCAACTGGAAAAATCAGTGAATCTAACCACTTCAATAACTCATGAATCTCATCTGAATTTCTCATACTGACCGCTTGAGAAGCAACAAGAGCATCATTTGTGCATCTTGTGACTTCTTGTCTTAAGAATGAGATCTCAGCATCACGATCATGCAACTGACATTGAAGCCTTTCAACTTCCGCAACGAGACCTTCTGAAAAAGAATGAAGCTCATCAAATTTGCTCACTGTAGTGGAAAGTTTTTTGAGGACCTTCACTCGTGATTTTTCAAGAATTTCAATATCTGCATCTTTCTGTTTGACAACTTGTTGCAAGCTCTCTATTTTGTTATTAAATTCTTCCATCTGAACCTCCTCTTCATCAAGAGCTTGCATAAGAGCTTCAATTTCTGTTTTTGAAAAAATTTGCATCCATTATTAGTAACATCAAGAAGTAATACAACAATTTGGAAATTGCAAAAACTTATAAAGCTAACCTTGGTCCTTAGCAGTGAGGACATCAGTCAGTGATCGGACACGCTCCTCCAATTCTTTTGAAATCACTTGGCCAGCTTCAAGTTCCCTTATTCTCTGCTCCAATGTGCTTTGCTCTCCCAACATTATTTCCACCTGTTTCTCCAATTCAATTTCATGAGCATTTGAAGATTGAAGATCTAGCAAGTAGCTTGCCATGGAGGATTCAGCTTCCTTAATTTGATTGACAAGGTCCATGCAAATCCTCTCTCTCTGAATGTCTTTCTCCTGTAGCTCTTTACGCAGATTTGATATCATAATTTTCATTTCATTTTTCTCACCTTCTACAGTTTCACTTCTAAAAGAAGCAAATTCCTTCACAGTTGTCAGTAATCTTTGCGATAACATCTTGACATGTTCCTCAGATGAAACATAATTTTGTAAACTTGAAGCACGTTCACCATCAACAGATGCTGTCAGTTCTAAATTCATTCCAAGATCTCCGGATATCAAATTGTTCCCTAGTACTTCAGCTTTTCTGTTCTCAATTTCAAGTAAGGAACTGGTGCAGGCTTCATAGAGCAAGGCATTCTTCCTGCACAACACAAGAACTTCCGCTTCTTTTTCTTTCTTGATCGATTCTAAGTTTTTAACGTCCCTCTTCATGGACTCAAACGACTCTTTCTGAGATGTCAATTCTCCAAACAATGTCCCCATTAGTTTAGAAAGAATGCTAGCTCTTTCATGCAATGCAACTGAGTGTTTGTTTGACATTAATTTCAGACCATCAATTTTTTTCAAATATTCTTGCAAAAATCCAAAAATTTCTCCAACGGAATGATCGTCAAAGTGCTCTGGTGTCTTGCCTTCTGAAGAAGTTTTTGTTGGCTCAAAATTCACCTGAAAAGTAATGAAAAGTGTTATTACATGCAATACAAATCTTCAAAACAAAAAGCTGAAGCAAGCAGAGTATAATCTGTGTGGAAGAGAAGTTTTAGGTTGGAGTGGTACAGAAAATACCTTGCTCTGTGAACTATCAATGGCATCCAATTCACTGAAAAGTGGAACAAGAATTGAATGATTAGTTTCTAGACCTTTAAGATATGATTCCGTCCCAGCCTGTAGATCTTGTAGAAACTCCAACACCTTAGAGAAAACATCGGCTAGGAAATTATGAATATCAATGAAACTTCTGTCTAACTGAGATGCAGCCGATTTTAACTCCATTAGTTCAGAATAAAGTTTCTTTTTCTCCTGAGAATGGACAGAGGACAACTTTTCAGAACATGAAAGGGCTTCGGTTTTGGCAGCTTCAAGCCCATCCTTTTCCTTGGCAAGTTCCACAAGATCAAATGTGGCTTTTTCCAGCTCCTCCTGAAGATCATCATTCCTATCCTGAACTTCCTTCAGCTCTGCAAGCAAAAGCTCTGCTGCTCTTCTAGATTTTCTAGACTCTTGCTCAGAAGATGCCACAGCATCATGTAAATGTTGACATAGATTTCCAATATGTTCCAACTTCCCAACTGGATCATCATCAGATATTGCACCGCCAGCATCAATGCCTCCTAGAGTCTTCAAAATCATGGATAAGGTATGCACCTTTTCCTGCAACATATGCTCTGTTTCAGCTAAACGATTCTGCAATGAAAAGCTTTCAGATTCCAGAGCTTCTACCCTTCCACAGTAACTGGTTAAGTCTCTCATCCTTTGCTCACATTCAGCGAGGGCAAGTTGTTTGTGCTTGATATCGGATTTCAGTTGGTCCATCTCAGTGCTCATCTCTTCAATCGTTTGCTTTAAGCCATCACGTTGTTGTAGCAAAGTTTTTCCTTTTCTCACTGCAATGTTCAATTTCTCTCTTGTGGAGGTAGATTTCTGCTCCTCCTGACTAAGAAGCTCCTGCAACTCCATCCTTTTTTTATCAAGTGTTTCAACTTCACAAATCAATAATTGTTGCTTCTCCATATAACTATCTCTTTCTTCCTTTGTGTTGATAAGTTCATTCAAAGTCTCGTCAAGTTTTTTCTTCAGACCAACCAAATTTGGGTCCTCTACCTCCAGTGTTTTACTATGCATAACAGAGTCGTCTGATTCATCAATATCTTGCGCGTCGTTGTTCCCTTCCTCAACAAGATTTGCATTGGAGCCTGGAAATTTGTTTGTTTCTACCGTATCACAGTGCACTAGCTCAAGATAATTCTCTATTAGCTTCTTCAATAATCTCTCCAAGTTTTCTGGACTGCTTTCACCACAAACAAGATCTTTAGTACCAGGATCCTGCAACACATTACAAATCAAATTCTGTAATTGGCCTATTTTGCCATTAATCATCTGTAGATCTGCCTCACTTTCAAGCTTCTCAACCAATTTATGCTGTAGAACAGTTACTTCATTCTGAAGTTTCCCACAGTCAAGTTCAATCTGAATTATCTTTGACGTAAGCTTACTGTTATCAGACATCAGATTTTCCAGTCTTTCAGAAAGACTCTCTTTCTCATGAATAACTTCTTGAAGTTGCATCGCCATATCAGATGTTCTCTTTTGGGACTCCTCCAACTCTGAATTTAGGACAGATATTTTCTTTTGTGACTCTTCCAAGTCAGCATTCAATGAATGACACTGGTTTTCAAGTTGATCAAGACTCTGCAGGAGAGAAAGTCTCCCATGGTTAGCCTCCGAAATTGCACTTCCCAGCCACTCAATTCTATCCTCAGTTTCCATGGAGCGCAAATGTGAAGGCATACTGATCCTGTCCAATAGTACTTCCCATCTCTGCACCATGTGGTTCCTTTCCAATAAGGATTGCTCCAGCATTTCATTCTGTTCAGCCAACCCGAAAAACTTACTTTGAAGCTCCTCATACTTTCTTCTAATATCATCTGCTGAATTTGAACTGGGTTGCGCATCATCTTTCCAGTCTGTTTCACCAAAACCAGTATCTTGATATGAACCTCCTACAGAGCTCTTCTGTTCCCAATCAACGCGAGGAAAAGGGTGTCCAGTAGCTGACCTGGCCAACCAATCAACCTTCTCAATTATATCTCTTGCATGAAAATCCTCAGGTAAATCCAGATAGTCTAAAATTTCTTCTATCCTCTGGAGTACGGAATCTTTTAGAAGGAACGATTCCCTCAATGTAGTAGCTGAGTTTCGAATGTATGAAAGCTCAGATTCCAGAGCTTCCACACGCTCACCTGCCTCAGAATAGGTCTTCAACTTGACTTCTAGCTCGTGCAGCCTGGCATCTTTCAACTGCAACTCCTGCAAGCATCTTTCTAGTTCACTCGATGTCTCAGCTAGGGACTGTTTAAGATTGTCACGTTGCACAATCAAACCCTTCCCTTTGGCAACAGCAATGCTGAGCTTCTCTCTAATAGATGACACCCTCTGCTCTGATTGTTCAAGTTCACTTGCTTTCTCCTGTAAATCAGATTGTGCGGCAATGAGGGCACCCTCAACCTTGTTTATGCATTCCTTTAAGAGCTGGATTTCATTTTCATGCTGAAGTTTCAAAGCATTTAGCTCATTCACTGATTCTTGAAATTCTGTCAGTGTCATCTCCTTAGACCCAAAGTCTTCTCTGGATGACCTAAGCTCTTCATCAACCTCCTTGTACTTGCAGATAAGCGAGGACACCAGTGACTCTAAACACGAAAAGGGAACCAAATCCAGGTCCGCCTGAGAACTTTCCAGCTTCAACACAATTTGAACATCTTCAATCAATTTTTTCAAGGAACTTAAATCAATACACCTTTTATTCAATTCCTCAACATCTTTTATTCGACTCGCCAATTCCAGATTAAGATTGTTATTCATTGACTGAAGCTGCATCCTCTCAGCCAGAAAATTATGCAGTTGCTCCAAAAAATTTTCATAACTTGCATAATATACCAGATCAGGCAATTTCTCATATTGTACACTGACTCCAGTTTCAACCATGGAACTAGATGAATCAATCAGAAGCTTGCTTAGTTCATGATATAATCGGTTCAATGTTTCATTTGCAACTTCATTCTTTTCAAGTAACCAATTATTCTTTCCATTCACTTCTTCCAACGATTTCAAGGTTTTTTCACGATCTAAGCAAGTATCATCAACTTTCCCTTTCATATCTTTGATCATCTCAATAGCCAAATCAACAGAAGCAACAACCTGTTTAACAACATCCACAGAACCATGATCCCCAGTTAATAATGTGGAGATTGAGAATCCCATGGAATCACCAAGCCTTTCCATTGCATCAGAAATGCAACTAATACTAGAATCCCATTGTTGCTCAGCTGCCAATGCCTTCTCAGCCGTCTCCTTTTGGACATTTTGCAGTTGATCAAGAAGTATAGATGTCATCTCAGAGCTCTGCTGCAAGTCATGCAACTGATTCTGTAATTCTTCAATTTTTGATTCATAATGAACCACTTTTTCTTCAAGCACACTGTTTTCTGCTTTAAGAGTGGTGCCATGCTGTTTTAAGGTTTCATAACGAACCTCATCCTCCTTGGCCTTCTCTTCAACAGCCAACAAATGCTGCTTCAGAGTTTCATAAAGAACCCCAAGCTCAATGTTGGTTGATTCTAAATTGCTGCTATGTACCATTAATGCCTCATGCTGAACCTTGAGTTGCTGCATTGCAAGATTGGTGGTATTTCTATGATTCAGCTCCACCATGAATGCTGAACTAACCTTCTCAACATCTAGGAGCAACTCCTTCAGCACTGCCTTCAAATTTCCTGTATGCTCTTTTGTTGATGCAAATGAATCAGTTGCAGAAGATTGATCCTCTGCTGACGAACTATCACCTGCCTCATGCTCCTCATGATGCACCTTTGACTCAAAAGCTTGAATCAGTTTTGATACTGCTGGAGCTGCAACTTTCTCGCTGGATCTACTCAATGCTGCTGGCATTCCTTGAATTGCCTTCTCGAGTTTAAGCAAATCTTTATTTGCATCATCTATGTGTCTCTTTAAGATCACTAAACCAGAGGAATCATCAGAGCCTTCTTGTTGAATCAGCTCACCAGAAATGACATCGTGCAAAATGGAAATAGTAGCTTCATTATCTTGTTTTCCATCAATCTGAAGAGGAAGTACCTCATCAAGTGCATTATCACAAGCCCTGCTCTGTTGTTCAGAACTTTCAAGTTGATTCTCAGCTCCAACCGGACATGATATTTGATGCCCAGCATCAATATCCTTCAACTTAGTTTCACGTAAATCCAAGTTGCTTTTAAAAAATATATTCTCTTCAGTTAGATGTTCAACACGCAATCTCATTTCTCTTAGTTCAGCCTCAAGCTGCATGTAATCCTCCTGATCTTTAGCCAACCTCTCGTGAAGAACAAGAATCTCGGAAGAAAGTTTCTCATTCTCTTCAACAACATGCGTTTTTTCCTCTTCGAACTTCTCTCTCTCAGATGTTGCGAACACAAGTTTCCCAGACAAGTTGGCAGTTTCAACTTGTAGATTTTCGACCAGACTCTTACTGTCTGACAGAGCCACAGATAAGTCCTCATTCCCAGTGGCCAGATTCTGGTTTTGGTCTTCAAGCCTCTTTCTTTCATCTGTGACAGAAGTAAGAGTTGCATTTAAGTTTGATATTTCCACTTCCAAAGTAGCTACTAGACTTTTGCTGTCAGCTAACTCCTTGAGCAACTTCTCATTCTCATGCAGAGAAGAATCTTTTTCATCCACAAGTTTCTCTATCTCCTTTTCTCGTAAATCAAGAGTCATCCTTAAGTTCTCTTTTTCCATTTGCAATGATGCAATCACATCCTCGTGCTTTGCTGACTCCTTTGACAGGTTCAACATATCCAACTCTGACTTTTCCAATGTCTTCTGCAGCTCATATGCTCTAGATGAAACATCATCAACTTCTGCCTTGGCAGCAAGAAACTGGAGTTGGAGAGCTTCTTTCTCACTGACACTGGCCTGAAGTTCAGATTTGCATAATTCAAGCTCTTCAGAAAGGTAGGTACTCCTCTCACAAGCTTCTCCGAGTGAATTGCGTAAAGCACAGATTTCTCCATCAAATTGATGAAACCGATGGTCGTACTGTGTTTGCAGATCATATGTTTCAGTGAATTCTACATGGATAATATCCTTTGCACAACTTGTAATGTATAGTTCTTCTTTGAGTCGTTCCAATATATCTGGAACCACATTCTGCGAAGAGATCAACCTGCTTTTCTCAAAATCCAATGTTGGAATTGATCCTCTAGAATTCAGTAGAATTCTATACTCATCTTCACTGAGCCCTTTTATCACTTCTATAAGGTGTGGGATATTGACTGCGCACCCACCATCAGAGACGCTATAGCCTTCAGATGGAATTGGTAGACTAGTTAACAGCGGTTCTTCATTGGTTTTACTCACAAATATAAAAGAATCCTCAGGCATATACTGCTGATTAAATGCCTCCGCAACTGTAATATCAGCTTGGCTACCTTCTTCATGGTTTATGCCAGATTCAGTCAGCACTTCTGATTTTTCTGCAAATGAAGAAGTCAAATCAAAAACTTCATCCTGCTCCGTCATCCCATCATGAGAAACAAACAAACGAATTTCAGCATTTAAAATCAAAGATTCAGATGCCAATGGGGCATCTGACACATTAGTGGTACCAGTAAATGAATATGAGTCGTCTTCCCTATCAGCTCGCCGCAGTTCAGCAGATGCCCCAACTACACTAATATGTTCTCCAGCTTCCCCGCCTACATTTTCTGCAATTTCATTGCAATCAGAGAGAGTGACTCTCGCATCTCCTTCATGCCTTATGTCACAGCTTCTACCAAAGTGCTCTGAACCCAAGCCATCAGCTTCCTGCATTGCCCCTACCCAGCAACAAATGAGAATTTAATCACACGTCAAATTCATTTATTACTACTCCCAATATGCCCAATAGACTCCCCTAAAAAATGAGAAAGGAAAGCATAAGAGGAGGAGAGAACAACCTACATTGGTTACCTCATCTCCCTTTAGATGACTCAGAGATGTGTCAGGAACATCTTGTTGTGAAGGCAATGAATCCTCTCTCCATGTTTCTCCTGTAATAGAAGTTTCATCCAGAGTGCGAACGGCAGTACCAGAGGCTGAAACTTGAGACATATCTTGTTTTTTAGTCTGCTCAGCAGTCTCCGCGGCAGAAATATTTGAGACACCCAAAGAAACAGCCCTTTCAACATCATTAGTAACAGATTGCTTGGTATCTAGTAAATTCGGGTTAGAGCAAGCAGAATCATCATAACAAGCGCCTAGTCCCTCCGAATAGCTCTCAGAATTTTGATTCAACTCTATTTCAGGTATGCCTACATCAGGACTCTCGGAAGTTGATGATTGATCAACAACTTGAATATCAGAGGCTTCAGAAGCCACAGTATTGTTCATAGTATGAAAGACTGTAGACTCTGCGAGTCCCAAACTGGAACTGCTTTCAGATATAGGCTCTGTATCAGGAACCTGTGGCAATGACATTGCTTTGGTAGCTGACAAAACATCACCATCAGACTCGTGCTGGTCAGGTTTGCCAGACTTCTTTGAGGATTTTCCTTGACTAACACTGCCTTTAGTGTCCTTCTTCTGACGGAATTGTTGAACCTGGAAATAAAATAGTAAGAATGAGATACCCACTAAAAACAATTGCACTTCACTGCTTAGTTATTTAAAGAGAAGGAAAAGAAAATGGCTAAAGCTGTAGATTGTATCGACAAAAAATAGGATGCAGCAAGAGTGATTTCCATCATAAGTTAGGATTTCTTTATTTGACTCCTTTTCTTTTTTCTTGTTTTGGTCAAGAAAGTAAATATAGAAAAATATATCATCAAATTTTCACCTTTCACTTTTGATTCCACCTAATGCTCTCACTACATCTTGAACCCAGCATTACACCAACAAATGAAGAGCCAAAGATTCTTGTAAAAAGAAGAACAAGAAAAAGAGAAATAAAAACCTTGACCACAGAGAAACAACTTCTGGTTTTTCTCCAATCACCAAAAGCCAACTTCCAAAAGGAAAAATCTAAATTGCCTAGCTAGAACAGTTGTCATTGCTTCACTTCCAGGAATCCTGATTTGATTAACCCAAATCCAGTGTTTTATTTTCCACCATTCGTCAGATTCAGTCACAAACTCAAAATTCTGCAACTATCAAGATACCATAGAAGCAAGGCCTCGGAAGCTAAAATGCAGGTGATGAAATGTATTACCTTTTTGCGACCAGCGGCGAGCAGATCGGTACGGCTCTTGTTCTTGTCCATCTGATCCACTCCGTTTTTGCTTCCCAGTGTAAGTCACTTCCAATCACGACCACCTCCTCCAAGTATTCATCACCACTGAATTCTTCGTCCTAACCTTTTTTTTAAGAAACGAGTAATCTTAAATCACTCGTAGAAGAAAACGCCTAATCACATCTACCACACTTTTGTCACTATAAACGGTTGCCAAAATTAATAGAGCACCAGCAACTCTCTCGTATAAAGCATTTAGTAATCAGAACCTCATTTTTATTCATTTTCTTGTCCCACATTACCAAATCAACCAAACACATCACGTTCCCGAATTAACTTTCCTTACTTTAACATCATAACGACAAATCCAAATTGGCACATAAATCAACGAGACGAAAAGCAACAAATTCAACAGAGGCGGGTTCAATCATAGCAAAAGAAAATCAAGAGAAATGAGAGAACTGATAGTACCTTCTTGATTGGGCCTAGATCTGGTGGTTAAGGGCGTCGGCGTCAATCGTTCGGTTGAAGAGAAGAAGAAGAAGGAATTAGGCGTGTGTATATTGCTTGCGTTGTGCTCTCTTAGATCTAACGCAAACTTCGTTTTCGTTTGCGGGTGAATTGTGGAGTGCTGTGGCGAATATAATATTTACCGTCTCTTTCTGGGTCACATAACGGCGACGTTTTGAGCGATCCGACCCGATAAAGCCTATGTGGATGTGGATTTCATTTCCGGGTCGGAACCATGGACCAAAATAAACAGACCTCTGAAATTCGGGTCCAGAAAAGGAAGGAAAAAAGAAAATTACACATGAAGATAAGAAGTGTTGATTTAGGTCATAGGCCCAGTTTCTGTTTGGAACGAGTCTTTATAGTATGGATTCAGTTAATGTTCAAAGCCTGATGTATCCAGTTTCACCTTCTGGCTAGTCCAATGCCATTCAGTAGAGATTCTAGTCACATTGAAACCGTCTGTTTCAGTTTCACTCTTGTGGCCTAGTCTAATCTCCTCAGGTTGAAGCCTATTTTAGGAATTTTATTATGCAGAGATACGTTCTGATAGATTCGAACCGCCTTCATGTATGCAATCGTTTAAAACTTAGAGTTAGAGCTTTGTCTCCTGCAAATGACTTATCCGACTCAAGCGGGGATTAATCTAGGTGTGGATGACTTAAAGGTACCTTCCCATAATTGGGATCCTCCTAGGACACCTCGTGGGCAACCAAAAAAAATGTTCTAATATATAGCTAATAACAAGTTCAGATATGATTCACCAGCCCGGTCCTATTAATTTTGTTAAATTAAAAATATAAAATAATATCTTTTTTTATTGAATTAAGGTCTGAGTTATTCAAACTTAAGCTTACTTAAGACTCGACTCTTATAAACAAAACAATAAAGTTTTGCTTAGAAGAATTAGACCTCTCGATTTGAGCCGATCAATTAAAAACATTTAAATTTAAATTTATGGATCGGCCTATTGTCATCTCTAGATTATATGAATCATCAAGAAAGTCTACTTTGCCAATTAGGAAATATGGATATAAAGTTGCATAGTCTTCTTAGTTTATAAAATTAATTGTAAAAAACTAGAAATTTATTTCTATTACAACTCTTTCTCAATCATATTTGAATTGATCAAAATTATCTGAAAATACTTTATAGTATTAGAAAATTTTTAAAATTAATATTTTATTAAGTTTATGTGAAGTTATTAAAGTTGAAATTGGTATTGGGCTAAAGTTACCTACATATTTCCAATATATATTTAATGATTTGGTACAAATTTAAGGGTAAAAAATCATTCTAGTTTTTAGTTTTTTTTAAAAAAATCCTTCCTTTATACTTAAAAAATAACAATGAAATACACGTGAACATTGTACGTAAATTAATCAAATGTCATTAATTTGATAATTCAACCCAACTTTTAAATCTGACCTGAACTAATTAAGTTTGACCTTAATCAATAATTTAAGATAATTATAATAAATTATTATTTTGAATCAGATTTAATTTGTTATATTCAAGTTTAAACGGTGATATGAACCGTTAAATAAATGGTATTTGATTATTCTATGTGTGACGTTTTTTTAACTAAAGTATGAGAAAAAGAAGTTTGTTGAAAATTTAAAATTTGGTAGGATTTTTTTCTATAATTTTAATATCATGAGATTTTTCCTAAATTTAATAAAATTAGATATTAAAATATTCTTTAATTATTTAAAGATAAGAGAATTCCAATTAAGTAAGAGTGACAATTAAGTTCAAACTCGATTTAACTAGACTTCAGATCAACTCAGATTTTTGTTAAATCACGACTCTAGACCAAAACTTGAAAAAAAAATTAAATGATTTTTTTTAGTAAAACGAAATTATTAAACTCAACTCAAGTTGAAATTTTCAGATTAAACTCATCCCATTGCCAAACCCACTCTTAAATATATTACCTCACCTTGCACTTCAATTTTAATATTTTTTAAAGGTCAGTAGGGAGAGATAGAACAAAGGTGGACCTGAAAGGTTGGTTCCTCTACGTATTCGGCTCTACCACTTTTTTCTTGAATAAGTAGTTTGGTAGGGTCCTCTCCATTTTTTTTAGGTCTTTGACTAGGGTATTCAGACTAATTTAGTGATTAACCCCCTAGCTGTTTTGTAGGCACCTCACAGGATGGGACAGCTGACTCAAGAATTTAAAACTGCTCCATACCTAAAGCTAAGGATCGAACCTCTGACGTTTGGTTAAAGATAGATGAGTCTCCTCCACTCAACCACACCCCTTGGGAAGTTAGGATCCTCTCATTTTTGTGATCAACATCGCCACCTCTTTCATAGTTTCATTTATGTGAGATTGGGACACGGATAGTGTTAGCTTTCAATTAGGCGACCTGTTTATCACAAGGGAACAAGATACATGCAGCACGGGAAGAATCAAAGTCCAAAGTTCCAAGTTCTCAACATTAAATTTAGGGTCAATCGTCGGTTACGGAAGATGCATGAATTAGCTGACTCTTATAACTAAACCTTTGAATCCAAAACCGAAGAGAATTTCAAATCACGTTCATCTTTTCCTTTCTAGACGAAGTTATACAAGGGCAGAAATAATCTTCTGAGTACAAGAGTTAAAACATTACTAGTCCAAGTGATTTAACGTTTTGAATCTTAAGCTACTAAGTTTCGTTTATCACTTCATGAACTAGTGGGTGAAAGTCTAGTTTAGCAATCAGTGATTTGCATTAGTTATTAATTCATTCTATTGGTAGTTAGCTCACAGTAAATCATACAGTATCAATTGATTTGATCAGCGAATAATATTAATATCATATTTAAAGATATTTAGTAAAATTAATTATTAAATATTAAATATTTATGCATAAAATAACTTACGAAGACATGATTTAAAAAAATAAGAACATGAAAATTATATCTTTGTATTTCTTTTTAAATTCTAACTTAAAATTTAGATATTTAATTTCACAAAAATTAAGTTTATAACTGTAATAAAAAACATAAAACACGTGATAATGACAACAATAATAATAACAAATGACAATTTGAGTAATTTGTAATAACTTTTAGATACAACCATCTTTTCGTCCCTTAATTTTTCAACCGTTGGAACAAAGCGCTCCTCATATGAGTATTTTCAAAAACAACAATTTGAGTTCAATCTGTCAATCCAGTCAGCTGATTATCAAATATAATTATTAGTTGGCTGACCATCTAAATACCTCTCGATCCTTCAAAAAATAGTTTATCAATCATTTACCAAATAAAGCCAAAGTTTAATTCTTTTGTACACCTTAATACTATTTTACCTAAAATAATAATATACTAAATTTATTTCTTACTAATTATACTAACTTAAGAAAGTCAAAACAATTCCAACCGGGCTGGCTCGACCTAAGATCAACAAGCAAAATATATTTAACAGAGAATTAAAGTTAACATAATAATCTTTAACTTTCAAACCGGAGTCGTACTTTAAATTTTGATTCAATTCAAGTCAGACTAAAATTATTGTCGAAAATAATATTATATGATAAATTAATAAAACAAAATTTTTTATCAAGTTGTTGAAATAAAAATTGACCACAAAAGTCCAAATTTAATTAAAATTTGAAGTCATGTATAAGTAAAAAAAGTAGTACAAGTTCAACCCTACTTAAACCCATTAGATCCCTGCACCAAAAATTAGGTCAATAGTTTTACGGAAAGTGACTTCAGTATCCTGTAGGCGATACATTGATTCATGTACTCCATTGCTCAAAAGTCATCTTTCTACCACGAGCTTGCAAAGCCAAAGATAACCCTCGCAAGCAAGCATGACTTGTATGCGGTCAATAAGAACAGCCCTTTTAATGAGCAGATACAATGCTCCGGCCAGTGATTCGTTAAGATCTATCAAGATCACGAAGACAATCTCTAAGCGATCTCATTCCCTCTAGTCACGCCTTTTTAGTCAACCTAATCTTGTTTTATACTAATACACAATAAGAGGCAATTAGTCATTACTTTATGTCGTGTATAAAGTAAGCACTATGAACATTAATGGTGCAGCACAAAGTTAATTGCCAGTGATAAACAAGTGAATACACAGCTAATAACATGTTTATAAAAGGTAGGCACGGAGAATAAGAATTGATATGTGATAATGTTTCAAAATGTCGTGAACAGGGGATCGAATCCAGCAAAGCAAATCCTATGTAGTGTCGTTTAATTGCACCAAACGTTTTAATAATAATGGGTTTGGTCATGTTCTTTGATATTATATAAGGAATGGAGAAAAGTCAAATGTAGAAAGTCAATACTGGTGACTAGTTTAATTTAACAAATAATCTTCTAGATACATGAGCGTGAATCATATATTCCAAGTGGGTTTTTTGCTTTTATAATGTACCTGGACCAAAATTAAAGAATAAAGAATAATTTAAGCACGAGTGACTCTGAATGTGGCATCTCTTCTGACTTTCTGCTACATCAAATTTATTCCAAGACTTTTCGAATTCAATTAAAGTCGATGTCAATCGCTGGACCCTCTTAATGGGCATTCATTTGGGTGACAATTTACAACCACAATTTATAGCTTGCTTCTGTTTTCGTGTTGGCAATTGTTTGAATCAAATAGATATTCTTACCCAACATTCATCAAGTATAATATTTTAAAGTAAATAATTTAATGAATTAATGATTAAAAATTAAGTAAATTTCATCTTAAAATAATTTTTAATATAAAAAATCGATTTGAATCTTTAAATTAAGCCATTGGAATTTACTCATAAATTTTATATTATTTCATGTAAGTGTATTTTATATTAAAATTTATCTTAAAGGCAATTAAATAGAATCTTAAGTACAAAATTTTTAATATAATTTGATTATTTTTAGAGAAAATTTTGAAAAAATAAATGCTTTAAAAACTGAACTGGAAGTTAAACCAGTATGATAAAAGGTTTAAGGTTTAAGTGAGTTAAACGGTATTAAATCGTTATAAAACTAACTAAAAATTGAATAAAAATTAAAGAGATTGTCCTTATTCATTGAAAATTTGAAGTTTAATCGAAAATTTGTTAAATAAAAATTAATTAATTATTTTAACTTATAAGAATTTATTAATTTACTAAAATTTTAATAAATT
>JAOSBK010000003.1:34310574-34323321 GCA_027568895.1 Erythroxylum shatona
TCTTCACTATATTCATTCTCATTCCTATTATCATTCCTCTATACGAACCAACCGCCCCTAAGTTGAATAATATTGTTTTAAATATATCAATATTATTTTTAAAATTTTAATTAAAAATAAATTAATCAGACGTTGTTTAGATTTAAAAAAGTTCTAGCTCAAGTTAATCCATTGTCAAGCATATATTTAAATTTAAAAGCATTAAATTTTCAGCACAATTATTTTATTCCACTGTCATATATATTTTTTTTGAGGGGTTTCCACTGTCATATATTAAAAATTAAACAATCTATTCATCTTTGTAAATGTTTAATTGAATAAATTACAAATATAATATGTTATTACTTTAGGTAATTATTTTAGTAATCTATGAGATGTTCTTCCTTGTATGTGTCAACATTCATCTCTAATAGTGGAGTTTCCAGCATCCCTACTTTAAAAGAATTTGAGTAGAATTTCATTTCGTACCAAATCGAATATTCTCCATGATAGTCTTTTGACAAAACCACCTACTCGATCCATTAGTCTGGTCAGGAAAACAGCAAGTTGACACATATAATTTCTTAAATATTCAACTAGGAGCATTTCAACTATAATAATCATCATTCGAATTCCTTTAACTCTTTTGGTTTCACCTAATGAATGTGAAGAATTCTTTCACGAATTAACGCAATGAAGTCAATTGAAACATCGTCATGAATCATTTTGCTTCGCCAAGTTCAAATGCTTTTAATTGTCTTAACAAAAACAACAAATCAGAAGATGACACTCATATTTTGGATTAGAGAAGATATTGTCTTCAACCGAACTCTTCAAACTTTGAGAGATAAATTAAGGTCTAATTGGCATTAACCAGAGTAGAAGTTTTCCATACTTGAGCGGATAAAAGATAATCTTGCATGACAAGTAAAATATTCTCTTTAGAGTTATAATAAAGGTATAAACAACATTAACAACCCAATAAAAATCTTGTTGATAAGTGGGGTACGGAGAAATCCAATATCAGGTAGTATTACCCTTAATCAGTAGAGAAGAAAGTTCTTGTTCAAACTCAGCCCTTCAGTAATTGTAGCATTTTTAATGCATAGTTTATTAGAGGGCCTAGAGAGAACTAATTGCCTATTCAAAACCTTATTATAGTGTCATCTTCAACTCTCCGTTTAACTCCCTTAAGAATTTTTCCTTGACTTATAGTATTATTTAGAGAAAGGATGAGTAATTACTAGGGGCACAATTAAGAAAATTATAACTACCAATTGTTGATTAGTGCACCAAAATTGGTGGAACTGATTTCTATCTTTTAATATGCGGTAGATTTGATCCCTAAGTTTTAGCAATAATGGATTTTTTATTTTTGAACTTTTTTTTACTAAGTTAATAGCATGTTTGTTTTATATTAGATTTGTTTTGAATTAGGTGGCATGTTTCTATCTTAATTTTTTGTTTAGTTGCTTATTTTAGCTTAGTTTCTATTAAGTGTAACCCTATTTTATAGGCCTTATATTTTCATCCTGAAATATAAAAATTATATTTCTCTCACTGCAATACACCTTTATTTCTATTACTTTTATTTGATTTCATAACAATATTTTTGATATCAGAGCCTTTGAGGTGATATTAACCCATAGGTCCTAATTGTGTACTCGTGCAAGCATTAACGAACATTGACCAATGATTGGCACTTGAGACTAAAGAACAAGGCAAAGACTTGCGAGTAGGTAAAGAAAATGGGCATTGTTGATGAGTTGGCATGCATTGGTGCATATTGATATAAATCTTTGACGAGAAGCAATATTCACATGTAAGACTAAAAAATAGCTTGGGATGGACCTAGAGTTTAAGGTTAGCTGGATCATAGGCACAAGGGAGGCAGGTGAGAGCTCTAAGGACTTAATGTGTACTTAAATAGACGGACCATGACTAATAGACTTAACATGGGTAAGTATTCGACCGAATTAGTATGCTATAAAAGGATTTGAGCTTGGATGACTCATCATTAATGGTAGAGATTAAAGGATGATCTTGGATGATTTAGCAGATAAGATCATAGTAGATAGACACCAGCTCTAAAAGATAAAGACCATATGAGATGATCATTTGAAGATTATGGAAATTTTCATAGATATGAATGTATCTTTTCTAATTAAATGTAATATCTTATTTTGTTAGTTGGGATATAGCTAAATCCTATTAAAGTCCTATTTGGATGGGGGTATCATTAAATTGATTAATGTGATGTAATCTAATAAGGATAGAGGTGATCTAGTTAGTTCAATTCAATTAAGATCATGAATTGTAAAGCTAGAGGTGCTTATAAATAACTTATTTGAGTGTTGCTTTTGGGAAGAACAAATATAGAGAGGAAGATAACACATTGAAAGAGAGTAATCCTTTGTATAATTTCGGAAAGTAACAAAGGTTAGTTTTTACTATAGCTCTTACGTGTTTATTATTGTTTATAATTATTTAATACTTTTGTAATATTCTTACTCTAGTGTGAAAGTTAAATACTGCGAGGGTAGTGAGGTGTTAGAGAATAAAGTTTTTTTTGTCAACGGTCACATAGAAAGGTTGAGTCTCGCTTAAGCAGACCTAAGTGAGATTATCATACAAAGGAGTAGGACAACTTTGGTATAAATTTGGTGTCTATAAAAACCTTTGTAATAGGTGCAAAAGCGACACATGCATTTTTTTCCTTCTCATACCAAGTTAGTCTTTAATTGAAAAAGGCCAAAATTTGGTAAAGTAAGAGAGAGAAAGAGCAAAAAACCACAGTTAAGAGAAAATAAAGGATGTGAAACACAGGAGAGGCAAACATATACTTAGTGAAGCAATTCAGCTATGGCTACAAATGACACCAATCCAAATTCCCAACCTCTAATTCCAATCTTCAAAAGGCAAAATTACCACTTTTGGAGTCTTAAAATGATGACTTTAATTAATAAAGTCTCAGGAGCTATGGAACTTAATAAGAATGGTTTTGAGGAGCCACTAGAGAATCAATGTAGAGAACTTGATGCACGATTATAAGAGCTTTGTAAGAAAGATGCAAAGGCCTTAATTTTCATTCAAAAGACTTTTGATAATGATATATTTCCCAAAATTGCAGCAGCTACTACCTTAAAAGAGGCATGAGAGATTTTATAAACTGAATTTTTAGGTGACAAGAAAGTAATAGTAGTCAAATTACAACTCTTTATTGTGATTTTGAAACTTTATTTATGCGAGAAAAAGAATCCGTGCAAGATTATATGTCTATAGTGGCTAACATAGGAAATCACATGAATATGTATGGTGACAATGTAAGTAATAAAATTGTTGAGTGCAAAGTTTGAGGAGTTTAACCTCAACTTTTAATCATGTAATTGCTGCAATTGAAAAATCAAAGAATTTAACCAATTATTCCTTTGATGAATTAATGAACTCCTTAGTCGCACATAAAGAGAAGCTTATCAGATTATTTGAAAAGAGTGAGAAGACGGCTTTCCAAGTTTAGGGGGAATCAAATTCTAAGGAAAATTCAAAAAACTTTGGATGTCGTGGATAGAGCAAATGAGATTTTCGTGGTAGAGGTCAAGGTGATCAACTTCAGCACAAAAGCACAATTTAGTATCTATATTGCAAAAAACACAACCACCTAAAAGTTGACTATTGCATTAAGCAAAAGGATGAGCATAAGCATACCAAATTCACCGAGAAGTCATAAAAGTATAGTAATTTATTCATGGCTTACTTTTTAGTGGATGCTATGTCGAATGAAGTCTAGTTCATAGATAGTGGTTGTTCTAATCACATGTGTGGCACAAAGTTGTTGCTCAAGGAACTTGATGACGCAAAAATCAGAAGTTTGGCTCGGGAATAATAAGGGAGTGATTGGTTCGCATGAGGGAATCGTAATAGGAATGAGAATAAATATAGTGAAGAAAGGAAATTAATATTATCATTATAATTATGATGGTTGGTTAAGAGGAAGGAATGATATTTTAATTAATGAATGGATTATATTTAAATTAAAATATTGTAATTAATTAGTTAATTATATTATTTTGATTAATTATATTTTAATTAATTAATTAATTACAATATTTTAATTAATGAATAAATTATATTTTGATTAATTAATTATATTTAATTAATTAGTATTAAAAATATTTTTTAAAAAAAGAGCTACTTCTAAGAAATGAAGTTCATTCCTCTACTAACTGGAGGGTACTAAGGATTCCCCAAAAGTAGGATATCATACTATTACTTCTATAATAATAATCAACAACTAACCACCCACTTTTCATTCCTTACTCATTAACCATTTCCCAAACCCATCAACCAAGCACCCCCTAAATCAATCAAAGTTAAAGGCAAAGATACGGTTGCTATTAAAACCTCACATGGTAATATAAACCTTCTCTGTGATGTACATTATGTTCTTTGTCTAACACATAATATGTTGAGTGTTGGATAGTTGGTGATGAGTGGTTATTATGTTCTGTTTGATAATGATTCTTATAGCATCATGATAAGAAATCTGGTAGGAAATTTTTTTAATGTTTAAATGAACCTAAACAAATTGTTTCCACTTAATGTTTTAGTTTTTGGTGAAAGTACTGCATTGGTAGCTAAAGAAAATTCAGAAGCAAGTATGTGGCATTTGAGGCATGGTCATTTGAATGTTAAAGGGTTACAATTGTTAAGCAATAAAGATATGGTTATTGTGTTGCTTAAAATTGATAATCTTATATTTTATGAAGGTTTTGTATATGGAAAACATAGTAGACTATCATTTCCTATAGGCAAGGCCTAGAGGGCTTCAACCTATTTTAAACTGGTACATGCTAACTAATATCAGTTGAGTCCTTCGGATGGAGTTAGTATTTCCTATTGTTTATTGATAATTATAAGTCGCAAGAGCTAGATATATTTCTTTAGACTTAAATATGAAGTGTTTAAAAAGTCCTTTGTAGAGAAGCAAAATGAGTGTCAAATTAAGACACTTCGAAGAGACCAAAGTGATGAGTTTGTTTCATATGAGTTTAACACTTTATGTGAGGAGAATGGCATTCACAGAGAGCGCACAAATCCTTATATACTCAAGCAAAATGATGCAGTGGAACAAAAAAATTGCATTATTGTTGAGACAAGTAGAAATATAATGAAGGGAGAAGTGTCCAGAAAAGACTTTAAGTAGAGGCGATAACTACAACAGTCTATCTTATAAATATCTCTCCTACAAAGTATGTCTACAATCGAACTCCGTATGAGTTGTGGAAAGGTCAAAAGCCTAAGGTAATTCCCTTATGAATTTTCAATTATATTGCATATGCTTTGGTTAATTCTCACTTTAAACTTAATAAAAAATTACAAAAAATGTATCTTTATGAGTTATAGTACCCAATCCAAAGTATAAAAGCTATATAACCCCATAAATGACAAGGTGATCATTAGCAGAAATGCCAAATTTAATGAAGTAGAAAGCCTAACATGGGAGAAAAAAACACAATAACAATAACTCCCCAATTATAGAAAGTTTTCTTGTAACTCATAATGCAAAACCAACAAATTGTGGTTCTGGTGGCAGTGATATCAACTCACATTCAACTCTAAGAACCAATAGTGCTTCATCAACTCCAGGCGATAATTGTGCTTCTTCTATAAGATGATGTTCACATCCAACTTCTAACACACCTAAAAAAAATAAGATATGTTAGGAAGATTTATGAATCATGCTCATTCGCCTTGTACGTGATAAAGTCCATATGCTTTGAGGAAGCTGCTAAAAGTGAAAAATGGCAAGTTATAATGATGGAAGAAATGAGTGTGATCAAGCACAATAAAAAATGAGAATTGGTTGATCATCTAGAAGGCAAGACTCTTATTAGACTCAAGTGGGTGTTCAAAATAAAGTATCATGCAGATGGTTGCATACAGAGGTTTAAAGCAAGACTCGTTGTTAAAGGATATGCACAACATCAAGGTATTGACTTTGAAAAAACATTTTTGCTTATTACTCGCTTTGAAATAGTGAGAATTTTTCTATCCCTAACTACTAAATTGAATTTTCTCATTTATTAATTTGATGTTAAGTCTTTTTAGATAAGAAGTTAGAAGAGGAAGTCTATGTATCCTAACTTGAGGGCTTTGTTGTCAATAACAACGAGAAAAAGGTCTCTAGGATCAAGAAAGCTATTTATGGGTTAAAGCAAGGACTACAAGCATGGTACAAAAAAATGACTCATATCTCTTGGAAAATAAGCCCACACTATATGTAAAGAAGCATGGTAATGGTGAATTCTTCGTAATTTGCATTTATTTTGATGAAATGATTTACATGGGGTCCTCTAAAATTTTAGTTGTTGTATTTAAGTCATACACGCAAAATGAGTTTGAAATGTTAAATTTGGAAATTTTACAATACTTTATTGTTCTTGAGGTTAAACAAATAGAAGATGGGACATTCCTTTCATGAAGAAAGTATGTGAAAGATCTTTTGTTTAGAGTTAGGATGCACAACTGAAAAGCAACAACTACACCTATGAATCCTAATAAAAAATTACAACTTAAAGCTTATACAGAGGTTATTGGCCAGAGTTACTATAGAAGCTTAATAGGTGGGCTAAACTACTTAACACATAATCAACTAAATATCATGTATTTTATAAGTGTATTGTCAAGGTATATGCATAATCTTACAAGGCAGCATCTAGGTGCACCAAAAAAAGCGTTACGCTATAAGGCAACAAGTTTTAGCTTATTTGGATATAGTGACAGTGATTGGGTAAGATGTGTATATGACAAAAAAGCACTTCTGGTCATGTTTTCAGCTTAGGTTATAACAGTTTTGTAGAGCTCAAAGAAACAAGATATGGTTACACTGTCGTCTTTAGAAGCAAAGTATGTTGCAGCATGTTAGGCTATATGGTTGCAAAAATTGTTGGTTGTTATTCATCATAAGTAAGATGGTGCAATAAAAATATTATGTGATAACGAAGCAACCATTGTAATGACAAAGAATCCAACTTTTCATAATTGAATGAAACACATCGACATCTGGTATCATTTTATTTGCGGACTCACATCAAAAGGAGAAATAAAGCTAATTTTCTATCAAACAAATGAATATGTTGCTGATGTTCTTACAAAGGCTCTTCCTTAGGTCAAAGCACAATTACTTTTGACAAAGCCTTGTGATATGCAATTTCGAAACAAAGGGGAGTGTTGAGTAGTGCTCCAAAATTGATGGAACTAATTTCTATTTTTTAGTAAGCAGTAGATTTGATTCCTAAGTTTTAGTAATAATGGATTTGTTAATTTTGGAGTTTTTCTTACCTTGTCAATATCACGTTTCTCTTACAATAGATTTGTTGTGACTTAGACGGCCATGTTTCAAACCTATTTTCTTATCTAGTTGCTTAATTTTAGCTTGGTTTCTATTAAATGTAAGCCTATAAAAATATACCTTTTATTTTCTTTGATAAATATAAAAAAGTGTCTTTCTCTCAGTGTAATACATCTTTGTTTCTATTTCTTTTATTTTACTCACCAACACCAACATATTTGTAAAACAACACATATTTCCATAGGTTATTGTCTTAATGCAAGAGCTTTCAGGATAGCTTTCTAATAAAATGCTGATTTATGTTAATTGTATTTTTCCCTCTTAATCCTCCTTTCTTTTTAGGTTTGCACACCTTTTGCCAAGTAATCAAATGTAGTTTCTTATTTGCATCAGTACCTCTTTATAAAAAATGATGTATTTCTTGGTTAAGAGTATCATAAGTGCCTTTTGTAAGTTTTATGCTCTGTAAATTATATGAAGGAATAGACAATATAGTGACTTAATAAGAATTTCTCTTCCAACCATGCACATGTTTTTAAATCTCCAACCTGACAGTTGGTTTAGAACCTTTTTAAGTAAGATTTCACAGACAACTTTAGTAACTTTTGTACATAGTAATGGTAACTTTACATATTGGTCAAGTTCTTTTGTAACTTACCCAACTTGAAGCTTAATACAAATTTGATTTGCCATGCAGTATTTAATGATAATCAAAATTTTCATTTATCAAATTTAACTATCAGTATAGAGGATAGATAGACATTTTACACGTAATTCAACACATATCTCATTTGGTAAATGGAAGCTTAACCATAAAAAAGAAGGTTATCTCAACCCAAGGGGTGTGGTTGAGTGGCAAGAGACTCATCCACCCTTAACCAAAGGTTAGGGGTTCGATCCTTGACTTTGGGTATGGAACAGTCTTAAATCCTTAGGCCAGCTGTCCCACCCTGTGAGGTGTCTTCCTATCACCGAAGGGATTAGTCACTGAGTTCGTCGGTGGATACCCTGGTCAAAGACCAAAAAAGAAGGTTATCTCCAAAGAGTATGTGAGAAATAGGTAACCTTTTCTTGGAAAATGTGAGAGTTATTGCTTCCTCCTTTCCACTTCACTTGTGATTGAATTTCATGCAAAGTACAAACAAATAGGATAATAGGGGTACTCTTGTTGAGCTCTTCTAAAAGGGGTGAATTGTTCAAGTTCTTCTCCTTTCTTTAAAGTAGAAAAAATAAATTTTGAAACTAGTAGGTTGATAAGGGCTTTGATTGTGTGAGGATTTTTAATTCATTAAGAATACTACTTATGAAATCTCATCTAACCCTATCATAAGCTTTTAGATCATGTTATTTTGAAATCAAGCAATACTTTCGCTCAGATAGACTTTTATAATAATAAAACCTTTTCTTCCTTTCTTATTTTTTATAAAGTAAACAATTTTTTGAGTTATAATTATATTTTCTATTCTTGTTCTTCAAAAAATGAAGTTATTTTCGTAAGGACTTACTAATTGACCGAAATAAGATTTGATTATAATAGTTATCACCATGGAGATGATTTTAATAGCAATGTTATAAAAGAAGGTAAGTCTTAGATCCTTGATTATTTGTGTTTGGGAAACTTTTGAGATTGAGACAATCTAAAAAGTTATTTAGAAGACTTGAAAAGGACATGCTTTTAAATGTTGTTTGCACCATTCAAATTACTTTATTTTCCACCATCTACCAACAAAGGGTTCAAGCCATTTGTACTTGAAGACTCTAATAAGCTCATACTTTTAACCATTACGATAATTTTTTATAGGATGACAAATTCAAAGTATCTAACCTTCCATTTATTTTTCAGTTTTTTGTCAAATTTTCTAAAGTTTTTAGTTTAGTAATTAACCTTTTAAAATTTGTACAGGTTTTAAAAGGTAGTCACTAAACAAAATTTTAAAAAAAGTTTAGTATTAAATTAAAAATGTCTTAAAAGATTAAGTATTGTTTAATTTGACATCTCTTTCTTTATTTGTAACTTGAGTAGACAATCCTCACATAGTTTGAGGAGATAATTATAGAAATCTTAGTAATGATGCGGGTCTTCATTAATTTGCCCCACTTCATGTAGTTGTTTTAAATGTTCTTGAACTTCTTGTTTCGAGAGATCACTTTTTAAAATTTATTCATTATTATGAAGTGATTTTATCAAGTTGGGCCTCTACGAATAAATAGTGATTAAGTCAAAGAACCTTATATTTTTGTTGCCAAATTCAATTCAATCTTCTTTATATCTCTGAAGCCAATGCAATTCATTGTAGTCAAGTATTAAATCATATTCATTCTTTAGTTGTTTTACAAGCTGATGAGATAATTATTGGGTTCTTCATCAATACTTTGTGGACATCACATAATCTTGCTAGAATTGCCTTCCTTTTCCTTAAAATAAGATTAAGGATGGCAACAAACTGAGTGGACTTAGGCTCGAACCCTTTATGGATTAGATTCAGCTTAAATATTTTCTCAGGTTTAAGTTTGACTTGAGTTATTTAGCATAAGCTTAGACGTGAAACCCTATCAGGTTGGTATAAGCATGAGCAGCCCAAAGTTTAATCAAACTTTAATTGACTCAAAACTTAATTAGGTTGGTTCAAACACAAAAGCCTGACACCAAGTTGAGATTGTATTCAAGGTTACTTCAATATGTTGTTGCAGAGCATCTCAACCGTTTAGGCATGCAAATCTATATTTCTTCTCAAAATATTTACCTAGAACTGATATATGATGCTTATGTTCTATGCTAAAAGAAAAGTTGATTGTTGCATGAACATCTTTTAGTTAAAGAACTATGCACAAGATGTACTAATGGGGAAGCCAAAATGTTATAGGTAATAATATGAAGCAATTGAAAGCTAATGATAATTGTTCTGCTTTTCTGTTAGTTAGACAGTAAGGGATGATCTCAGATTTCAATCCAAGGCATGGTCCCATGGTCCCAAATCAACACTAAGCAACGTCTGAATTAATAAAATACTTGTATCCGAAATTTCCCAAATTAGTTTACCATTTTCATTAAAAAATAATTGACAACTATGAAGTTTCACATTCTCTTTTTTCTGCAATAAATCCTGTAGAAAAAGTATTTCTAAATTGTTATGTAAATAGAAACAACTCTAATATTGTCACATTTATCATTCATCAATATAAAACACATGTTATGTTAAAACAGATGTTCAAAATTCAAGTTAGGTTGATCCAGAAGTATGAATCTTATTAATATTCGAATTTAAAGTATATTCAAAATCGATTTAAAACTCAAAATTTGATCAATTTAAATTAAACTCATCAATTTTTGATTGAATCGGATTATTTTCATCAATCTTAAATAGAACAAGTGATCTTTATGCTGAATATGTTCTCTTACTTTTATCAAACATTTATAATATCATTTACAACTCGAGAAAGTTAAATTTGAACATTCTATTGATTATTCATTTTTTTAGTTATAAGAAAAAGAAAAGAAAAGAACATAAATAGTATAATATATACCTTTTACATGGCTATGATTGATAATAATTAGTAATGAACTTAAAAAGAAGACCATGAATGACACTAATATTGTTGGATTGTTACATTGAGATGTTTGGAAAGCTACGGGCAGAACTCGTGAATTACGCTTTCCTTCAAACAAACTATTATTTTCTTTCACCAAAGGCTCTGTCCCCTTTCAATTGGATTATGTACACGTAATCCATTCCTTATTTTAATCGATGTGGTAAATCGAAAGTTAAATTAATAAGATAATAGTATTAGATCATCGTAAAATTGGTTAAATATTGAATAAAATTGAAGAATTTTAAATATGATTAAAAAGATTATTCTTGTCCAACGAAATTTTAAAGTTTAATTAAAAAAGAAATTGTTAAATAAAAATTAATTGATTTATTTTAGTTTATAAGAACTTATTAATTTATAAAAATTGACTAATTAAGCAATAAACTGATTAATTTTTAACAACAAAAATTATTAAAATAAATCAAACCAAAACTGGTTGAATTTTTTAATCATTAATCGTTACATCCATATACTTATTATATCATTACTCATATTTAATTGAAAATCTCATCAACTTCATCTTTCTTTCTTTTTTTTGTTCCTACTCAAAATATTTCTCATTCAGTTAGAATGCAACAAAAAAAGTTAATTAAAAATCAGTCTATTCTAGAGAAATATTTTCACAAAATCAGTCCATTTTAAACTCTCCTTATTTCTGAATTAGGGCCTACTTTATTTTTTACATTCAGAATAACATTTTCAAGCTATGTTGGACAGTGCTACCGAAGTGGAGCGTATTACAAACAGGGTACGGTATAGACTGGCAAAACAAAAAGCGAAGAAGACCGTCGCCGTGGCTAGGGGAGCAGCTTACGAGAATATGTACAGGGAGTTGGATACGGTCAAAGGAGCACAAAGAATTTTCAAGTTAGCACGGGATAGGGCACGTGAGACGGGGGATTTCAACCAAATCTGCTGTATCCGAGACGAAGCAGGAATAGTACTTACAGAGGCGCACGCCATCAGACAACGATGGCAGAGATACTTTTACGGCCTTTATAACGACGACATAGTAGTTCACATAGAGTTGGGGGAACCCTGTGTGTCAAGCCTATATCAAAACGGGAACCCCTGGGGGAGGATCACGCGGGGAGAAATTGTAAAGGTTCTCAGAGGGATGGGGAGGAGACGGGCCGAAGGGCCGGATGAGATCCCTATCGAGGTATGGAAGCGAATAGGCGCGACCGGTATTGCATGGTTAGTTCAGCTCTTTAATGTGATCCTCGAGTCAGCCAAGATGCCAGATGAATGGAGGTTGAGTAGATTAACCCCCTTGTACAAGGCAAAAGGAGACATTCAACAATGTCACAATTATCGAGGCATTAAACTATTAAGTCATACCATGAAGCTGTGGGAGAAGGTAATTGAAAGGCGTATCCGAAGAGCTGTTTCGATATCAGACAACCAATTCGGATTTATGCCAGGTAGGTCTACGACAGAGGCTATACATCTACTTAGGAGATTGATGGAATGCTACAGGGAAAGGAAACGGGATTTGCATATAGTTTTTGTAGACCTGGAGAAAGCATATGACAGGGTTCCGAGAGAACTCTTATGGAGGTGTTTGGAGACTAAGGGCATTCCTAGCACCTATATCAAAGTGATAAAGGATATGTATGAAGGAGCATTGACTAGTGTACGGACGGTAGGTGGGGACACAGAAGCGTTCTCGATTCGTGTTGGACTACACCAAGGCTCGGCTTTAAGTCCCTTTCTGTTCACATTAGTGGTAGATGAACTTACTAAGCATATTCAAGGAGAGGTACCGTGGTGTATGTTATTTGCGGACGATATTGTCCTGGTGGATGAGACAAAGGAGGGGTTAA
>JAOSBK010000003.1:34323421-34336431 GCA_027568895.1 Erythroxylum shatona
AGGGGTAAGGCTGCGTACTATCAGGCCCCCCCAGACCCTGCTTTATTGCGGGACTTTCGGGGTATGATGATGATGATGATGATGAGAATAAAATACTTAAAATAATATCTAATAATATTTAATTTTATAATAATACTATTTGAAATACATATCATGTCACCAAAATTAAATAAAAGATTTGTTTATTTAATACTTTTTAATAAAAATTTGTATTGCATATTTAATATTTAATATTACATGCCTAAATGATAATTCAAATTCCTTTGTAACTTCTTGTGTATTGGGTCTAAGAAGAGGACACAGATATTGGGCCACAAAAGCCCTTGCATCTAAACCTTTTCTTGGTATGCTTACGTGTCATTCCTGTGATCATCTAAAATGGCCACTCTCCTGTCAGCGTATCGTTTCCCAACTTCTCTCTCCCACTTTACACCTTCAATTAGGGTTATCGGTCCCTCCTCTCCCCCCGGTTTCCGAGTCTCCACTCGGGCACTGACCCGGATCATAAAACCTAAAGACTCAATGAGTCAGACAAGCTTCGAGTCGGAAGCAGCAATGGAGGTCACAGATCCAGCAAACGACGTCGTGAAGGGTAATAGTTCCGATGAAATGGTGGTGCAGTACGTAGTGTTGCGACGAGACCTAATAGACACGTGGCCAATGGGTAGCGTGGTGACGCAGGGGTGTCACGCGTCGGTAGCCGCAATCTGGGCCTACAAGGGCGATCCTCACACCCTCCACTACTGTAGCCCTCAAAACATCGATTCAATGCACAAGGTAAGCGAGAATCTTGGGCGTCTGACTTCTTCTCTCTTTTCTTTTTGGTTTCTGAGATTTTAGGGTTATCAATGATTTGAGCTGGAGGAACTTTCCAGGTGACTCTAGAGGTGAAAGGCGAAGCACAGATGGTGAACTTGTCAGAGAAGCTGACAGCTTCAGGAATAGCTCATAAACTGTGGGTTGAACAGCCCGAGAACATACCGACTTGCCTTGCCACCAAGCCTTATCCAAAGTCCACAGTCTCCTTGTTTTTCAAAAGATTGAAACTTTGCAAGTGAAATGAAGTGACCCACTCCTCATCTTTCACGTATCAGTGTCGGATGAAGTATATCTATGATGGGGTTTGTTGTTTTTCTATGAAGTAGAGGAGGAGCAATGCGATTGGACTATTAACAATTTTCATCAAAGTTTTTGGTTGATTGTTTGTTGGTACCATTTCCTGATTTGAGTTCGCCTGCCATTGGCACCAGATACTGTATGTTCTATAAGAATTGAAGAGGCAATTGATTTTGAAGGTATGACAGTACCTGAAACTTGATGAATTACAGCTAAACAGACAATTCCTATGTCTATAATACTTTGAGTATTCAAAAATAAAAATGTGAAAAGTGTTCCAACAGAACTGTCTGACAATGAAACAGTCAAGTAAAAAGAATTCCAAATATCATCTCTAATAGTAACATATAACATAGTCACTGCTACAAGGTCAAGATGAAACTCCACTGCTATGAGAAAAAATATGGGGAGAATTCTGTTTTTAACATTGAGAGGAAGAAGTCTGTAACTTTGCCATTGTTCATCAACCGTTACTAACTGTAGAAATTTGATCAAAAAGTACAATATATGCCAAGCCTCTTGTCTTCTCCCTATGCAGTAGGTACCTCGAGAACAAAAATGCCACTATCAACCTTTGAGCTCGGATGCTAAGTACCTTCTGCGGTAAAAAAAAAAAGAGAGAGAATGGAGGTTATGTGGAAAAGCTTGCAACTTCTAAATACTAAATAGTAGTTGGATTGAATATTCAAATAATGAAATGACAAAAGTAATTGGAACCATTGAGTACCGGTAAAATTGGAGAGAACAATGCTGATATTTCTGCATCAAATACCTCCCTTCTGTTTTAGGGTAATCTTGTCTCCGAGGCTGAGTGCAATTCCCTGGGTCTTGCTCCTTATTCTAATGTATCCACTGAGCTTCCCATCTGCCTGTTTCTCGATGCTTACATTTACCAAGGCATCCTCTCCAAACACACTCTTCGCATACAAGTTAGCTGCTAGAAATCCACACTCACCACCTAATGCAGACCTGACACAATCAGCAAGAAAGGTATTGGATCAAATACCCAAGTGCTTATCTAGACAAGTCAAGGAATAGGATGAATATCTAGAAAATTAAAAGTGACTAGCAACTAATGTGTCACAGGAAGCTGATAAAAACTTACGGCGCAGTGAGGCACTTCATATTGGTCGAATTGATAATGTGGTCAAGGAAGTCTTTCTCATCCTGGATCATCGTGTTGACAGCAACCTGAAACACAGCTATACAAATGAGTCAATCGTGCATCATGAGTCTTGTGCTAATATCTACCAATTCCAACAGTATTATACCTCTGTTATAAAAATTCTCAACCTGCTCAAGTTTTCCAATTTGACAACATGGCACATATTGCAAAAGACATAACACTATGTTGACTTGAAATGTAACTGAAACTATCTATTAATGAAAATAACCACACGGAAAAGAACAGAAAATTCTTAAAATCCAAAGGACAAAGTACCTTGTTTTCCCATTCAAACTCTGCCCACATTGTCCTGAAGGCTGCATCTGTACAAACGGCTGGAGAAATGTAGTCCATAATATCAATGTGTATATCATTGAGGACTATGACAGTTCGCTCAAGTACATTCGATGTCTCATATACGATGTTTCCAAATATAACACCAGTCTCAGTTGAGGACACCTTGATGTTGGCCTTTATTTGCTTGCTTGATTCTGGAGCTAGAGTATAATTTTGAGGCCGTTCCACAAGTTTAAGGTCACCCATGGTTGCCAACTCCAAACATAAGTTCTGAAGAGTTTCCTTTGTCCTGTTGATAACTGTAACATCAAGTACAATGTCATAGTGATGAACAGTGACATATGCTTCGGCATAAACAGGGTCACTAAAACCAGTGAGTTGAAGAATGCGATTTAGCTTATTTGCATCATCCCCATCCTTAATGAACTCTCCAGTAGCACGCTTCAGATCATCTTGAACTTCATCTTCCAACTCCAGCTGGCTCATACCCTGGAAATCAGATGATGTTTGACATCTTAATATGAAACCACCAAAATTATTGCATAGTACCAAAAAGGAATCCAATTATCCAAAGAAACCATCTGAAATATAGGCAGAAGATTCAAAAATTATCTCAAAACATATATAACAACCTAACTTCAGATGCACACTAGCATAAGATTGACTTGACCGGTGCATGATACCAGAACACCCTTAGCTACCAACAATGCAAATATCAATGCCAACTTAGCAAACCAGCCTTACCTTCCTGCTCTTCAAATGGTAGAAGTCAATGAGATCATCTGGCTGTGCATGAGAAACTTGGGCCTTTGCCTTTTGCTCTTCAGTTTCCCTCAACTGTTTCTCTGAGAGCATCTTTACGAAACTCTGGCGGCAAGATTGCAGCCATATTTTCCTAATATCATCACCAGTATTGCACAGCAATCTTATGCAAAGGACAATTCTATCATAAGAATCACTATCAATTGGGTGTTGCAGAACTGGAGATTGTCCAAGTTGTAGCATAGAAACCATAATCAACAAAGCCTGTGTGGATGCTTTATTCACTTCAACCTTAGAAGTCTGCACCTCTTCCAATCTCAGAACAAGCTTTGTCAGGGTGCAGGCGATGACAGCTCCAAGGAAAAAATCACCAGTGAGCAGAAGGGATCTCAGATTTCCAGCAGCTAGTGATCCCTGAACAACAGTAGGCGGTGAGAAAGCAGTTTCAGAGGCAGCACTCTGCGTTGCATAAGTCCCATCTGCAAGGATAGCGGGTCTTCTTGAAGAGACTTGATTGGAAGAAACTGGCTGAGGCTTCTTAGAAGTGTCAGTCACTTCAGGTTCTTCTGAAACTGAGAAAAATGGTAACTCTCCAAGACACTGCGTAATGGTTGCTATGCCACTCTCGACTTCAGAAAGGGACAAGCAGTACTCTCCAATGATCCACAGAGCACAAGAGCAAACCCTTGCAGCTCGTATCTGGTAGAAAGTATCCAATAGCCTTGTTATTATTGAGACTCTAAGTTTAGGATTGGTTTCAATTATCTCTCGAACAAAAATAACCACGTCTATAGCAGATGCAACATTGCTGTCTCCAAGGAAATCCATCAACAGATGTACAACTGTGCTAGCCACCTCTGGGAACTTAACAGCACAAGAATGGATGGCTTGAATAAGCATTTGTCTGTACTCACCATTCTTCTCAAGCTCTCCAGACTGAGTTTTAACAACTTCCTTTTTCAACATAAGAACAACCTCATTGATGTTCCGTGGGGTGATCAAGTCAAGAACAATATCAAGCGTCTTCCTCCGAATGTCAAGATTTGGGCTTGAAAGTGCCCTAAGAACATCCATGATCATATCAACCATAATATCTCTATGGGATGACTTAAGCTCAATTAGCCTGTCAAGAACAATAAGCTTCACATTGTTATCACTCTGAGAAAGAAGAAGCTGACCATAGGTATTGGCAGCAGCTCTTATAGCAGTAGGTGCAGAAGATAAAGAAACAAGTGTGCCAGCACATTCATAAATTACTGCACTTGAAGGGGCATTCAACAGAGATATAATGATCTTAATGTACTTCCCCTTCTCCCCACGATTAGTCCTACAGACTTTTCGAATCAACTCCAACACAACCATCTGAAGCAATTCACCCCAATCAGAGATCCTATCAACATGTGTTAAGAGGTAATTGATGGCTCGATCTTGTGCACAATTAAACAGCATGAGGAAAGCATTTCTTTTTGCTGATTGATCTTGCTCAGTTGAAAGAAGCTTCTCAATCATTTCAGGTGCATCAACCAAAAGCTGCTCACCCTGGGGAAGCTTATAGATGGACATCACAGCCAAAATAGCATTCCTCCTGATATAAGGATGACGATGCTCCAAATTTTGTAAAACTGAAGGAATCAGAGGCTCAATTATTTCTGTCTCATTCAAGCGGCAAAGAAATCTCAGTGTTACCCCACGTATGTATTCATTTGGGTGTTGAAGGTTGTTCCTCAAATTTTGGCATATCAAGATCATTTCCGGCAACACCTTACCCTTGGCATCAGTTTTTTCAATGATCTCCAAATAAAGAAGCAAGAGTTTTTGGATTGTGTGATCCTCAGAAGGCAAAACATATCTAACAATCATAATGAAAATCTGGGGCAAAGTTTCACCATTCAGCAAAAGACTGATTGCTTTCTTCATTGCATCGATCTTTGCTGGCACATCATTGCCTTCAAGTGCTTCCTTAATCTCATTTGCCATTGCTGGCGTTCCTTTATCAAAGTGAATAAGCAGGGTACACGACTTCTCCATCTCCTGTTTATGTTCTGGTAATGCAATGAACGGAGGTTAAAAGAAACAGACAACTGTCCCAACTCATTTACAGAACCCCATCAGAGAACATGATAAAAGAGGTACCAGGAAGATGAAGAATATAAAAAAACGAGGAATGCATGTACAATAAGAAGAAAGCAAATGTATTTAAAAGGTAAACAAGGAAATCATAACTTCACAGACAGATTGTCCTCCAAACCTTGGCAAAAGAATGCAAGAAGAGCACGAGTTAAATACAATTCAACCACTTAAATAAACAGAAGAAACACTGAAAAGGCGGTTTGTATCCCAACACCATCCGTAACTGTAGCTCCCATAAACCTACACAAACAATCCTATCACGTAAGCTAGAAACATAATTGACCACATCTAGCATTGTAAAGATCTTGCGCTGAGCGTACATGATTCACATCACTTCAATACTACTAGTTGAAAAGAAACAAGAGACCAATTAGCAGCAAAAAGTTCACAGAGAAATTAAGCAATCAAACCAGATCTGAGGCTAAAAGTCAGAGTCATACTCTCAAAACTTCAATTTTCCTCAAAAGGCATGGCAATGTCTGCTCATAGAAACACCACACTTGAGAACACGAATCTAAACGCAACGCAATCGAAAACAGTAAACCGTCTGTTTGGCCGCCGAGATAATTTAACACCTTACTAAAGATCGGATCAAATTAGGCAAAAGGGTCAGCGAGAAAACGAACCTTACAGCGATTAGATCGGAGGAGAAGAAAATGAGTTGTGCGGAATTGGATTAAGAAACCCGAGACGATTTGCAAAGTTGAAAAGAAAAAAGGGATTCTACAAGAACGAGATCAGTAGCTAAATGAATTTGTTCTTTATCTTGGATGTTGGATCCAAAGATCTAACCCTTTAGAGATTACTAGCGAAGCAAATAGGAACTCAGGACGAATATTCAGTTTAATTTTGGGCTTTCGAGTTTTCTCTTTCTTTTTGATTTTACTCGAAAATGACGAATGTTTAAATGGGTTTTTCTTCGGGGTTAATTAAAAAAATACACAAACTTTTCTTAATCATCACCATCATCACCCAGTCTGAAATCCCGCAATAAAGCAGGATTTGGAAAGGTCCTATAATACGCAGCCTTACCCCTACATAATAGAGAGGCTGTTTCCGGTGGATCCACATGCAAATGAGACAATAGAATAATGATGCAGGTAACAGAAACAATTCAAAACACATAAAAATAAATGAAAATACAAGTAATGGGGAAAAAGTACTAAATAGAAAAAATAATAAAAATACTCAAATCGCAAGATATAGCTAAAATAAATACAAATAGCACTAATAATACTAACACTAATAATACTAATCACAAATAATCGTAATACTACTACTACTACTACTACTACTAATAATAATAATAATATAAAGGTTGCATTGTTAATAGAGGCGACGACAACATTATCTGCTTTTATGTAGCCCTCATATGTATAGCAAAAAATATAAAGGTTGCATTGTTAATAGAGATAGATTTCACATACAAGATTGAGATAGTCGACTTAGAAGCCAAAATTGTGGGTTTTTTCTTGAGGGACAACATGAGGATGATTTTATTGACTTTTATGGTGTCATCTAAAAAATAATATAGTTACATTAAATCAAGGATAAAAAGATCGTTATATTTAAGTGCAAATGGTTTAATCTTGGTGACATAAAAGTGAATGAAAATATTGTTAACATCAATGTTAGTAACACATGGTATGAAAATAACCCTTTTTTCCTTGCAAGTCAAGTAAAGCAAGTATGCTACCTTAATAACACTATAGTAGGCAACAATTGGAAAGTTATTCAAAAGTTTCCGAAATCTCTTTGATTTTTGTCAAAAAGGAAATCGTCTAATAAGTAAAGATCATGATGAAGTACATCAAGAAATTAAATTGGAGCTGAATAATGGATCCCTACAAATAGAAGATGTAGATATATCATCATTCCATAGGAGAGATGTTGATCCCAATAGACTATAAGAAAATGAAGTACAAGCTAATCTTGACATGGAAAGAGATGAGGAATATATTGAGGATGAATTATACAACGATGATACTTTGGCTAATATAACAGTGATGAAGAGTCGAATCATAATGTAATTAATGATGATAATTTGCAAGATCTTGATTATGATAATTGAAGGTAAAAAAAGTGTTCTTTAAATTGTTTGAAATGTAATGTTGGTAACTTTTATATTAATGCGTATTATTGATGTTTGAGTTATGTTAATGTGAATTGTTGATGCTTGACTTATGTCAATGCGTATTGTTAAGGTTTGAGTTATGTTAATGTATATTGTTGATGATTGAGTTATGTTAATGCAGATTATTGATAACTGAGTTATGTTAATGTGGATTGTTAATGATTGATTTATGTTAATGCGTATTGTTGACTGTTGCGTTATATGAATGCAAATTTTTGATGATTAAGTTATGTTAATATGGATTATTGATAATTTACTTAGGTTAATGCCAATTGTTAATGTGTGTGAGTTATGTTACTGTGAATTGTTGATGTTTGAGTTATAAATGCTAACGTGGATTGTTGATGTTTAAGTTATAGATATCTAATATAATGACATCTGTTAGAACAAAGGGAAGAAGGTGGTACCTATCAAAATTATTCCTACCCGGCAACAACCAGATCTATCAAATCTTAGCAATAACAATAGTCGACCTTATCCACCAATGAAACAAGTCAGCAATAGCCTCCATTTACCTCAACTAGTATAGAGGGATCTACAAATTTCCTAATCTTTAACATCTATGATCAAATATACATTTACATGTTTAATGCATATTTTCCTATCATTATTCATTTGTTATCAGATTCCAATATCAACGTCGGAAAAATAGGTAAAGGTATATCTAGAGTTTGTGAGTTTCAACGAGTGAATGTTGTAACAAACAAGTTGTTAGTTCATATTGATACTTTGCAAGGTCGTTCTCTAGACAAGATTAAAAGACCAAAATTGTCTAGTGAGTTGGGGTAATTGTTAGAACTAAATTACCTTGTCTAAAGCATGTCAAGCAGTTGAAGGAAGAAAACTTGCTAGCGAAAGTTTTAGTAAGTTTTCGATTTATTTAACTATATGTAGTATTGTTTCACTTATTTTAAGATTAATTACTCTTTTACTTGTTATTCACAGATGAAGCTGAATATCACTAATATTGACAACCTTGATATTTCAAATTGTGTCACTTCACTGTTAAAACAAAGAATAAGAGATTATAGTTATCAACTACATCAATATTACAAATCTTTTTCTTCAGATGAGGAGTCAAGGAAACATATTCCGAAATAGATTTCTCTAAAAAATTGGAGTAGTTTGTATGCTTATTGGGCCCCTCCTAATGTTTAGGTTTGTTTCCTTTCTCTTCATATTTGTTTCTATTATTCTTGTTACACGATTTAATTACTATTTTTTTTCTTTATTTAGAAAAAGTGTGAGAAGGTCAAGGTGAACAGAGGACAAATGAAAACTCCTCACAATCAAGGCTCCAAACCATTTTTGATCATGCAAAAAGAATATGTAGGTTCTTTATTTACAAGTTATAATTATATCAGTAAACACTATTATTTATTGTGCATTGCATTTTTTTCATGAAACAAAGTGATCAGAAGGAACTATATGGAGAAGTGTGTGATAGGATCGCACTCTACAAATTCACTCACAATAAGGAAGGTCAATGGTGGATGTCTGAAGAAGCCATAATAACTATGTAAATATAAACTTTTGTTTAAATTTTAAGTTTATTTATTCATGTAGTATACTAATTAATAATATTTGCATTTAATATTGATTTTGTAAAATTTTAGAATAAAATATACGAGTTACTGCAAGCATCAATGTTTGACATAAAAAAGCCAAATGTATAAGATATTTGCAACAAGGTGCTTAGTACATGATCTAGACACATCAAAGGTCTTAGTTTGGTCCTAAGTCAACTGCTTCATCTTCATTAAGATCAGCATAAATTCAATGTCTTGAAGAGGAAAACAAGTTGCTTAAAAAAAGTCCGGATTATGTAAGTAGTAAAGATGAAAACGAGTCTGAGAAATTAAACTTTTTTACTTTTTATATACGTATTTTTGAAGTTGTGATTAAAATCTTGTACAAGATCAAATTTAATTATATTTTTTATATACACTGTTTCTAATTTTCAATTATTTTTATTATATTTTTATAATAAATTAACAAAAATTCTAAATATTATACACAATAATATGGATTAAAAATGTCACAAATAATTATAATTATCATGGTATGATATTTAGTTAAAATGTCTATTAAAAATTTGACTATATTTATAAAACGTAGTTAAAAATATTTCACTACATTTTCAAAAATGTCTAAAAATTTTTGGTTACATTTACGAAAACGTAGCTAAAAACTTTTGACTATGTTTTTAAAAATGTAGCAAAAAATCTTTAGTTACGTTTCTAGAAACATAGCTAAATGCAATTAACAACGTTTTTGGAACTGCAGCTAAAAACTTTTAACTATGTTTCTAAAAACATAGTTAATAATCTTTAGCTACAAAAATTAAGCATAACCAAAATATATTTACGACGATTTTTCAAAATGTTACCTATAATTATTTGCTACGAAAATAAAGCGTAGGAAAAAAGTATTAATAATGATTAGGGAAAAATGTTGCCTATAATAATTTTCTGCTATAAGAATCTGAGGACTTTTTGGCAATGAATATAAATCGTCGCTAATAACTATTAGCGACGAATCCCTTCTAGTAGTGTATGGATCTTATGAATTGAAATATTTGTACTGCGCAAATCAAGATACATGCAAGAAGGCAAGAAGGAACACAACTCACAAAGGCAAAAGCAAACTGGAGATGGATTAACTCTTGGTGGAGAGGAGAAGAAGCTTTGTCGTGAAAAAAAAAACAGTATCTCTCTAACCTGATTAGGATATTGCTAACCAGAGGAGGAACATTCAACACCCAACTAATTATCATTAGTGCAAGTATGATAACTTTTAAGAAATGAAGTGACCATGAGATAGGAAGAGAACCAGATGGCCAAGTTTCGTATGACATAAAGATTCAATTTTGGTAATGTACATGTGCAACAGTGGCTGTTTTTTATGTCTTATCCCGAGTATAATATTGATATCAATAATAATTTGTTTGCTAAAAATCTATTATCTTCTTGTGAAATTTATGATTTGATCACATATAAGGTACTTTGCTCACCAATTATGGCAAATAACAACAAATATACATTATATTCTCACATCCAACTTTAATCGTATTATTAAAGTAACAACAACTTTGATTCAACAATAAGCACAAAATATACCAGCCCACAAGCTTCATAACCAACTGCAATTTTGATCTTCAAATCAGTGGATAAGGTGACTTTTCGTATGGTAAGCAGGCCACAATTATCATTATATACGATAAAATTGTAGAGCCTTGATTGATAGAAGCACAAACTTCAGTTTTTCAATACGAACAGTCAAAAAGCGACGACGCAGAGAACTAGAGACAGGCAGGACAGCGGACCAACCCGTTCTCATTACACTTTGCACACCTCTCCTTAACCCCACCATCCACCACAACCTTGCAACTCCCACCACAATCCAAGCAGGGTATAAACCTAGCACCCCCACAACCTTCACACGCTTGCCAGCACCCAACACCCATTTCAACACGTGCCGAATTCAGTATCTTCCTGAGTCGGCCGGACTCGTTCAACTCATTAACCTCCTCCATTCCTCCTATATACCTTCCCTTCACAAAAACCCTGGGCACGAACGCCCCTTCCCCAACTAACTCTTTCAGTTCGTTCAAATACTCTCCATGCAACGACACGTCTCTTTCGTCGTATACCACTCCTTGCCCTTCCAGTATGGCTCTCACACGGTTGCAGTCCTCGTGCGTCCTGCGCACTCCACGTAGCGACGTTGTGTAGACCACCACTGAGTTGGCTCCCCCTGGTGGGCATTTCTCTGGGTACTCACTCAGTGGGTCTCTCTTGGTGATTATGGCCGTTTTTCCTTCTTTTTCCCTCTCTAACCTATCCCGTAGTATGAAGATGTTCTCCTTCACTGGCTTGATTACACTTCCTGACTCTGGAGGAACTCGTGTCTCACTGTTTCTGACATCAGTTTTCTTTAACTGGAGCCGCGTGGACTCCGTCTTCCTTAGCTCCTTCTCTGGCTGTTTAGATATTGATAGCTTGGCGTCCAGTTCTTCTACAGTGTGGAAAGAAAAGCTCTTGCTTGGGGCTTGCATCTTCTCTGTGTTGATGCTAACTTTCGTTTGTGAGTTAAGGGTATTATTGGTTTTCCCAGACCTAGTAGCAGGAAGATTATTGTTACTGGTGAGGGTGGGTTTAAGGTCTTCGAGAGCTTTGCTAACCTCGTCCCAGGAATGAGGAGTATCGGTTTCGAATGTACTCAGCTTCTCAAGTATTGGAGCTGGAACGTTCGTTTTCTTCTCTTGTTGTTCCTGAGCTGCATTAGCCACCGCAAGCCACGGTTCTTGTATGGAGTTGATGTCGAATACAGCGAAACTTGAAGGCGGTGGGCGGTACACATCTACGGTGGCCTCAATTCGTTTGGAGGAGGAGCACCCCATTACTTCTACGCCGTGAAGTGTCTAAAATCTAATGATCTTTTATATACCCATTGAGGGCTGAGGAATGAGTGTAATGAAAGTGGGAAATGCTACCGAACGGGAAGTGTATGGCTAAGTGGGAGATACGTGTTCGTGGCTGTGGTGGCGGCGTCACTTTATCTTTAAGACTTAATGTAGTTTCTGTTCTGTTTAGTGATTTGTGGGGGATGTTGGTTATGAGCCATGGGATTGATTTGTGGTGTCAGACTTGGCCAAGTGGTGGCGCAGAAGGGATTTTGTCCATGCTTTCCTGTCAAGAATAATGACAAGAAATGCTTGGTGTGTATTTTTTTCAAACATCCATACTTATATCTACTCGTTGGGCTAGGTCCAGTTTAAAACCAAATATAGTCAGGCAGGCTAGTATCCTGGTGAATGAATAATGTGAGCTTTCTGTATGATGAATACAAGAAAATTATTGTGACTGAGCCATGCGCATAGCCAACGTCCGACTAGCGGAGTCAATATTTCCTAAATTTTGGGCTTAACGTGTTGAATATTAATTCAAAATTATTATTTTTATTGATTATGTGGCCATGTTTATCTACTCAGTTAGTTGTGAAATTTGTAGAGTAGTGAGCCTTTTCTTGATTCCCATGTTGTTCTCCTAGTTGCTAGCATTTAAGAAGGTTAGTTTATTTCTATGTTTATTTAAGGCTGTCATTATTTTGAGTTCAAATGAAAATCAGTAAAAGAGTTTGGCTTCTATTATCTTTCTTTCTCTTTTTCTTCAAAAATTTAACATAGTATCAGAGCCTTTATTAGTCATGGGGCTGTGAAAAAAATAGAGTGTAGAGAAAATAAGTGAGTTCTTTAAAAAATGGCCTCAAACACTTTTCCTTTAGCCTCACCTCCTATTTTCAATGGAGAAAATTACCAATTATGGGCTGTCAAAATGCAAACATATCTCCAATCTTTTGATTTATGGGATGTGGTTGAAAATGATAGTGAAGTTCCACCATTGC
>JAOSBK010000003.1:34366866-34388539 GCA_027568895.1 Erythroxylum shatona
ACGAGCTTCTAGAAACAGGGCTTGAAGGCTGGATCTGTAGGGTTCGTGTTTGGGGCTTCATATCCTAACAGCCCCCCCTCAAGGTGGGACTGCGTCAAGCATGCCCAGCTTGAGTAGTGTAGCCGAAAATGAGGAAGAGGAAAGAGCTTTGGTGAAGAAGTCAGCCACCTGTTGTGGAGAGTTGACGTGTGTAGTAGTGATGAACCCCTCCATGACAGCATTCCGAACCAAATGACAATCTATTTCCAAATGTTTAGTGCGTTCGTGGAAGACCGGATTTGTGGAGATGTGGATAGCAGCCATGTTATCACAATAGAAAGGAAGAGGACGGGAGACCGGTATGTGGAGATCCCGAAGGAGATAGGTGAGCCATCTGAGTTCGCATAAGGCGGAGGCCATGCTGCGGTATTCTGCTTCCGCCGATGAGCGGCTTACCATGTTCTGTTTCTTTGTTTTCCAAGAGACAAGGGCAGAACCAAGGAAAATACAGTAGCCAGATAGGGATTTTCTGGTGAAATTGCAGCCAGCCCAGTCGGAGTCACAGAAAGTGTGCAAGGTGAGATTGTCCTGTACGGGGTAGAAGAGACACCGGTTTGTTGTGCCTTTTAAATATCGTAAAGTATGAACCAGCGCGATCCAATGGTGTTGGGTTGGGGAAGCAGTGAATTGAGTCAATTGCTGCACCGGAAAAGCAATGTCCGGTCTGGTGAAGCTAAGATATAACAGTTGACCAACGATACGCCTATATTTGTCCGGATCATGCAGAGGAATCCCATCATCAATGGTTAGTTTGGTGCCTTGAGTGATGGGCACAGTAGTGGGTTTGAGGTCTGAAAGGCCGGCATCGGTGAGAATGTCTGTAATATATTTCCGTTGAGATAGTAACATGCCTGACGGGGAGCGAGCAATTTCAATGCCTATAAAATACTTGGCAAAGCCGAGGTCCTTGATGGTAAATTCGGAATGCAGGAACTCTTTTACGGCTTTAATTAGAACTTCAGATGGGCCTAAAATCAATAGGTCGTCAACATAAAGAACAACGGCAAGGAAGGAATTGGTAGTACCTTTAGTGAAGAGACACGAATCTGAAGCAGATTGTTCAAATCCGTAGTGCTGCAGTTTGGATGTTATCACTTTGTTCCACTGGCGGCCGGCCTGTTTTAGACCGTAAAGGGATTTTTGGAGTTTGAAGACCTGTCCGTCGTGTGGAGGAGGATGACCAGGAGGTGGAAGGATGTAGATGTCTTCGTCAATGTGGCCGTGGAGATACGCATTGTTGATGTCACAATGATGGATTGGCCAATTGTGTGCAGCAGCAAGGGCGAGCAGAAGACGAATAGTGGTGAGTTTGGCTACCGGTGAGAATACATATGAGTAATCAACACCCGCACGCTGACTAAATCCCTTGACGACAAGCCGTGCTTTCCTTCTGTCGATGGAGCCATCAGGAGTATGTTTAATTTTGAATACCCACTTGGTAGCTAGTGCCTTTTTCCCTTTAGGTAACGTGGTCGGGATCCAGGTATGGTTGAGCTCAAGCGCGTCCAGTTCCAGGTTTATAGATTCGACCCATAAAGGATCATTTTTAGCGGTGTCAAATGACAGTGGTTCATAATCGGTGGACACGTTGGCCAGAAAGGAGGAGTATGGAGTGGAGAAATGGATGTGGGAGGTAGTGTCGTGTTGGGAAACCGGCAAATGGGTGTGAACAGCTCCGGCGAGTCTAGAAGGGAGATCAAGGTAAAAGTCAGTGAGATGTGCCGGTAAGTGTGTTGGGCGAGTGCTACGTCTGATGGGAGCCAGTGGAGGCGATGGAGTGGGTGTGGAAGGTGAAGTAGATAGATCATCCACGGTGGGAGAGTGATTGGATGGTAATGGAGGCTAGGAGATGTCATGTAGTGGGGAAGGTGATGGTAAAGTTACTGGGTCATCATGTGTCAAGTGGGTAGGTGGCAGTATGGGTGGTGGGTCTGATAGATGGGAGTGTGGGTCAGATGGGCCTGTAGGTGTTTGAGTAGTGGGGAAAATCGTGGGTTGGTGTGAGGTGTCGATGGGTTGTGTGTTGGTTTGGTATGGAAAAATGTTTTCACAAAAAATTACATCCCTGCTTACGATGTGGTGTTTGGTGTGGAGATTCAATAATTTGTAACCTTTCCGATCAGGGGCATATCTGAGGAACAAGCATTTTTGGGCTCGGGGTGCGAGTTTCTCTTTGATGGGATTTGTGTTTGTGGCGTAGTAAAGACATCCGAAAACTTTAAGGTGAGCGTACTGTGGTGCCCTCCCATATAACTTTTCATATGGGGTTTTCCATGACAAGGTTTTAGTAGGGAGTCGGTTGATGAGATATGTTGCGGTTAAAAGAGCATCCCCCCAGAAAATTTTGGGTAAGTGTGCTTGGAATAAAAGGGCACGGGTGACCTGTAATAAATGTTTATGTTTACGTTCTACGACTCCATTTTGTTGTGGAGAGTAGACGCATGTTTTTTGGTGTAGGATGCCCTTTGATAAAAATAGTTGTTGGCATTGGTAATTTATAAATTTGGACCCATTGTCCGTTCGGATGGATAAAATGGGTAAGGAAAATTGTTTTTCAATAAGGGTGATGAAGTTAGTTAAGGTAGCATGGACTTGAGCTTTACTTTGTAATAATATGGTCCAGGTGGCCCTTGTTACTTCATCTACAATGGTTAAGAAAAACCTTGAGCCATTTTGAGTTGGTGTTTTGTACGGGCCCCAGAGGTCTATGTGTAACAACTCAAACGGTTGTTTACAAGTTATGGAATGAGTTGGGAATGGTTTCCTAGACTGTTTTGCTAATGGGCAGATATCACAAAAATGATTAATTGGAACTTTAGAATTAATGTCTTGTATATGTAAAAGCTTGTTCCTTGATACATGACCAAGACGTAAATGCCAAACATCATAAGAGTTGGATGCGTTACAAATTATTGAATCCTGTAAATAGAAGTCTAGTGGAGGACCTTTAAGGGTGTTTGGCGGTAATAAGTGGTGTTGTTCGAGTTTGTAAATCCCTCCATCGGCTTCGCATATTGCTGTGATAGAGTTAGTCCGAAGGTCCTGAAAAACCACCTTATTAGAGACAAAAATAACGACGAGTTTATTTTGGGTGGTAACTTTGTTTACGGACATGGGGTTGTGATGGAAAGAGGGTATGTGCAATACGTCTTTTAAAGACAACCCATTGGAGATGTTGGTGTCTCCTATGTGGGTAACAGGTCTGTAAGTTCCGTCTGGGAGAGTAACAGGGTATAAGGTGTTGGTTTCGGTGTGGTTGGATAAAAGTCGGAGATTGGGAGTCATATGGGTGGAGGCACCTGAGTCCACCACCCATGAACCACTGTCATTTTCAGCCTTAAAAAATGCATTATGGGTTGAAATTGAAAACGTACCTGCAAAGCCGCCCGAAGCTGCGTGGTTGGCTTCCACATTTCCCTTTCCTTTCATGAATTTCATCAGCTCCTGAACCTGCAGAGCAAGAACGTTAATGTTCACATCCTGATTGTCGGTTGAGATGTCATCGACTGGGCTGTCCATTACTGCTGCTGCATACTCTGATTTGCTTCTTCCTCGTTTCTCCCGTAATTCCTTATACCAGTCTGGGATCCCATGTAGTTGGAAGCAGGTATCTGTGGTATGTCCCTTGGCATGGCAATGTTCGCATTGCTTATCCTCTTTCCTTTAAAAAATCTTCCTTCTATTTCCACCTGCGTTTCCTCCGGTGTTTTCCCTATTCCTGTTTCCGCTTGAGTTGTCTCTTCTAAGAGTTCCATTTGTATTTCCAATTCTGCTTGTTAAGGCCACATTCATTTGACTACTTCCATTGTTACCAATAGATACGTTCCTCTGTTTTTCCACCGTCAAAATAATAGAATAAGCCTTATTTACTGTGGGTAATGGTTCTATGAGCATAATCTGACTCACGACACTACTATATTCCTCCCGTAATCCCATTAAAAACTGAACCAGTTTTGTGTTGCTTTCTACTTCCGAATTGTGTGTGGCTACATCACACTTGCATTTCTTAATGGGTATCAAACATCCCAAGTCATCCTATAGTTTTTTAATTTTTGTGAAGTATATCGCAACAGCATCGCTCCCCTGTCTCAAGCTATTCATTTCTTGCATCAACTGATACAAGTGTGGTCCACTACTCTCTCCGTACCTACTCCTTAATTCCTCCCACAGATCCTCCGCAGTGGTAGTGACCAGAAACGAGTCAGCTATTTCTTTAACAAGAGAATTCAAGATCCACGAAATTACCATATTGTCAGCTGTCCTCCATTTCTTGTGTAGACTCTGGTCTTCGGGCTTTGGACAGCTCCCATCCACCATTCCCAGTTTGTTTTTGGCTTTGAGCGCAATTATCATAGAGCGGCTCCATGACAGGTAGTTGTTTCCATCCAGTAGAGATGTGACTAGTACGCATCCTGGGTTGTCGTTTGAGTTGATCTGTAGTGTATCTGTGTCTATTGTTTGTTCGGTTGCAAAGATTTCGCTTGAGTCGTCTGCCATAGCTGATAAGAAAGATGAGATCAGAAAAAATGAAAATATAGGTTGTATGTGTGTATCTTCCTGGTTTGCTCTGATACCATGTGAATATTGCGGTAGCAGAGAAACATAACAGAAAGAGTGAAGGAACGAATATCAGAATCCTTGCATATTGATTGTATGGGGCGTGCATTATATACAGTTGCGCAGCTCGCTAGAGTATACTCTGTAACTAACAAGAGAGAGAAACAAATATTTACAAATCTTTACAATTATGTACAATTCTGAAGATTCTACGAGCTTCTAGAAACAGGGCTTGAAGGCTGGATCTGTAGGGCTGGATCTGTAGGGTTCATGTTTCGGGCTTCATATCCTAACAAGGTGGCCTTCTTCGCAACAGTTCAAAAGTATGGCTAGGTGGAATTGTGCACAATATTATCAATTGCTCCCCTATGTCAGCTAAACTCTAAGGAGTACTATCAGGTCTAAACCTTGTTTGGAATCTGGGATATCGTCGGATTGTGTTAGAAGTGGATTCGATTGCAGTGATAAATATTCTGTCATCCTCATCTACACGTTCAGTATCCCTCGATTCCCTTGTACTAAACATCAATGAGCTTTCTAGTCGAAATTGGGTCATTCTACTGCGCCATATTCACAAAGAGGGTAATCGGTGTGCGGACTGACTTGTCAAGCTTAGTTTGAGCTAGGGAACATTACTTTACAAAAAACACCCACGTGATGCTTTTTATTCCTCTCAGAGGGTATGTCGGGGATTTGTTTCCCTCGTTTCATTTTGTAAAGTTTTTCAGTTTTTCCTTTCCTTTCATATTAAAAAAAAACGACATCCATTTTGCCTGTTTTGCTTGTATGAATGAGAAAAAACGTATGATGAACAAGTCTATATGAGTTGTTAGAAGTTGAATTGTTCCTTTTTGAGATTATTTAAGAAACTTGGCCGTCTAAGGTCATTCCTAATCAACTACCTTCTTCACAGACTCCAGATGATTCTCACTCTGTATGCACTTTTATCAATTTTGATACAATCTTCTGATTTCTCAATACTTCACGTAAATACCCAATTTACGACACAAGGATAATCCTCTCGAGCAGGTTTCAATCAAGTAATCAATAATGATAAATGTGGAAATTTAAGAGATATTAAAAGGCATATCTAGCCTTTGCTAGAGGTAATCATGAGGTTGACAATGTCATCTCCAACAATCATAACGGATCAGTGGGTAGTTTTCTTCCCATTACTTGGACTCAAAAGGGTTAGAACGCCCACCCTAGGCGCCCCCACACTCCGGCCCGACATTGTGTGAGGGAGGTAAATCACGGTTTGATCCCAGCCAGCTTCTCATGAATGGATAGGCTTATCCTTTATTCTATAGTTAAGTCGTTACTATACTTTCGGAAGGAACCAACTTTAAGAATGTAGTTGTCCACACGATATGTAAGAAGAGGGACTTGTTACCAAAGGAACAAACTCTTTTAAATAATAAATATTAGATTGGGGGAGTGATACAAATCTAGGAAATTTGATAAATAATTTAAAGTAAAACACCTTATTGATCCGTAAAAATTATCAGTTCAACTGATTAATTAATATTAATTTTCTTAATTAAACGTCTAATTCTTTCTATATTTTAAATTTTATTTAATCTTTAACTCCGTGTAATAACTCTTGAACATTTTAAACTTTAAACCAATTAATCTAACTTTAGTTTTGAAAACATTGTTAATTGAGAAGGAAAATATAGTGATTTGGTGTATCTCATCAACAAAGTTATTATTAGACCAAGTCAACCAATAAAACCTTAAAATGTACAACTTTTTCATTTAGCTTTTAACTTTTAAGTTAAAATTTAATTTAATAACTTTGGTTAAAAATTAACCAGCTTATTAGTTAATTGATTAATTTTTATAAATTAATAAATTTTATAAACTAAAATAAATAAATTAATTTTATTTAACAATATATTTTAATTAAACTTTAAATTTTCAATAGATAAAACAATTTATTTCAGTTATATTTCAAATTTTTTAATTTTATTAACCACGTACTAATTCCTTTTATTTTTTAATCTGATTCTTAAAATATTAAAACCTGAAAACTTAAAAAAGGGTCAAAGCCGAAACCGAAACCGAAAGAAAAGGATTATCAAACTAAACTTTTGGGAGATCTACGTAATCATAAAAATAACAAAATGAATCAAATAGAGTTTATTGCCATTAGATAATTAAAAACCCAAATCACATAAAAAAAGAGTTTAGGCGGCTTAGACTTAGACGTGTGATGGTGGAGTTTCGGTCCACACACTATAAAACAGAAAAGTAAAAACCTAATAAGGCAAGTGACGTAAAGGTAAGCAACAGCCGTCGATCTTTGACTCCCCGAAATAGAAGCAATCAACGGCTCTCTTCTCGCCGTGGTTCGGTTCTCAGTTGTGGGACGGCACAATATCTTTTTTCCTGAGTATTTATAAATTATAAGATTTTATAATATTAAATATTTTAAGATAATTATTAAGCCTTTTTTCAAAATATAAAATAGTACAAAAGAAATATTATAATTTGTGATAATAGAATGAAAAGGAAAATAAGTATAAAAGAGCTCTTCGTCTCTGTAAAGCATCCCTTCCGTAAAGCAAACACGTTTTTGTTTCTCTTCCTCTCCCTTTCTCTTTTGGTCTGTACTGCAAAGAGAAAAGAAAAGGTAGAGCTCTGAAATATTCCTTGGCTTCTGTTATCAACTATATTGAATCTCTCACGTACGTACCTGGAACTGCAAGTTTTTGGTTTTTTTTTTTCTTTGTTCCTGGAGTGAAGTGGAAGGTTTAGTTCTGGTAGTTCTTGCGCGGGGGTTATGAGTTATTCATGTTTTGATGAACTCGGTGATTGTTTCTTAATAGTGGGTTGATGTCTTTTTCTTTTTTTGGCGGAAGGATTTTGTAGTTTTTTTTTTTACTTTGAGTTTTATTGTGAGAGGTGGAAATAGAAGGTGTGATGTGTTAAAAGCGTGTGAGATTTTGAATTCTTGATTAAAAGTAAATGGTTTCTGCGTGGACGAAGAGAAAGTTGCTCCTTTTCCTCCTTGCTTATAGGAATTCAGCTTTTTCAGATACCTGAAATCACGGTGACCAGGGCCCTTTTTTCTTTTATTTGTAGGACTAATGAGAGTTGAGGAGATAGGGCGGTTTGGTTCCTATAAAAACGAAGAGACCCTAGTTTTTTTATTTTGAAGGTGAAATATGGAGTTGTGGGCATTTAGATCCTCTTTTTACTCGTCTTTTGTTTCTTTTTGTGTCATTCCTTTTTCTTGTAATTACCTTTAGATGATCAAACTGGATATGACTGCCCTTTTAAAACTTATGTGTTTGTCTCTTTTATCGACCCTTTTCTGATGATTTCTCAACTCTATCGTCGACCTTCTTTGACGTGCTTGATCTTCTACGGAGGAATTTGTTTGTATTAATAAGAGGGTTTCCTCTGTTTCCTCGAGTTTGCTTTGTTTTCCAGTGGTAATTCTATCTTCTGGTGATTTCTATAAGATCTTAGATTGGCTTTTGTTGTATGTGATACTGTTTCGTAAATCGTCATTGCAGCTTTAATTTTGGTAGCAGTGCGATAATATTTTGCAAAAATGCAAGTCAATTATAAAGCGAGAGAAGTTTTAAAATCGCTTTTCTAATGATAAGCCTTAAGAATATATAGTGTTTCATCACAGTTTCTAAGGTTGAGCTAGATTGATAATTTAGATTGTAGTTGTTTTTCTGGGATTTTTTTTTTCTTGCTGATACATACTTTACGTATAAAACTAATAAACCAGAATGTCAAAGCTGAATCTAGTGGTAGTTCTGTTGGATATGTGTAAGACATACACACAACAAACGTTTAATGCTAAGGCTTCAGTATAGATATTGGAGCTATGGATTTCTAACTTGTAGGTGTCTTTGCTGCTAGTTGCTTTACAAAGTCTTCCATCGATAGTTGAGCCATATGCTTGGCCAATTCTAAAACTGTCTTCGAATGAGCAGATATGGTTATTGATGAATTATGATTAAAATTACAGACATATTAATAGATATGTAATCCGAATTGGGAAAATTAGGGTGGGATGCAATTAACATTGGCTTCTTTTTATTTGGAATTCTTTCTATCAACGGATTGAAATTTCTCTGATTATCTAATTGCTGTTTAAAGATGTACTGTCGATTGTCTAATTTTTCAAAACTGTACAGCTTGTTTGTTGCATATATATGTAACATTTTGCTTTTTCTTCAGTCAAGTCATCCGCGTTGCAGCTTTTCTTGAACAGCTAATTTAATGAAATATTTGTTTACATTTTTAGTCCAACTTTCTTGAGGCCAATTCATGCACTTATAATTTGAAATAAGTATGTTTTCAATGCCATGTTTCTTTCACATGAAATTTCAACCCATCTTGCGCATCATGATTGAGCTAGACTATAGTTTTAGATTCCAGCAGCAGTTTTTTTCAATGAAATTGATTTCTCTGAATCTTGCTATGTTTCTTTTGTAGAATCTAGGTGATAGGGCTAGTTGGTGGATTTAATCTTTTCTTTTTTCATTTACTTTTCAGTAGTACTTGCTCTTGGCATTTTAGAAACTGCAGAAACTTATGAGTTGAAAGAGAACTTTCTGCCTAGTAACGTATTCCTTTGCCTTTTCTTGCAGATAAAAACACAGACATAATTGTTCATGGATGACTATTCTAGTAAGAGAACCGGCCATGGGCTTGTTGTCTCAAGAAAGGCCACTGGCCTTCTTCGGAGAGATGATTCTAATAACAGAGATCAAAATATTGAATTTTGCAACCGAATTGGGTGCAGTGGTAGACCGAATTCTGCCAAAGGTATTCAAGTCACTTGTCCTGAAAAAGGCAGGTCTTCAAGGCCATCATTTAGGTCTTCCTTAAGTGGCAAGGAAACGATTGGAAGTTCCTCTAGAACTTGTTCTGCATTAAGCAAATCAAGAAAATGCTTGCCAGAACCTCGGAAAAAACTGTCTCATCTAGAAACAGATTCATCTGAGACGAGCAGTGTTCAGGATGACCCTGAAGTTCCAGCACTTCAGGGAGGCCTTCACCATGCTTCCAATGAAACTAAGTCTCATGGAGTTATGTCAATGGACATTGGAAGCTCTAGTTTGGCATCAAGTACCAGGTCTCATGGGAATTTTCATAAAAAATCAGTAGTAGGTAACCAAGATAATTTGGTTCGCTCGCCTGTTTCTTTAGCATCTAAAAACTCAATTCATGGGCAACATCCTAATTCAAGCAGGTATGGTATGAAAAATATTGGATGCAATTCTATAACTGGTGACGTCCCTCCGGGTTCCTCAACATCAGTGTCAAATTCCAGTAGAAAGAGAGACATGATCAAAAAGAGAATTTCTGATGGAGGAAGTAGTTCCTCTGCCAAAGGGAAGAAGATGAATGGGCTACCAGTCAATGGTCATAATACTAGTTTTACCCCTGGTGTCTCCATTTCTGATTCAAGGCAGACTAGGAATGGGACTACCAATAGGGATAGTGGTGCACCATCCTTTAGGACTCGAAGATCACTTGGTGGTTGCACAAGGACAAGAGTATCAAACCAAGGCAGTGGCATTAATTTGTCACCAAATGAGTCTCATGTCATGATGCCACAAATGTCCCAACCTGATTTATCCATTGACCTTACTGCTCCTGATTCATCAAATCAATTCTCCATGGAAAATTTCTTAACTCAGCCGGGTAGTAGCATTGAGAATTTCAGAGGCATTAGGCCATCTAGCCCTGCAGAATTTGGCAACAACCGATCTATGTTGAATAGAGAGAGCTTTCGGCGTTATAACATGGATGGAATTGCTGAGGTACGTCCTTGGTAGTTTTTCCCCTATGATATCATGGAGTTATATGTTTCTTTGACAACATATGCATGTCTATGTATGGGTGTATGTGCCTGTGCTTGTGCATATGTGTGTTTTGAGTGGGAAAGAGTGGACTTTCTTGTAATCAACTTAATGTTGTACAGGTATTATTAGCACTTGAGAGGATTGAACGAGATGAAGAGCTGACATATGAGGTAGTTAATTTTTGGCCAGTGATGATTACAGGAGGCTTTAAACTTATGTATGAACACTTTTGTGTCTTACAGCAATTGCTCGTTCTGGAGACCAATTTGTTCCTTAATGGACTGAGCTTTTACGATCAGCATAGAGACATGAGACTAGATATTGACAATATGTCCTATGAGGTTCGTGATGCATTTTAAAATTTTTTCAAGAGTAACATGTATTTTCTATTGAAATAATTAATGTCAGCACAAATTGACTTATGCAGTTACCTTCCTGTCTAATCACAAGTTCCTATGATGCTAACTATGATGTCTTAAACTATGCTAATTTGACTGGATTCTGCTGCTACTTTTATAGGAGTTATTGGCCCTAGAAGAAAGGATGGGTACCGTGAGCACAGCACTTCCAGAAGAAGCATTATCAAAATGTCTCAAGACTAGCATATATGGTTCTTCACTTATGGAGGATACGACTACCAACCTTTGCAGCAACGAAGATGATGTTAAATGCAGTGTTTGCCAGGTCGTCTTCTTTTCTCACTTTTCCTTCTATTTCATAGCTTGTTGAATAATCCTAATTTACTGAAGAATCAAAAATATTGAGCATCAAAGGCATTAACATCTGATATAGAAGCAATTAAGCCAAACCTAATTTTGTATTGGAATCATCTGCCTTGATTCTCCTGAACCTAGGTTACAGCAAAATAGTTCTTCTACCACCACTTTAAGCAAAAGAATACTTGTGAAACTGTTTTTGAGCAAGGATTTTAAGTTTGAAGGTACAGCTTCATCAAAAGGAAATGTACAAAAAAACTTATAATCTGTGTTATTTGCTCAATTTTCTCTTTTCTCTTCCCCTTTAACCTTTTATCGCACCATTACAGGAAGAGTACACCACAGGTGATGAAGTTGGGCGGTTGCAATGCCAGCATATGTTTCATGTGGTCTGCATACATGAATGGCTTAGGCTGAAGAATTGGTGCCCTGTGTGCAAGGCATCATTGTCAACCTCATCATTACCATCGTCCTCCTGATTTTTCTAATAAACTAGATGCAGGAGTCGGGCTTCTTCGTTTGTACAAATCTCGTCTTCTCATTTTCGATCTCGAAAGAAAATTTCTTTCATGTACATATCAATCATCTTTCACATTTTTATAGACTAATAAACACCGCCAGTGCGGCTTTTACAGTAGAACTTAAATGAGTAACTGAATTGAATTGGTCCCAGATTGCTCTGTTTTTGGTACGTTTGTCTTGATCACTGGTTTCATCTTTGGGGTGCTTCTTTCTTACTTATTGCCATGTGGTATCCTTGTGCCTTGTTGCCGTTGAGAATTGATGACCAAGTAACTTGCGGGTGTTAAGCTAGACAAAAGGAGCTGACTTGATACTTTAATGGGTTAAATACTGTTGGGATCTTCCAGGATAGGCAGGTTTGAATCAAGAAAGATGATACGACAGTAGTGGAATATCAAAAAACCCAGTAGCCCGATGAATCAAGCTTTAAACTCTGCTCTGTTTCAAGCAGCACATCAGCTCTGTTCAAACAGCACTTTTAGCTATAAGAAAGTTATTGTCTTTGATGAAGCACTACTCAAATGGATAAAAGGAATCACTTATGGATGTGTAAAGGTTCAAGAAAAAGCAATTCTGCAATTGGTCCCATCACATTGCACTCCCCTAAAACCAGGATTTCTTTATACTTGGAAGAAGAGTTTGTTGAAAAGAGATGTAGGAAAAAGGGGGAACGTAAGAGCCCCAGTCATAGTTGTTATTACCCTCATGTAGTCAGTAGGATTCCATAACATGACAGAGCATCATTTGGATGATAGCATTATCATCTTCAAAAGTAGTTATTCTGAATTCTTGTACTTATATACACTAAAAGAAAAGTAAAAAGTCTAATTTATCAAGGAAGGAGAATATTCACTGTCTTAATACTAATTAAAATGTCAAGTTGCTTCACTGGCAGAGATGAGTAGTATCAAACATTGTACTTAATACTATTTATTCTGAAATAACTATTATTGTATATGTTTATCGTCATAATTAAACAATGACCATAATTATCGTTAAGAACTCTGCTTATTTTAATAATGTCAAAATCACATCAGAAGTTATATTAGTAAGATAAGAGATTTAAGATTTAAAAATTGATATTTAACAGTCATAAATTCGGTTAAAAATTAAATAAAATTAAAGATTTTGAAATATGATTTAAAAAATTTTTCCTTACGTATAAGAGAATTTGAAATTTAATTGAAAGAAAGGATTGTTAAATAAAAATTAATTGATTTATTTTAGTTTATAAGAATTTATTAATTTTCAAAAAATTGACTGATTAATTAATAATCTAATCGATTTTTAACAACAAAAAATTGAAAAATAAACTTGAAAATTGAAAGACTCAAAATTTTTACGGTCAGATCGGTTAAGTTTTTTATTCATTGATAATACCAACTACAATTATATAATTCTTTAATTGAAAATACATGGAAATGCATTTGTCAACCTTGCTTGTATTTTTCCTCTATTTATATCTACTATTTTAATTATTTAAATAATAAGGTATCTAGATCCCATTCATGTCCTTAATAATGCTTATACAGTTATACAGTTAATTTTGTAATGAAGTAATAATTTGTAATTGTAATTAACAAAATTTAAAAGCTAAAGGTGCATTAAACTACCCATTAGTAGAGTCCTAAAAGTTTAAAAAAAAAATCAACGTATCAATGTGCAAGATTCTCCACTTTACGAAGTTCTTAGGAGAGTTATAATGTACCTTTCTTTTTTATTTTAAAAAAGAGGTTATTTTTATAACTTGAGTATATAACCTTATACTCATGAGCAACCGGCAAACTCACCTTTCTTTAATAGAATAATTGATTCTTAAAAATTTGAATTGTTTTATGAATAAAATCCATCTTGTAAGTAAATTTTTTACAGTTATTATGTTTAGTATGAAAAAAATTATAAAACGTATAACGATGTCCACAAACTTTGACAATTGTACATAATTTTTTTTTGTATAAACCTTTCATATCCATTATCAAATAACTATACAACAACTTGTTCAAATTTTAAATGTAAATTTACTATTTTTTTTAAAATTATCATATTAAAATTTGATATTCACAATTTTAAAAAATTATGAAAAATCGATCAATTTATTTTAATTGATCGATTTTTATAAATTAATAAGTTCTTATAAATTTAAAAAATTAATTAATTTTACATAATAATTTTTAATTAAATTTTAAATTCTTTAAATAAAAATAATCGCCTTAAATATTATTTTAAAAATTTTAATTTTATTCTATCGTTGTTTTTATAATTATTCAAAATTTTAAAACATTTCCTTTTATTTGATTATGGCAAAACTCGTTTCTGGTTTACAAAATTCTGAAGACAGAAAACAACTCTACAAACTGTTGACGTAACTTATGAAACGTGGCACGTGCCAAGTTGTCGGATTCAACTCGCCATGCTCTGCGAAATTTACGCAAAACGTGAAGTACGAACACGGAGACCAATTCCACAGAACACGCGTACTTGTCATGTCTTAGTAGTTTTTAAGCCGTAGTGACAAAGTTATTTACTCGTTCCTAAAATGGAAGCCAAAGAAACAAGTTCCCAACATCCGCAATCATGAAGTCCAATTCGCATTCAACAATAATGGGTAGAACACATCTTTTTATACGGAGAATAGCTAAAATAGGAATAGTTGCAGAAACAATCAAGAAACATGGAAAGAAATAACCATTGCTGCGACCGAATCCAAAACTGTTAAATGTCTGCAACGACGTGAACTGTTTGTTTGACAGTAACAAATGAGGAAGGTTGTGATGTTTCAATATATCAGTAAGCCAAATCATAAACTGCTCATGTCAGAAATGGATGATATGTACTTGAAAAGCACAGAGCAATCAGCTAAATGACTGCAGGCTTAGCATGGCAGACAAACTTGGAGAGAGAGATATGGACTATTTGACTAAATCACACAGACACACCTTCAAGTTACCTGTAAGGATTCCGAAGCTTCCTCTTGCTTTAAAGAACAGTACATCCCTAATATGCGAAAATGGAAAGATGATATCAAAAATGTTCATATACCGACGTAATCATTCAGCATTAGAGATGCCATTGATTGGTTTTACAAGACACATTCTGAAAGGTTCGTTCTTTCAGTGCATCCTTGAAAGTCCTCGACGGTAACGGCGTGTCTACTTCTAACTTGTCACAGTTTAGATTTGATGTATTCATCCAATCTATCGTACATCAACTTATCCATTGATTGCAACTGCACAATATTTATGTTACTTAGCATTGATAATATTTAACGCTTCAGCGACTAGAACAGGTAACATAAGGGATCAAATTTTCTGTACTCATAGCACCGTACCAATCATGTTTCATATGATCTCATTCACATAAATATGTGAAACCTAAAAAAATATGTGGATGGAATGATATGGAACAGAGTTGGTACAGGATTATGGGTACAGAAGATCTTGTTCCGTAATCCACACAAATATGTGGGACTCATACAAGATAAGATCTTCTGTACCCATAACTCTGTACCAACTCTGTTTCATACGATCCCGTCTACACTTTGTACTTATAACCACGTACCAATTCTGTTCCATACGATCCTATCCACACAAATATGTGAGGGTTAGAGAAAAATGATATGTTCCTACCATTTTCCCCGTACGAAGACTATAGCCTTACTCCATAGTCTGCGTGTGCAAGTGAACATTGCGTCAATAACACGGAGCTGTATCTGCTTCTAGAGAAAAGCTAAAAGTGAAATATTTTCAAGCTAATAAGCTCTATTACCATTTATTATTATTGGATTTGCATAAATGATAACACTTCTCATTAGAAGTTTCTCTAAAAATAACAGATTACATAAATCAATAATTAGTTTCTGGAAATATTATCTGCCTTCCTGAGACCAGATTCTAAACATTATGTCATTATCACATCTCTACCAGTAAATTTCAGAACATTCAGTTGTTCTTGAAGTTAGTTGATATGCCAAGGGATCCTCATTGCTTGTTTAAGACTGGCTCGTTCTCATACCTGTGAACACATCTGCCAATACTGTGCTTTTAGATATGGTAGTGTCTCCTGAATTAAGCAACTTCCTTGGAACCATCTAATAGATGAAAATGCAACTTGCACCTTCTTGTGCGATGGTCGGTAACTATGAGGACTTGAAATTCTCCATGGGCGCACAGAATCGAAATGAGTGATACTGTGAAAAATATTGTTGGCATCATTCAAATGAATATTCAGATTAGAAGAAAGGGACAAATTGGAGGTCAATGTGTTATTCAATATTGGAATTTGAATCAATTCTCTGATTAAAGAAATACATAAAGAGCAATACTGCAACTCTTACAGTAGTGATTTTACCTTTAACCAACCTACACGAGTATCCCTGCAAAACTGTCTTTAGGCTTCCACATTGCTGGCTGTAAATTATACAATGGATCTTAAGAATTGTGCCGATTGCAGGTGACAGCCAACACCAATGCTTATCATACATCGAAGTAACCGATCTAGGGTATTCTTTTTTGAAAGTTTCCCCAGTTGGTCACTGTTAAATAACTTCCTGTTTCATACAGGATCTTAGCCAGAGAATACAGGCAATGCCAAAATCACTATATGTTCTTTTGAGAGCTGAGTTTCGTCCATAGGGAAGCCATCTGGCTCATCCTGGCAACAAGAACAGAAACAGCGCCTAAAGACTTCCCTTAAAGGTTGTCAAAGCCCATGAACTGAGACATTGTAGTCCACATAAAGCTTTGGGATGAACAGATCTTCATAAAAATGTTTCAGTCCTCGAACAAATGCATAGAGATTTTCTCCAGCAGCAAAGGCCAATCTTCACCAAGTTGCTGTGGATTTAGCTCCATGGCAACTTTGAAATCAACCAAAGATATTGGACAGTGTGGTCTCTGTTCCTGTGTTACTTCTGCAGACTGACCGCTACCCTGGGCATGTAAGTGATTGTTTGGCCACATACCATTGATAGTCCTTCCTTGAGGCAGATGCTTTGGGGCAGGCAACTTTCTGCGATCATGTGAAGTCCTTGCTCCGACCAACTCAACACATGACCTAATCAATCTCTTCAAGTATGCATCTAACATATTGTTCAACATATTGGCACATTCCACAGAAACCCCTCCAAGGCCCTGTGCACTTGCAATCTGTTCCATGCGTTTTCTTAACATCTCTGTACCAGACAAGAAACCACTATCGTAGAAGCGAACGAAACCACCATTGTATGTCATTGGCATGGCTTTGCGGGCCCCACCAACACTAGCTGAACAAAATGGTATCCCAAGTGGTGCAAGCAGAGAGCTCCTAGAGAAATTCAATTGGTTGTCTTGCTCCACCTCTTCCTCGTCTTCCACAAAAGTTGGCTGATCCTTGCTATGTGTCCTCAGATTTCCAGTACCCTTGTGAAACTGACCATCCCTTTCATTCCTGGGTTGTTCAGCAACTGCGTGAAGTTGCCGAAAAGGTCTTTGATAGTCGCATGGGGGCATTTCTACATTTTCCAAGATAACCTTATTTCCAGCATCTTCTGCACCAATTGACTGATGTGGAACACACTCAATTTTTCCATTTGGTCCAAGTGGGCTAGGTCTATCTCTAATTTTCCGTTCACGTGTCCCGGTCCTAGCTTTTCGTGGGGACATTGGCAAGACTCCATTAGACCAACTTGGCACACTTTGGTTGTGAGTGGGAACAATGGAACCACATTGTTCATGCCCATCTTCTCTACTAGGAGATATTTTTAGCGTTTGAACCACAGATTTAACAGGCCTTGCTTCATTAATCGGCGGTGCAGTCTTAGCCTGGCATGCATTCTTCAAAATTGAGCGAATAAGCTCATTGTGCAGCGAAAGATTCTCCCTTCCAAGCAAGCGACAACATGACTTATCAAACTCACTCTTAGTTAGCTTGTTACTTAAAAACCTATTCAAGCTGTAAAAATACTTCTTGCACCTCTCAACACCAATCTTCTTCAAAATCTGAGCTTTAAGTCCAGTTAAATCAATTCTAGAGCTGTGTTGAGGTTGCATATCTTAAAGGACAAATTCATACACCAGCTAACAGAACCTCAAAACCCCAGACACCCAATCACACTTCAAATAACTATTACTCCCTCCTCCAAACCTCCCACGCATCAATCAACTCAAGCCCTCCATAGCTCAAGATGAAGAGAGCCAAATAAGAAATAGCTCGAGCTCCAACCAGATACAGTTATTTCCGTTTCCAAACGACCCAAAATCCAACCTTCCACGAATTACGCAATGCAAAACCAAATCTCATCTTTACAGAAAGCCAAAACCCTAACGATCAAACTCAGTCATTAAACTTAACCAAAAACCCCCAACCCCAGAGAAATTGATTCAATACCATAAACAACTAAAAACCCTAAAGTTCAAATCACCAGAGTTAATGCGTTGGCCATTCCCGATGAGCTTCAGAACCTACGAATCATATAACTACACCGATTAAACCAACACTTTCCCTCTTTCACACTGCTCCTAAATTCCGAAACCGAATTAAAAAGCTCCAACATTCAAATTCAGAGAATTGAAGCTGAAAAAACAGAGATCAGATAGTTGGGCAATTGACTTGAGAACAGAGCAAGGATTTGCAAAGAGAAGGAAGAGATTCGAATTGCAGAAAACAAAACCCCGCAATGAAGAGCACAGAATTTTTTTAAAAAAATAAAAACAAAGAAGACTCAGAGAGTGAGAGATTGAGGTTTCAGAGATTGATTGAACTCTGACCTTAACCCAGCTCCCCACAATTGCACACCAAATCCAATAGTTACTGGGCTCCTTTCCGCTACGAATCTTCCTCTGCTTCGACTCTTTCGCGCTTTATCTCTATTTTTTTACTTTCGATCTTTTCCTCTTTTCTCCTTTTTTTTTTTTCCTCCCCTGATACAAAGAAAGCTTCCTTCGGTTCTTTTGATTCTGTAGCTCGAACTCGATCGCTGCTAATAGTTCCTCTCTTTTTTTTTTTTTCCTTTTTTATTTAACTTAATAATTTACTTCCCTCTTTCTCTCCCTTCCTTAACCTTAATTTTTTTAAAAGATAATATATTTCTCTTCTCAATTTTAGAACTTCTTACATAATAATTAATCCCAATTATTTAATTAGAGAACTCATTTACATGTAAGTTTATACTCCCTCCTATCCAAAATCAGTGTCGTTTTAGATGGATTTTAATTATTCAAAATAAGTGTCGTTCACGATTTTTCATGCATATTTATAATTTTATTTTCAAAATTACCCTTTAATTTCTCTCATATCCTAATTATACAAATTACATTTTCAAGACAATTCAACATGCAATTAATAAGGGTATATCAAATATTTCAGTAGCTTTCTTAATAAGTGTGCATTTCTTTAAAACGACACTTATTTTGAATATGATGGAGTATATAACCTCAAGTTAAGTATATGTGATGCATGAGAAATGTGTAAATTTAGAAGATTTTAGCACCATTTTGTCAATCCATTTCCTCTCAAGTGCCCCTGAAGCCATGGTGAAACAGAAAACCTAATGCCTGAATTTTAAACATTTTCAAAAATGTCCAAATGGCAATCTCTCAGTCACTTCTCAATCAGAGCAGACAATCGTCCAAACTTTCACACGTAATGAAGGTTACAATTGCGATACCTGTTCTTTCAAACCCCCGCTGCCAAGAACTTGCTTATCTCTTGCCAATAAATAGATCCCACTTTCAGCGGCGTCTTCACACCCCACCTTCAGTCTCTTCCTTCCTTTTCTACATTTTGTCTTGCTAAATATTTTACTGCTCCTTTGTCCAATGGCCAAGATCAAGACCACAATTCAACGGATGAGAAGCAAACCGGTCAAAAATGGCCAGCAGCGAGAAGAAGTACAAAGTGAACCCATCAATAATGCCGGTTCGTTCACTTCGGTCGACCGAATCCCGCTCCCAACGCCAGTCCCAACCAACCGCCCTGTTGTGCTTGCCTTACCTGCTACAAACCGGTAACCTAAATGCATTTCTCATATAATTCAACAGCTTTCATGGCTGTCTAAGAAACCGCTTTCATAATCGAACCGAGCGTTCGTGTTTATCTAATCCCTTTCCGTCCTTTGTTCTTTTGATTTTCAGCAACGGCAATATTGTGTTCCCTCATGCAACCCCGTAAGTTTTCCTCAACATTTGTGAGTTGTTTGTTTTGAACTCGGGAAAGCCAAAATGTTTTACACTCCTAAGAAGCATTATCTTTGATACCTGCAGCAATAATAATGAGGGAATCTATATGGAGGTGATGTTTGACTTTGACAGACCTCTTTCTTTTACGAGGATTTGATAATTCTCTCTTGTGGTGATGACTGGTGTTTTTGGCGCTGTATGTCTTAAAAACAGGAAGCTAACAGGATAATCAACAGTTTTCGCGGAGGCGAACTGCAGTTCGTAATTGACTGGTTACTTCTCTATCTTTTCCTTGTCAGATATCTCTTACTAATGTCTATTTCATAGGATTTAGCGCTTCTAACAATAAGCTTCTTCTCTTTGTGACCCGGGCCCTCAAAAATGTGATTGCAACGATAGGTATGAGGTAAGCATGAATCGATATTTCCTTCTTCACTCAGTCGTCCTTTACTGGAATGATTAACATGTAGCTGTGAAATGTTTCTTCAGCACGTTCAGATGCGTCTGGAGGAGATTAGACGTGAACTGGACTCTGCAGAGCGTCAGATCCCTAAGTCTGTATCAAAAATGTTGATTAATATATGTAACCACTTTTAGTTTCTAACTTTTTTTACGGGATTATTTGTTCTATAAAGTGACTGGAAGCCTTCTCCTGGGTCCGGAGCCTGAAAAGAAGACAACGATTTAGGGTCCTTGAGGAAGCTGAAGCTAACTAGATGTTGGCCGTTGCAAATGTTTTTAGCCCTTCCGTTTCAATAACTCAGTGTTTATGTTATTTTCTTTCTATGTATGTATGTTATAAACAACAAATTATATCTTAATGTAAAAACTCTAAAGTTATATTATGTTCTACTTGTTGCAAAAAAACGTAATGACATTATCTTCACTTAATCTCATTATCCGAAATTTATATAAGATGGTAATTAATGTTAAACGTGTTTAGTAGTTTATCTAAAAATATGTTTAAAAGCGTATAAAATTGTATATGTTGTAAAAGTCTAACTTGTATTATGTTTACATGTTATATGAAAAATTCAATAATGTCCTTTTTAAGTAATTTGATTGTCCAAATTTATTAAAAAAGTAACTAACATTTAATGTTTTTAGTGGTTTAATTAAAAGTAAATAAAAGGTGTATCACATTGCATTCATTATCATATAACGAATCAAATTTGACAAATTCAATAATTTTACTTTAAACTTTCAAAAACTATATAATAAGGTGATGTATTGTTTTTTTTTTAAAAAAACTGTAAGGTGATGTAATATTTCAAAGTTTACATATATTCTGTACTTTTCTTAAAAGTGAATAATGAATATCACATTGTTTTTGTTTTTGTTTTGTGACAAGTTGAAAGCATCAAATTCAGTAAAAGTATTCCTAGGGTTGTTCTATCATTTTATAGGCCCTGGACGAAATAAAAAAAGACCCTAATAAATCGACAATATACTTAAGTTTATATATTTGCATAAAACATAAATGACTCAATTTATAAGTATACATACTCAATCAAATATTAAATGATCATAATATCAATTAATAATATCTTACAAATATCATTAACAATAAAATAGCTAAAAATAGTAACAGTAACAACAAAATAGCAATAACAACAATCAAACAACAATATTATATTGCAAAACACTAATAAAATTACACTAATAAATACACAGATAATCATGATTTATGAAAAACAATTTCTTCGTGCATTTCTAGATGCAAAATTATTAATAATATTATCAAGATCATTATTATCCAACATATCCTTCTCAATACATAACATAGCTAAACCATTCAACCTTTCTTGTGACATTGATGATCTCAAGTAGGTTTTCAATAATTTTAACT
>JAOSBK010000003.1:34397598-34416397 GCA_027568895.1 Erythroxylum shatona
ATAATAATAATAATAATAATAATAATTATTATTATTATTATTATTATTATTATCTATTAATTTTCTTGTTGTTGTTGTTGTTGTTATTATTATTATTATTATTATTATTTTATTTTTATAAAATTTCTTATTATTATTATTAATTTTCTTATTATTATTAATTTATTATTCTTATTAATTTTCTACTTATTATTATTCTTATTATTATTAATTTTATTAATTATTCTTATTATTGTTAAATTCCTTATTATTAATTTTCTTGTTTTTCTTTTTCTTATTATTGTTAATTATTATTATTAATTTTCTTCTTATTGTTATTGTTATTATTACTTTTATTATTTTATTATTATTATTATAAAATTCCTTATTATTATTATTAATTTTGTTCTTATTATTATTAATTAGGATTATTATTATTATTATTCATTTTCTTCTTACTATTATTATTAATTTTATTATTCTTATTATTAATTTTCTTCTTCTTCTTGTTATTATTTATTATTATTATTGTTGTTGTTATTATTGTTGTTGTTGTTGTTGTTGTTGTTGTTGTTGTTGTTGTTGTTGTTGTTGTTGTTATTATTATTATTATTATTATTATTATTCTTGTTATTTTCTTAATATTTGTATTCCTATTTGTCTTTTTCTTCTTCTTCTTCTTATTATTATTAGTGTTGTTGTTGTTGTTATTATTATTAATTTTATTATTCTTATTTATTTATTTATTATTATTATTATTATTAAATTTCTTATTATTATTAATTTTCTTCTTCTGCTTCTTCTTCTTCTTCTTCTTAATATTAATATTATTAGTATTAATAATATTATTATTAAATTCCTGATTATTATTAATTATCTTCTTATCATATGACTTTCCAACATTTTGTAATGGTTAATTTTTCCTTCATATACTTTGTAAATTTGGTCCGACTCATGTCAGCATTCATTATATAGTCCCAATTGCAATATAAAATAATAATGGAACGATATTGAAGATAAATATAACATAGGGCTTTAAATTACTAAAATGTTATTTACTAGAACAAAAAAAAGTTTCAGCCCTATTTTAAATAATTAGACAAAATATTTAAACTTTAACATAATCTTTAATGCGTGGCAAGAAGCTTCCTCACCCACCCAAGTCTTCGAGAAGGCAGAAGACTGAAAAACACAAGCATTTATATAGGATGATCAGGAATTTTGCCTAAATTCGTATCCATTTTATCATCTATGAGTCCCTCTATCTCACCGAATGCACTATCTAACTGTTCAACTCTTTGTTGAATATATGCTTCAGTCTCAATACTCTTACACAATTTATCTCCAATCTAATTCATGGTATTATTCAACATCTTGGCAACAACAATAATTGAATCTACTCCCGTATCATTACTCCTTTTCTCCTTCTTGTTGAAATCTTTTTAGCTTGTCTTTCAAGATTTGAATTTTGAGATTGGGTAAAGGGCTCATTTATGTCATGCAGACCATGCTCATGTTGATCTTCACCAACTTTATTTATCTCACCTACACCTTCTTGCCTTTCCATTTCTTCAAGAATATTCACAACAGTTTGTACGTCATTTACAGTTGCACGATCTTCTCTATGGATCCTGGTCAATTCATTATAAAAAGGAAAGCTCTTCTTTCAAAATTAAGCAGCATCTTATGACTCTAATAAGATGAAAAAGACAACATCAATAAAAAATATAAATGACAAGAAAGCAGTTAAAGAAAATACTTAAAACAAGTTAAAAGTTCAATACTTACACCTGCTGATGATCTTCCTTTTGGTATCCCATCCAAATTCACTAGTATCTTTCCTTACCATATCAATATCAGCATTGTACGTTCCCACATTATGCAAATCAATCATGTAGAAAACTAGCACAACATCCTCATCACAGTTTCACTTTTTTTAGTTCCTTTTGTGAATCAATAGTTGATAGGGAATTCCTCGACATATTTATCTACTAAATTAAAGCAATATTGACAAATAAAATAATAATAATCTTAATAAAGGAAAAATAAAAACATTTATAAAATTCTTCATACCAATTAACATTAAGCATCAACAGCTTACGAGAATAATATACTCTATAATAGCAACGTACAACATAAACAACAAAGAGCACAACAACTTATTGTTACAACAACTTACATAAACAATAATATAAAACCCTTAACACTCAAACATAATATAACACCTAACAAATGTTAATTCTCATTTTACCTAGATGTTCGTCATTCATTGAACATTTCACGTGCCAAGTCAATTCTCCAATTTGTCTAAGCATTAGTTGGGTCAATAGTAGTTATACATTCCTCCTCAACAACTGGATTGGTGTGAAAATAATCCCCTAAATTACTATCCATGGGATCAAAACTCATCTCTTGCCTAATAAAAATATGAAGTAAACAACAAGCTATAATAATTCGATTGTGTGTCTTTATTGGATAAAATGATGGACTCCTAATAATAGCCCACCTAATTTTTAGTAACCTAAAACACCTCTCAATTACATTGTGTACAGTTGCATGTTTCATATTAAAAAATTCCTTTGGAGTTCTTGACTGGTAACCTTGACACCATTCGTTCAAATGGTACCTTTAACCCCTAAAAGGTGTCAGAAAGCCCTCACAATTTGTATAACATGTGTCGACTAGGTAATAGCAACCTATATAAAAAAAATACTACATAAGTTATTCAATTTACATTATCACATATACAAAATTTCAAACAACCTTCCTATATCATATAGAGAAGCTTATGATGAGGCATGTTTAGTTCATGTCTCCTAGTAATTGCATCATGAAAACTCAACTATCAGCTACTGGCCATTCCTAACTAGGAAGAACATAAACAAATTGCATGTCAACTGTGCACACACCTAACATATTTGTTGCAGTGTCACTCTTACGAGTTCGAAATCTAGGCTTATCTTTAATTGGAACATTAACCCTAATATATGTCTCATCTAGAGCATCTAAGCAATTCTACAATTCAAATGAAATAAAAAATAATGAGAAACCTTAATCACATTCACTATATTTTCTTATAAAAGTAATATGATGATTATCTACCTTAAACTACATCCACCGATGGTTCGAAAAGTTTGTTGGTATGAGCTCAGGTTTTCTAAACAAAAGATCTTGCAAATGTATCACTACATTTAAAACATAATGAAAATATCGACTAATTGTCTCACTTGACCTTCTAAATTTTTTTCTAATAACTCAACTTTTAATATGATGAGCAATAATATGTAAGAAAATTGCTACTTGTTCATAAATAAGTGTTTTGTTGATTTTAATCCCCTTGTACTTTCTAGCATTTCACATTGTCTAAAAAAAATTTGCCTATTTATCCTAAACATTGAAACACTTGACTCATCATTGTCATGCACAATTTGCCTCACATAATCTCAATTTACATAAAAATTTAGAAAATAACTTATAACCATTGGCCTATAACTATAAAAGGAAGCCTCTAATGCTAACAAACTTAATTGTGAACTAACAACATTACATAACTGCAACCATGCAATCAAGACAGCCACATTCCTTTTTGTTCTTATTCTTTCGATATTTCTACGTAAACTCAAACTAAAACAAGTCAAGTCTGCAAAAAATAAATTTTCTAATGTATTTACATAAATTTGTTCAAGCAATGTACAATGTAAGAGAACAACCATGAAATAATTCAAAATAGTTAAAGGAATAAAGTAGAGTAAGAGAGAAAAAAAGTTAATATTTCCAAAGTTAAAAAGAGGGAATTATAGAACATAAAAACCAAAACTCAAAAAAACAATTTAAATAAAACCCTAACTCAAATAACCCAACACCAACTTAAGGAAGATAGAAAGAAATGCAAAAGCATAATAAGCATAATGACCCTAATGGCTAAGGATAAGGAAGTACATTTTATGCATTGTGCTAGTGAAATGGACTAAGAATAGCAAAAAGAATTTTAAGGCATTTTCAAAGTACTATTGATTATGGTAAGAAGTTTGAATTGATTGACAAAATTTATTCACAAAGTCACTTTCAACTATCAAATTCGAGTTTTTTAGGAAGGAAGTTGAAGTTTCAGGTCTTTAAAGCAAGGAAGAGGTGTTAGATTCTTGCTTTAAGAACATATTATTGCTTTAAGAAATGTATTTATGCTGTCTTGTGTTCTACTGCTTTGATTTTATTTGTTGTCAATGGTATAACCCCTTTTTTTTAACGCATGCTATACCATTAACAATATTAACAATCTTGAAGTTCTACTTTTGTTTATACAATTGATGGCAATTTTACCATCAACATGCGTGCTTTCAAGTATTGCAGTGATTAAAGACATTAAAAAACAAATTTGTAGTGATAATAATCTAAAAATTGTTTATAATATCTTTAACATGAATCATAAGGAATTACAAATTAGCAACAACTTCATTTCTATTACAGTCATCTTCATCCCTTGAATACTAGCTTAAAATAAAAAATTAAAACAAAAGATTTTAAGTATGCTTGAAGTAAATAAAGTTCTGTAACTTGCATTTTTTACAGTTTAACATAAACATAATTGTCATACTAAAGCATTTTAAGAATTTTTTTATGACTTGTTTAAATTGCTGATAACACCATTTATTCAATATTCAATTTGAAGTTCACTATATTAATGCTTGTTACTAGTCTTTGAAAGAGAATCTGCTATTCTAAAGAAGTTAAGTTATGTAGTTGTGGTTTACTGGACAACAATTACTTATGCATTCATCTAATATCCCTTTACATATATACTGCTATATATATACCTTTACTTATGCTTGAGACTATGCACTGCAATATATGCTTGAGACTATGTACTGCTATATATGTCTTACATTTATTTTTTATTTTCAACTTTAAGTCTTTGTTCTTTGTTTTCATATCTAAAAAACCAACAATAATTTATCAATGCTCCAACAAGTTTTTCAAAGATGAAATTCTATAGAGTAGTAATCATCTTCTCTCTGAAGATGATTAACAAATTTTTTGATCTTCCACAACATGAAGAAGACATATAGATGTGTTGACACAGGAAACCAATCTCTTCAACTACATTCATACCATATATAGCCTATTGAAAGAAACAAAAAAATTGTTAATGGCTAAATTCATTCACAACCAATTTTAACTACCAGTGATTTCCTCTTTTAGTTTTCTCTCTAATGGAAACCTATCTGGGAATAAACTCTTCTAGTCATTGGCATAACCTAGATAATAAAGACACCCTACAATCCATGTTAATATCACACAGATAACGTATCTTCAACATAATTCATACACACAGATAACTCAGACACCCTTCAATCATATCAATTAGCAATTAACACGTCCTAAGCAGTTCAAATGATTTTTCACTCGAACTTCAAACAAGTTGATGCAACCACATTTAAACAAGTTAATCCAACTGCTTGACTACCATAAAGGGGAACAAGCAGGCTGTTACAACCCTTCATCAAACAGAAAGACTCACACAGATACAGGGAAGAGATGGGAAGCAGATAAATTTGTCTCTTCTAATCTTGGTCAAGTTGATTGGAAGAGACGAGAAGGCTAAATAAGCATCACAAAAGCTATTTGGTTGATGAGGTAAGCCAAACAACCACATTGATAACAAAGAAAAAAATTAGCTGCGAAGTTAGGTTTACACGAAACATACCTAATTCGTGCAACTGGTAGAGAAATGTAGTGAAAAGACTAGATAGTGAATAGCGAGAGAGACGAGAGCCTGAAAACGAGAGCGAGGAGGACGAGACGGAGGGAGACAAGAGCGTGAAACGTGAAGACAAGAGTGAAAGAGACAAGGATATTTCGGCCCTCAATGTCGTAATGTTTATTTTAACATACCTAGAATAGGTAAAGACAAGGGTATGTCTTCTTTAGCTATTCCCTAAGGACGGGGAATAATTAAACCTGGGAATAGCTATTCTAACCAAATACAAGAATAAGTAATTGTCAGGAATACACTTGGAATAGAATACTTATTCCATTGAACCAAACATGTTATAAGGTCTACAGATTAAATGAATCTACCTAGTAAAACAAAAATCAATCAAACTATAAGATCCAAATTAAATAATTTTTTAAAATATGAAACACAAAAATATAAATTTGATCCAAACAAATGTATAACATCGTAAGCATCATATAATAAAAATATTATAACAAAAATAGTTCGTGATCCAAACACTTCAAAATGGAAATGAATCTCGAAACAAAACTATTTGTAGTTATTACTTTCATATTTATATTGTATATTTAGAATTTAACATATATAACAAATACAAGTGAAACTAAAATGGATAAGGAAAATTTTAAAATCTAAAATTTCATTCTATAGCATTCACTAATTAAATTATATTAGCCCTAACTTTTATTTAGTATAAAGTTATCATCATTAAATAAGTCCCATCATTGACATCAACCGCTGACTTTTCTATCTAATATCATCTCCAATTAACTCCCAACTATAAAATATACTTCCCCTGAAACCTAATATGATAAGAGATCAATATGACTAAGGAATTTGGAGCAATAGAACCTTATATTTATAAGAGCCATAGTAAATAAATAAAATATACTATTAAATTATTACAAAAGTATAAGAAATATTCAAATTAATAATGATAATACAATACATTTTTCTAACCTTCAAGTTGTATCAAATAAATGCCAAATCATTCAACCTTTTGTGTTTTAATATATTTTGTCTTCTTGAATTGATGAATTCAAATATATTTCAACTCTTGGTATATCCAAAATTTTATAATTTTAAAGCATCTCTTTTAGATTGATTTCATTAGGTAACTTTAAGATAATAAAAGTAATTTCATAAACAAAATAAAGTGATGATTATGTTTAAACAAGCAACACTTTGCCATTTGGCATCCCAGCTGACAATATAGCCCTTATAAGACCCATCTTTATCTCTTTATTCACTTTGTTTTTTTCATTTCATTTTATCTTATTTAGGGATGAAATCCTTAAAGTAACTAGCTACAATAAAGAGAAAGTTGGTAAAGAATCTAATAGGAAACAATCAAAGATGAAAAGAATTAACAATGAAATATATTACCATTTAGACTAGTTGAAACCAATGATGCATCTTTCAGAAAAGTCTTCAAAAAGAAACCATCTAAAGGAATCATCACTAAAATAGTTATAGTTATCTCTTTATTGTTGCCTTCATAATAACTTTCTAGGAACTACTTTCTAACACACCATTTTAGTGTTATAAGCATTAGGCTTACTTCTACTTCTGTCAATAATATTGTCATAATTATAACCACTTTTTAGCCAATTTCCTCTCTTCTAGCCTTAACATATTATAGAAGTAATATGATTAGAATATTCATATTTAACTACTAAAAAATTAATGTGTTAGTAATGTTAGATTTATGAATAACATAAGTTAAGCAGTTATTTGAGATTTTTTAACCCTATTCTTTAGGTAATGGGTTTTTAAGAGCTTAATCTTTAACTTTTGTGGCTTGGTCTTTAGTTATTCTTTAGTGGTTATTAAGGCAATCAAGTTAGAGTAATGACGTCCAATGAGTTCCTAATTCATATTGTGGGTTCGTATGAGGTATGGGAACTGGATGGATAAAGGAGAGTAAGAAATCAGAGAGTTGATGAATGGGTTTTGGTGTGAAATGCAGATTCTAGTTGTCAATCTAGGCTTTTCTAGAGTTCAAGTTTGTTCAGTCTACTATGTTATTCAAGGTTCAAATATGTTAAGAGATAATAGACAAGGATAAAGTGGTTGATAGCTTCATCTATAAGAGTACCAACCATAAGAGAATTCTTCTTTATTCATACTTCTTGATTAATTAGTTTTCTTTAACGTTTGAACTCTATTTCATTTTAATCTCTAATTTTGGTTGTTATGTTATATATACTTTGTTGAAGTATTCAATTTGTTGATCTAAAACTCCAAATTGAAAACTATACTTATAATATTTAGGCAAGATAACACTCGGCCATTTGAAGTGGAGGAAACCTATAAGAGTATGGTAATTATTGGAGCAAGGTTTAATAAGTGAGTATGGTTTGAACCATTCTACTGTTGGTCTTCTTTTGGTGTATACATATGGTAATTTTGAGTTTATCTGGATGCAATAATTAACTAATTACGGTTGTTAAATTGAATGTGAGATATGAATAACTTGTAAAGTGATCTTGCTAATTTATTCATACTTTTTTACTTCTTGCTATCAACGAAGTATTATTTTTCTTAGTTTCAATAAGATAATGAGATATAGTCTTAGAGGATATATTGATGAAATTTTATAAGACATAATTATTATCTGTCTTCATCATGAGCTATTATTTTAGTATAGTATTTTAAACTTACTTGTTTATATGGTAACACTAAAGAAAATAAGGGTGAAGGAACAAGTTATACACTTCTCTTTAGTTTTTGACGTGTTTTTAATTTAATCAATAATTTCTTTTCGAGTTTTTATGCCCATCTAATTACTTCACTTTGTATTTTTAATTTTTTTTGTAATTTACTTTTAAACTTATTCAGTTATTTGAACTATAATTTTTTAATTGTACTATAATTAAATTTAATTTGATATTACTAGAAGTTATATTGACTTCTTTGATATTTGCAATGAATTTTATTTTTTTTAAAATTAAACCAAAGAAAGTAATAATATAAATATATAATTACTCATATAATACCTTGTGAATTGAGTTATATATTTTACTTATTGACATGAATTAACTTTTTTTACCATAATGTAAGCGATCAAGTCTAGTATAACCTCTATTTCATTGATTTACTTTTTCATGATAGTGGGCTACTTCTAAATTAATTTACATAATTTTTATTGCAATCAATTAAGATAAATAGAAAATTTTATCCTTTTTGTAAATATTCATGTCACAGTTATTCTTTATTATATTAAGAGCAAAATATCTTTTAATCTTTTTTTGGCTATTTTGGCATATATTGTAAATTAAATTTTTTATACCTTTTAGGATAAAATTATAATAAAGAATATGGAATCATCAAAAAAATTTGATGAATATAGCATCCTCTACTCATGGTAAGCCTAATCCAGCATGAAATTATTTTTCTTCTTCTCAAGCATCTAAAGGGATTCTCCAATATAATTGTATATTTTATGGTATAATAATTAAAAGGGGAGGGATTTATATAATGAAAGAACATCTTTTTAGTGTTAAGGGTAATGTTGCTTCTTATAAAAAGGTAACATTTGATGTGCGTGAGAGGATTAGAAATTATTTGTAGCAATAAGTTAAAAAGAAAAAGAAAAATAAAGAGTATTATGATATATCTTTTGGAGATGATGAACTACTACAAATATTAAATAAAGGAAAAAGAAAAGCTACTATTGACATAGATTCTTATTTTTTTTCTTCAAGAACTACCCATGGTTCTCAACCTAGTTTAAAAAATGTTTTGGTCGATAAAGATGTTGTTTTGCGATGTAAACGAGCATAGGCTACATAGTTCTATCATTAGGTATTTCTTTAAATGCTTTAAATTCACCATATTGTCAAGAAACAATAGATTCTACAATAACGATAGGTCTAAGATTTAAGATACCTTCTTATTATAAGATTCGTGTGCCTTTACCTTAAGATAGGAATGTAAGTTCATTGTGGATACATATAAGTCTAGTTGGTTAACAAAATACACTACTATAGCAGATGGGTGGACTGACTAAAGACAAAGAACCTTGATTAATTTCTTGGTTTATTGTAATATTGAACAACTTTTATCTAAGTCTATTGAAACTTCTAATATGGTAAACAATATTAATGCTTTTTTTGAAATATTTTCTGAAATTTTTGAGTGGGTTGAACTAAAGAATGTTTTGCATTTTCTTATAAATAATGCAACTAATTATGTATCAGCTGGATACTTGTTACAATCAAAATATAAGCATATTTATTAGTCTCCATGTGCTCCTCATTGTAAAAAGGATATTAGTGCAATGAACCATATTTATAATATTGCTTCATATGCATTTAAGATTACAATTTTTGTATATAATCATATCGTATTTTTATCTTGATTAAGAAAGCAAGAAGAATGGATTGAGATCGTGCATCTTATTACTACCGAGTTTGCAACTAGATTTAGTATTTTGAAAAGTGATTATGAACATAAACAACTACTTCAAAATTTAGTGACAAGTAAATAGTTTTCAAGTCATAAGTTATCAAAGAGTGCAAAACGAAAAGAAGTTTGTTTTATTATTCTAGATAATAAATTTTCGGATACTTGCTTAATCATTGTGAAGATGATGGCTCTATTGGTTATTGAGGATTGTTGACTCATATAAGAAGCCATCTTTAGGTTATATATATGATGGTATGTATAGAGCACACAAAATAATCACAAATTTTTTAAAGGAATTGTATAAGCCTTACATAGATATTCTTGACCGTCGATCTGATAAGCATCTTGCTCAATGGATTCACTTAGCAACTTATTTTCTTAATCCTTATTGCTTATATAGTGGAGACACTTGTACAATTAATATTATGTTCAGTTTGTTTGATGTGATTGAATGCAAAGGTTTTTTCTCTATTGAAGAGCAATCACAGGCGACAAATGAAATTAAATTATATCGTGAAGGTTTAGAAAGTTTTCTTAGATCATCAGCAAAGAGAAAACATATGATGAAAAACATGCAACCTGGTACGTTTTTATACTTATAGTTCATACTTTACTTATTAATAATATTTTGTTTCATAACTATTAATTAAAATACAGATATAAGTGGTGGAGTTTATTCGATGAAAGTGCTCCAACATCGATAAAGCTTGCTATTATATTACTCAATTAAATAACTTCTATGTCAGGTTATGAACGTAATTAGAGTGTTTTTGAACTTATTCATATAAAGAAACGAAATCATTTGGAACGTCAAAGACTTCATGACCTTGTTTACATTACTTATAATTTAATAATGAAGAACAAGTACTTTATAGTTTTGTTTTTGTTTTTGTGTTTGTTTTTGTTTTTATTAATTTTATTTTTATTATTAACTTTATAATTTCTCTGTTATGTATTCAGAGCACTTAGTAAGAAGAGAACGTATGATCAAATCGATATTGATTGTATTGTCCATACTAATTTTTGGATCGAAGAAAAAGAACGATCGCCTGATTTTGAATATAATGAACTTAAAAAGGCAATTTATGAAGAAAATGCATTTATCACAATGAATGAATTGAGAACATCAATTGATGGTCAATTTATATCTTATTTTGATCATATTTAAGATAAAATTATAATGTATTAGAAATTTACAAATGAGAATAATTTCATAGATTACTAATTTATAATTTATTTGAATGCAAATACTTTGGATGAAAGTATAGTTTAAGAATCTTTAGATAACGTTAGAGAATTTGAAATTTTTGATAATGATGAGACACAACCTCCTTCAGAAATACAATTTTGATTTTGATTTTGATTTTAAGTTTCTTGCTAGAATCAAATTTAGTTTAAAGTATTAGATTTGATCTACTATTAGTTCATTATATAATAATAGACATTGGCATATTTTTTATTTCAATAAAACATTTAATTTTTACTTATTCTTATAATTTTTACTTCTTATTACTATATATCAATTTTATAATAGTTTAATATCGGTTGAATCCTTAAACTTTAAACATTTCCTTTGATCAATGCAATGTTCGATCTAATTTTTACATTGGTATAAAGGCAATTAGATAATATGAATAATAATAATAACGATGATGAGTAAACAATTTTTTTTGTCAAAATAATTTTTATGCAATTAGATATATTTGTATATTTCTATTAATTAACATAAAAAAAACTCAAATAATATGAACTTATGATAACAAGCAAGTAAAAAATTCTCATGCTTATAAACAAATCATTTATTATTAATATAAAAGTAGATTTTTATTTTAAAATTTTATTTCATAAAAACATAATAAAATGGCTAATCTAAAATAAAGTAACTTATAAAAAAATATAAATATAAGTATAGTGAAAAAGTAAATAGTTTTTAAATATTCTTTGTTATTCAATTTGAAGCCTTGTTCAACCAATTTAAGCCACTCAATTACAAGATTTTAAGTTATTAAATGGAGAATCACCAATCCAACATTAAATTATAAGAATGAACACATCCTAAAATTAAGCAAAATTAGTGACAATTTTATAGCATCCTAAAATGTGACAGGCTTATCTAATTAAAAAAATAATTTACTTTATAAAAATATTTCTTACAAACAATAGGAATTAGTTTTAAAATGTTTTCCAATTACAACTTGAAATATCTTTAAAATTGTATTTTGAAATACAAAAATAATTACCTAAAAATGTTTTCTCAAATCAAGGGGAGGTCATAGAAAACTTGTTATTACTACTTCTACAAATATATATGTCTAGTCTCATACAGTAGAAGAATATATCGTGTCTAACCATTATTTACGAGCTATAACAATATGGAACCAAAATGTAGATTCAAATCAAATAAACAAGAGTTGGTGGGTTATTATTTTTATAGAAAGATCATGTATGGGTGACCAAGAGACCATGAGAATGAAAGAACATTTTGCTAATGATAAGGGTAATATTGTTTCTTGCAAAGAAGTATTATTTGATGTATGTGAGAAGATTGAAAAATATTAGCAGCAACAAGTTAAAAAGAAAAAAGAAAATAAAGAGGCTCCTGATATATCTTTTAGAGATGATAATACACCACAAATATTAGATAAAGGAAAAAAGAAAAGTTACTATTGACATAGATTCTTATTTTCTTTTAACTACTCATAGTTCTCAATCTATTTTAAAAAGTGTTTTGGTTGATAAGGATGCTCTTTTGTAATGTAAACGAGCATAGGCTACATAGTTCTATCATTTATGTATGTTTTTCAATACTTTAAATTCACCATATTTTCAAGAAGCGATAGATGCTACAACAACAATAGGTACAAGATTTAACGTACCTTCTTATTTTGAGATTCGTGTGCCTTTGCTTTAAGATTTAAAAAAGAAATGTCAGTTAATTGTGAATACATATAAGTCTAGTTGAGAATCAACAAGATGCATTATTATAGTAGATGGGTGGATTGATCCAAAACAAAGAACCTTGATTAACTTCTCAGTTTATGGTAATATTGGAACAACTTTTATCAAGTGTGTTGATGCTTCTGATATGGTAAAAAGTATTAATGCTTTATTTGAATTATTTTATGAAATTATTGTATGGGATGGATTAAAGAATGTTATGAATTCTATTACAGATAATGCAAGTAATTATGTATCAGTTGGGCAGGTATATTTATTGGTTTCCATGTGATCCTCATTGTATAGGTCTTATTTTAAAGGATATTTGTAGTATGAATCATATTTCTAGTTTTGCTTCACGTACATCTAAGATTACAATGTTTGTGTATAATTATGTCACTTTTTTGGTTTGGTTAAGAAAGCAAGAAGAACATATTGATATCGTGCATCCTGCTGCTACTAGGTTTGCAACTACATTTATTACTTTGAAAAATGTTTATGAACATAAACAACAACTTCAAAATTTACTGACAAGTAAACATTTTTCAAGTCATAAGTTATCAAAGAGTGCAAAAGGAAAAAAAGTTTGTGGTATTATTCTATATAATAAAATTTGGGATGTTTGCTTGACCATTGTGAAGATTGTGGCTTCGCTTATAAGGTTGTTGAGGATTGTTGTATATTATATATATATATATATGTATATATATATATGTATATGTATGATAGAATTTATAGAGCTCACAAAACAATTATAAATCTTTTTAAAGAAAAGGAGAAATTGTACAAGTCTTACATAGATATTCTTGACTGACAATGGGAAAAGTATCTTATTCAAATGATCCGCTTAGCAACTTATTTTCTTTAACCCTATTGCTTTTATAGTGGAGACATATGCACAAATAATATTATAGGTGGTCTGTTTGATGTGATTATATGTAAACATATTTTTCTATTGAAGAACAATCACAGACAACAAATGAAATTAAATTGAATCGTGAAGTTTTGGGGAGTTTTACTAGATCATCAACAAAGAGAGAACTTAAGATGAAAAAGATGAAGCCTAGTAAGTTTTTATGCTTTTAGTTTATTCTTTACTTATTAATAATATATTTATATTTTTCATAACTATTAATTTAAAATACAAATAAGCGGTGGAGATTATCTGTAAAAGTGTTCCAATATTGAGAAAACTCGCTATTAAATTACTTAATCAAACAATTTCTGCATCAAATTGTGAACATAAGTAGAAAGTTTTTTTAATGTATTCTTACCAAAAAACAAAATCTTTTGGAACATCAAAGACTTAATGACCTTGTTTGCGTTACTTATAATTTGAGAATGAATAACAGGTATTTTACAAATTTGTTTTTATTATTAAATTTATAATATCTCTATTATATATTTAGAGCTCTTATTCATACTAGAACGTATGATCCAGGAAAACTTTTAAACCTTAAACCTTTTTTTAACCGATTTGATTTTGTTTCGATTTTTAAAACATTTGAATAAAGGCAAGTGGATAATATGAATTAAAATAATAAACATGATGAATATACAATTGTGTTTTCTTGTCAAAATAAGTTTTATGTCATTAGATATATTTGTACATGCTTTTATGTAATTAACATAAAAAAAACTCAAATAATATGAACTTGAGATAGGAAGCAAGTAAAAAAGTGTCATGCTTATAAACAAAACATTTATTATTAAAATAAAAAGAGATTTTTATTCTAAAGTTCTATTTCATAAAAACATAATAAAATGGGCAATCTAAAATAAAGTAAATTATTAAAAATAATAAATATAAGTATAGTGACAAAAAAAGCAAATAGTTTTTAAATATTCTTTGCTATTCAATTTGAAGCCTTGTTTAACCAACTTAAACCACTCAATTATAAGATTTTAAGTTATCAAATGGAGAATCACTAATCCAACATCAAATTATAAGAAATAGCACATCCTAAAATCAAGAAAATTAGTAAGTGAGTGTTTTAATATCCCAAAATATGGCAAGATTATCTAATTTAATAAAATAATTTACTTTATATAAATATTTCTTACAAACAATAGGAATTAGTTTAAAAATGTTTTCCAATTACAACATGAATTATCTTTAAAATTATATTCCAACATACAAAAATAATTACTTAAAAAATATTTTCCCAAATCAACAGGCGTTCATAGAAAACTTGATATTATATATATATTAGAAGAATATATTATGTCTGATTGATTGCGAGCTACAATAATATGGAACTAGAATACAGATTCAAACCAAGTAAACAATAACTGTTGGGTTATTATCTCTAAAGGAAGATCGCATATGGGCAATCAAGAGAGCATGAGAATAAAAGAACATCTTGCTGGTGTTAATGATAATATTGCTTCTTGCAAAAAAAAATACCATTTGATGTGCATGAGAGGATTTTAAATTATTTACTGCAACAAGTTAAAAAGAAAAGGAAAATAAATAGGCTAATGATATATCTTTTGAAGATGATGAAGCACTGTAAATATTAAATGAAGGAAAAAGGAAAGCCATTATTGACATGGATTCTTATTTTCCTTCAAAAACTAGTTATGGTTCTCATCCTAGTTTAAAAAGTGTTTGGCTAATAAAGATGTTGTTTTGCTATGTAAACGGCCATAAGCTACATGGTTATATCATTTATGTATTTTTTAAAAATGCTTTAAATTCACCATATTTTTAAGAGGCAATAGATGCTATAATAACGATAGGTTCAAGATTTAAGGTACCTTTTTATTATAAGATTAGTTTGCCTTTGCTTTAAGATTTAACAAAGGAATGTGTTAATTGTGAACATAAATAAGTCTAGTTAGGAATCAACAGGATGTACTATTATGACAAATGGGTGGACTGATCAAATATTAAGAACCTTGATTAATTTATTGGTTTATTGTAACATTGAAACAACTTTTTATCAAGTCTGTTGAAGCTTCTAATATGGTAAAAAGTGATAATGTTTTATTTGAAATATTTCCTTAAATTGTTGAGTGGGCTGGACCAACGAATGTTGTGCATTTTGTTATAGTTAATGCAACTAATTATGTATCAGTTGGATGCTTGTTATAATCAAAGTATAAGTATGTTTATTGGTCTCCATGTGCTTCCCATTGTATAAATCTTATTTTAAAGGATATTGGTAAGATGAACCATATTTCTATTCGTGTTTCTCATGCATCTACGATTACAATTTTTGTCTTGGTTAAGAAAGTAAGAATAATGGGTTGAGATCATGCATCTTGCTGCTATCAGGTTTTTAACTACATTTATTACTTTGAAAAGTATCTATGAACATAAATAACTACTTCAAAATTTAGTGACAAGTAAACATTTTTTAAGTCATAAGCCCGTTTGATGTTGACAAATTAGACTTCAGCTAGGAGACAAGAAAATGCAATTTTTAACCAAGACCATACTGCTCATATTACTTAGCAAAAACCACCAGTTGGTTTCCTTAAAATCAACATCGATGCTGCTATCTTCAAAGATTTAAGGAAAACTGGTATTGTTTTTGTTGTTCGAAATAGCAATGGAGATTGAATATCTACCGGTAGTAACATTTATCATGGGGTTTTGGATCCTTCTAGTACAGAAGCTATAGGAATTCATGAAGTGTTAAGTTGGGTTAAAAAAACAAAGCTTACACTCTATTATTATTGAATCGGATTTGAAACTGGTTATTCAGGGTATTCTTTCAACCATTCGCAATAGGTTTGAAGTTGCTATGATTATTAGTGATTGCTTATTTATTTGTAATTCCATAAATGATATTCATTTTGGTTTTTGTAAAAGACCTGCAAACTATGCAGCTCATTCTCTTGCAAGAAATGTCAGTTCTATGCCAGGTCTTGTTTATTGGGATTTATCTTTCCCTGCTTGTATTTCTTCAACCTTAGTTGATGATCGTGCTTCTTAATGAAGTTTCCTTTGTTTTTTTTAAAGAGTGCAAAAGGAAAGGAAGTTTGTGGTATTATTTTATATGATAAATTTTAAGATACTTACTAGATCATTGTGAAGATTATGACTTTACTTAAAAGGTTGATGAGGATTGTTGAGTCAGACGAGAAGGCATATTTGTTATATATGTTATGGTATGTATAAAGCTCACAAAGCATTTATAAATCTTTCTAATGAAAAGGAGAAATTGTATAAGCCTTCTATGACGATGAGAGAAGCATCTTATTCAAAGAATCCACTTAGCAGAATCCACTTAGCAACTTATTTTCTTTACCCTTATTGCTTATATAGTGGAGATGCATGCACAAATAATATTATGGGCGGCTTATTTGATGTGATTGAATGCAAAGATATTTTCTTTATTGAAGAGCAATCACAAGCGACAAATGAAATTAAATTGTTTATATTATAAAGGTTTAGGGAGATTTGCTAAATCATCAACAAAAAGAGAACTTATGATGAAAAAGATGCATAATTATTAATTTAGAATACAGATAAGCGTGGATATTATTTGGTGAAAGTGCTCCAACATTAAGAAAACTTGCTATTTCATCACTCAGTCAAATAGCTTCTGCATCAGCTTGTGAACATAATTGAAGTGTTCTTGAACTTATTCATACAAAAAAAGAAATAATTTGGAACATCAAAGATTTAATGACTTTGTTTACATTACTTATAATTTGAGAATGAAGAACATGTATTTTATAGTTTTGTTTTTATTTTTATTAATTTTATTTTTTATTATTAACTTTATAATTTATCTATTATGTATTAAAAGCACTTAGTAAGAATGTATAATCCAGTTGATATTAATTGTATTGATCATACTGATTTTCAGTTCAAAGAAGAAGAACTGTCACCCAATTTTGATTATAATGAATTTAAAAAGGCAATTTATAAAGAAATTATATTTATCACAGTGAATAAATTGAGAATATCCACTGATCGTTAATTCATATCTTATTTTAATAATATTTAAGTTAAAATTCTAATGTATTATAAATTTACAATTGAGAATAATTTTATACATTACTAATTTGTAATTTCTTTGGAATGTAATAGACGAACTATTTTTTGAAAATTTTTGAATATATTAAGCCTTGAAGGCAAGTCAAAATGTCTTACATTACAATAAGTCAACCAAAGGATTTAACTACATTGCACTGAAGGTATGACTGCATCGAATCACTGCTATAGGTTAAGTATGAAAGAGTAAGCCGAACAAGTAGTTAAAGAAGTCCTGCCATAGGTGAGTTGATTCTCGTTAGCAGCAGAATGCAATAAACGAAGTTAATACAAATACTTTGAATGAAAACGTGATTTAAGAGTCTTTAGATAACGTTAGAAGTGAAGTGATCCAACAAAGTTTGCAGTTATAAAAGTAATACTTCTATATTATATCTCAGTATTGGAGTGAGAAATTGTCAATTGTTTCTTAGCATTCCAAGAGATGAGAATGGAACCAAGAAAGATGCAGCAACTAGATGTAGAACGATAATCATCAGGGCGACTAGCCCAACCAACATCACAATAAGCATAAAGGTTGAGAGAGCATGATTTAGTAAGATGAATGCTAACATAAGTTATAGAATGAAGATATTGAAAAATCTGTTTGACTGAAGTCTAGTGAACATCGGTAGGACAGTGTAAAAATTGAGAGACTTTGTTGATAGTAAATGTTAGAGTAGTGCCCTAAAGGCAATCGCTTTTAGCGCATTTTGTACAAAGTTGTGTACAGACTTTATGAATAAATA
>JAOSBK010000003.1:34426604-34436731 GCA_027568895.1 Erythroxylum shatona
AGGTTTAGGCTGGAGATAGAGAGAAAGGAGGGAGAAACCCATCAATTGAACCTTGGAATAGGATGCGGATTTGCCACCCAATATATATGATGTACTATCGTTAAACAGCTGTACCCCTGTTGGTGAATCATATTTACACAAAGATGGAGATGTCCAAGGGGGACGTGATCGCATATAAGATTTGGCTAAATCCACAGGTGAACCCTCCTCATTATGAGATACCTGCTCAGCAGATCAGCACATTGCATTTATTAAATACAAAGCATACCTGCCATTAAATATAATTCCGCAACTACCTTTCCATGATAACTTAGATTACATAAACCAGTTGAGATGTAATGACTAACCTTCAGCATTTCATATGAGTTACATAGGATATAACTACGGGAGCACTAATGGAAAGGATAATAGAAACTTGTATTTAGATCATCATAAGTTAAGACACAGACCTACAACTATATACTCCAGGGCAACCACAAGAATAATATAGCACTTAGTTCACATGGGAGAGTAAATTGTGGGGAGAGAATTACTTACATTTACATGTGGAAGCATATCAGCATTAGAATTGCAAGTTCCACACTCTCGTCCAGACATTGAATTTGATCCCAATTTCTTCTCTAATAGCCATTTCTGGGCCTCAATAACAGCTTCACTGTGGATATCAGGTTTATCAACATCTGGAAAAAGACTCAGATCATCAGTCTTATTGTATTTGTCAACTTCCTAACCTAAATAACACTGCAAACCATCATCTCAGGTATCTCACTTTGTCTTTCAAATGCTTTACTGCCAGAGACAGCAGAATCCACAACTCTTGACTTTATAATATGCGTTAGCCTATCACATTCCTCCCTGGTCATAGGTGAATGCTAATTAGAATTATAAATTAATCAATTGTTAATGAAAGATTTAATAAAGAGCAATCGATAAAATTTGTAAGCAAAAGAATGGCACCATGAGTTTTGGAAGTAGCAGATTATCAAACAAATACCAGGTGTTCATTCCAAACTAAAGTCTTGAGTATAATACTGCTAAACGTTGAAGGTGATCCCACACAAATTTATAAGAAGTATTAATGCATGAGATAAGTGGACTAAGAAAAGGTTGCAAAAAAAAAAAAAAAAGAGAATGCAACTTTTAAATCACCTTGAGAAGGTTTCCCTCATGAGAAGTTGTTCAATTACACGCTTTGTGTCACTCCTCCATTGTAAAGCTTGGGAGTCTTTCCCCAAGGAATTGACAATTTCCGGTGTCTGATTTTTCGAAATTTTAGCACAAACACAAATCAAAAGCCAAATAGATACATATGAACTCATATATCAACAGATACAAATACAGAACTTCGTAATGTAGCAAACGCATTAGTCATTTCACTTTCGTCTTGAAAACTAGCAACCAATTGTTAAGAAAAGAAAACCATCAAGAAGATATGTTAGAGATGTCAATTTTTAATGTGGCGTAATTATATTGCAGATCAATTAGCACATGTATGCAGCACGGAGACAGTAACAACTAACAACAAAAAATCACCATCTATTGATGGCTTAATTTATGAACACCCCAAAAACTTACAATTCAGTCACAATAGTGATACATAACAGGGAACTTGCTCAACTACCTTTTCCAAACCATTAGCACCATGAGATGAGACAGAACCATCATTGCTGACATCATCCATATCATCCTCTGCGGAAATTGAAGAATAATACTAATGGGTGAAACGGGTCATAAACCACAAGTCTTTACGAAATGGATAAACTGCCATTAGCAACCTAACAGAGCTGATTATACAATCAAACATGTTTACTATTAGACGCAAATTAGACACGTCAACTTAAACCTCCTAAGAAAGACAAAAACACGCATCTATTTGGACACACGTCAAAACCTTCGGGCAAGTAAAACCCTAATGGACAAATCACTCAACACACAAAACATCAAACACTGGCAATGGCTCAAAACCCCTGTAATAAAACAATTAATAACCTCACCAATAAGCAAATACAATTGAATCGCAAAATTCATGCGACTAAAAAGCAAGAAAAAGTATTACAACAGACAACACTTCCTACTTAGCCCTATATTTTCCTTCTCTCAATAGAAACTCATTTCGCGAATTATATGTGCAAAACGAATGACTGAAACAAACAGGAAAACCATACCAGAAACCGAATCTTCTTCGGAAGACGAAGAGGAGGAGGAAGACTCAGGAGCGAAGACGGAAGCGAGGACTTTTCCAGCGCCGGTAGCAATCATACGAGTAGGAGACAAAATGAGTTTGGAGAGCCAATTAGGGCTAGCAGGGCTGGAATTGGGACGCAATCGAGGAGTAGGCCGGTCGTAAGGAGTCCGGCTCAGAGCGGACCGTCGAGGTCGAACCATTTTGCCACCGGATCTCGGGTCGGGAGTGACATCCATGATGTTGCTGGAGTCAGAGAGACACACGAATAAAAACAGAAGCTTGTAGGTAAAAAGACAGAGAGAAACGGCTGCGAATTTATAAGATTTGATCCGTTTAACGTTGTTGTATCGGTTATTGACAATAGGAGAATGTGGGATTTTGATCCACAACAAAACATGCAATTAGTAAATGTCTTGTTTCTCTAATTTTATCTTCTTCTTTTCCTTTTTTTAATATTTGAAAGTTAATTTTATTTACACTGTTTAAAGAAAATATTATAACAATTAGAATTATTAAAAAAATAATAAATATTTTATAAATTAGTTAATTATTAGTTATAATTACTAATATTAAGATAATTCAGTACATATTAGGAAATTTTAATAAGTTCATGTTTTAATATGACACAAAACAGTAATATTTTTAATAAATATTTATTAAAAGACTTTCTATTAAAGACTTTCTACATGCGGTTCATTTGTAACAACTTCTTTACTAATTTAGGATAAGGTTATGTACTATCAGACCTTCTCAAATTTTGAGTTTTATTGAAATTTCTATTGAGATTTATTTCTTGTTGTTATTACGTAGAAATAATAGAGGATTAATTTTATAATAAATAAAAAGTTTGAGTATTGTATTATTATTTCGATAATCTTAAGTAATATTATAAAATTATGCAATATTCATAATATAAATATAATTTACCTATTATATTTTTATGATTTTTGAAATTTAACTTCATATTTTAACGTGATGTTACAACTCAATTATAAATATTGACATAAAGACTTATAAATTTGGAAATGACTTTTAAAATTTATTCAACGAAATAAAATACTAATTTCCAACTGTTATTTTTATATTTGTGTTTTATTTTATTAAAATAAAGTACTTGTGTAGGATTATAATAATTTATAAAATATAATTTTAGAATTTAAACATAAACAGCACTGAATGCAAAACCCAGTAAGAGAGCCCAAGGTCCATGTAGGGTAAAGCAAAAGCCAGTATAATGACATTGGATCGATGGACCTCGTAAGCTCCTACGCAAGCAAGCCATCTCACGTTCCCGTTTCCACCTTTTCACCGACTATTAGCCGTCGTATATCTTCTGGGCACGACCGCCTCCGCTTGTGACTTTTCGTATATCAATTGCTACCTTTTTGGAGATTGATCAAGTTTAACAGGGAGAAGAAGGAGGAGGAGGAGGAAGAGGAAGAATAGAGTAGGACAATGCCGGGGCTAACGTGCAACGCATGTAACAGTGAATTCAAAGACGATGCGGAGCAGAAACTCCATTACAGGTCCGATTGGCACCGTTATAATCTCAAACGCAAGGTTACCCACTTTTACCCTTAAGACCCTTCTTGTCTTGCTTGCGTATATATGCGTAGCCCTTTGTCTTTCTCTATTATAACACGAAGTTATGAATAGGGTTTCATCAGTTTTGTATCTTGTCTTTGGTTTTGATGCAACCAAGTCGTTGATGGAATAGAGGGAAGTTTCTAGTTAAGCCAATTGCTTAATTGATAGATTGTATTTGTTTTTGAATATATTCTGATGGTTTGAAGAAATTGGAGTTTTGAAACTTCAACCTTTAGGAATGAACTACAGTCAGTTGATAGTTTTTGTTGTTTGAAGTTTGAACCGATATATTGTCTCGTAAACGACTTGCTAATCAAGTGAAAAACGATCTCCTAAGTCGGAAATTGTAGAATTGTTGGAATATTGTTTACGGGGGTATAGAAGAACATGGGCAGAAACACCATTTGGCATGTCAGTGGAAAATTGATCTTTGAACGTATATCCGTATATTTTGATGTTCAGAAACTCCTGAATTTGTGTTTATACCCAATGAGGGAACAGGATTGTCTGGTTGATATATTTGATAATGGTAGAGACTAATAACAAGCATAAGCTTTCTTAGTTTGTTTGATACCAAGTTCTGCTTTTTTGTTTTAATGCAAAAATTCAGGTAGCTGGTGTTCCTGGAGTGACTGAAGCATTATTTCTAGCCAGACAGGCTGCGCTTGCTCAAGAAAAAGATAAATCTGGTGATACTCCCATGCTTTATAGCTGTGCTCTCTGTAGTAAGGGATATCGAAGTGTAAAAGCTCATGCTCAGCATCTTAAATCACGAGCTCATATAATGCGAGCATCTCAGGAAACAAATCCTGAGGAGGCGAAGGTAACAATTAAACCACTTCCCCGCCGTGTTGTCAATAAGCATTTCCCCCAAAAGGAGGCAGATAATGAAGACAGCGAAGAGAGTGAGTGGGAAGAGGCTGATTCAGATGATGAGTTGGTTGGTGAGGCGACAAAGTCTTTGTCGAATCTAAACGTAAATGGAATGGCCTCCGATAATATGGATGAGGATGAAGAGGATGATCTTTTGGATCCTTCTCGTTGCTTAATGTGTGATAAAGAGCATGATAGCATTGAAAGCTGTATGGTTCACATGCATAAGGAGCATGGTTTTTTCATCCCTGATATAGAGTACTTGAAGGATCCACAGGGTCTTCTTACTTATCTTGGTCTGAAGGTACATAATCGCTTGCTAGTGCAACTTGCAATCTACTTCTCCCATTGTTCCTAGAAAAGGTATTAACCAGACCTTTTTGCTTTTCTGCAGGTGAAGAGGGATTTCATGTGTTTGTACTGCAATGAACGTTGTCATCCTTTTAGCAGCTTAGAAGCAGTTAGGAAGCATATGGCAGCAAAAAGTCATTGCAAAGTACACTACGGTGATGGAGATGATGAGGAGGAGGCTGAATTGGAAGATTTCTATGATTATAGCTGCAGGTTACTATCATCTCTAGCATAATCTTCTTCATCAAAAAAATAAATAAATAAACATTGACATAATTTTCTTTGGTGGTTATAGTTGTAATCACTATATGTAAGCGACTGATAATTTCCTTGATTGCAGTTACGTAGACGAAAACGGGAAACAGCTAGTTGCATCAGGTGATATGAACAACACTGCAGAACTTGGGAGTGGGGGCGCAGAGCTCATTATAACCACCAGATCCGATGGTAAAATAGCAACCAAAGCGCTGGGTTCCCGAGAATTTTTGCGTTATTATCGCCAAAAGCCTCGCCCATCTCCTGCAAATGGCATGGCCATCATTGCTGCTCTGGCATCAAGGTTTGCTACAATGCAGTATCTGGTAGCAATGTTGCTTTTAATCAACATACGGTAGAAGGCATATTACCAAACTTATATTTTTTTTTCCAGGTATAGGAGCATGGGTCTGGCAACTGTGGGGTCAAGAGAGCATATGGTGAGGATGAAGGTGATGAAACAAATGAATCGAACAAGTGCAGAGGCTATGCGCACCAAAATTGGCTTGAAGAATAATGTTATAAGGAACCTGCCCAAGAATGTCCCACATTAGTCGGTATAGAGATTGATCTTATGTAGTATTTATAATCACATTTCGTCTTTTTTCTAAGAATCTTGGAATAGTAATTGTCAGAAATTTCTTTAAATTGCTTGTGCCAGCTTTCCCAATTAGTCCACGTTTTGTCTCAAAATCATACTCGTCATCGACGGCATTTTTTCATGCTTGAAAGTAATGTGTTTCACCAACAGTTACTGAAACAGGTTGTGATTCGTAATTATTCAATCTCCAAGTACATGCCCGTCTGGTTGCGCTAAGCTTCTTTCCGGTATTCTACTTCTAAAGGGGATGAAAAACAAGTTTCAGAATTTTGGTCTTTACATCTGTTTGAATCTCTTTCCAGACAGGCATCTATTATCAGAATATGCTGTTTAAGATCATTTGCCGTAAGCAATGTGGTCAAATTAGGCAAGCCTGTATTTTATGTTATTCTTTGTACGCTTCTTCAACACTAAGTCATATTATGAGTTCATATATGCATATATGAAGGTTATATTGTCTAAAACAGAAGTATCAGTCCAAGCTAAGCACCAATGCTAACTTATAAAGGGACTTGTAAGCAATGAATTAAAAAACGAGGCAATTTCAAAACCTAAAAGTAGCAATTGCAGAAGCAGAAGACAAACTGAATCCACAGTCAAGTCACTGGTCACTTTAGAAAATCTATGACTATCTTTACAAGAAGATCCAAAGAAAAAAGCAGTCGCCATAAAGACACATGGAATGCTAACCACATGAACTCAGGTCCAACCAGCTGATTCTAAAAGCTTATATATGTTACATGTAGTCAAACTGTGGCTTTTGGATTCACATTCTGCATGCTTGTCTTGATCCTTTGCTTCTACTAAGCACTGCCAACACCATATAAAGAATCTTAAGTATGAATATTAACATAAGCTATCAAAATATTGATAGAGAAACAACGAAATATAACCAATTTGAATTCCTTAACAGAGACAGCAAATTTGAGTTAACATGCGGTAAAGCAAACCTTCTTCAAAGCCAATGCAAGAAGCCAGAGGTGATGCACTCAATTGTCATGAAAGCGAGATCTCCGCCTTCGAGAACTGAGAAATGTTGTAAAACTGGAACTCAATTAAAGAGAAAACATCGTAAAATGGCGGTAACTACACCATAACTTTTCCAACAGAAGTGATACAAGATAAACAGCAATTTAAGCAGGATTATGTCATAGATTCACAATTTTTGCATCTACCTGTCAGAACGAAAAATTAAAAAGTTGCACAGTTGACAACCTTCAATCCCAGGAATGATAACAATGACAACACAAGTTCAATCAATGTTGTCAAATCATGCAATAGTCGGTTCCTCAAAAGCTTTACTCACGAAAATTCAAATGGAAAACTAAACTAAGGGTAACAAGCGAGCAATTAAATATTTGAATGAGTATATATCTCATTTTGACCTGCGATGACCAGAGCTACCCCGGGATGAAACATTTGCAAACTCATCATCAGTATCATCTAATCTATACTCCGCAAAGTCTACAGATGTTACTGAACCCTCATCAGAATTTGAATTGTCATAACTTGAATGACGACTTCCCCTTCTAGCATCAGCTACTCTTGATCTTCTTCTATTTCTCGAATTTCTCAAGTTATCAAATACCTGATACAAGATACATGAAGTCCACCAGTTTCCATCATCCCCAGGAAAGTCCTCAAACTCATCTGCAGTCTCATCATCTCCATATTCAATCACATAATCCCCCAAAACCACACCACGTGGAACTTCTGAATGTATAGTGCTCAAAACATCAATGATCTCAGACGATTGTTGGAAATTCTCCCAGTCAAGCTGACGAGCAGGGTCAATCTTAGAAGGACGGGCATGAGGATGCTGTATTTGAGCATGTTCACGAAGTTCCAAGTAATTTCCTGCAAATGTACATTGTTCTTCCTCACAGCAGCGCTTCTTCTCATCCAAGTGTGCACGTGCCCTATCCACAACAACCCACCCAATAACTTCACCTCTACAAAGGGGGCAAGCCAGTTTACAGCTGCCTTCTGCAACTGTCTGCCGAGTATTTTGTGTAGAAGCTGCATCAGGTGTTGAGAAACATGACATACCAGATGCACTTTTGAAGCGGTCTAAACAATTCGAGTGCAAATGGTCTGTATCACACACAAAAGGCCTGCATCCTTTGTTGTAAGAAGAGCACTGGAGGAGTACACCATTGTGAGGGAAATCCAAACATATCGGACAAGTCACATCTTCCCAATTGACATCCAATTGGAGTTCCCCCACATTGAAACTTTTAGCCAGGAGCTGTTGCTGATAATAAGGTTCAAATGCCATAAATAAACTCCCCGATTTAAAACTTAAAAGTGTCACACAAGTTCTCCTTCTCGGCTTAGGAATGCAAGTAATAAACAAAGAGAACAACAGTATTCCAAGAGATGAATCCCCTACACCAAAACCAAACAAAGCAAGGCTTGAACAAATAAGCATGGAAATGAAGGTATCTACAGGAATACATTTAGCAGAGAGGAACAATGATATATATACCAGAGGAATTAAAAGCTCTTTACAATCATAGTTACAATCTTTGCCCATGTTAATCACATGCTCCTTCTTTGGACATAATCACCAAGATATGCATCTTTCATTTCATATTATTCAGCATTCAGAAAGCTCTGTTATGAAGGAACTACAATTTTATCCCAAGTAGGAACATATAAGAGAATCAGGTGAACATAATTGTAATTATATACCATCAAACTACAATACAATCACTTCTCTTCTTAACCTTTCTGAAAAAGAAAGGACATAAAGTTTAATATTAGGAAAATGGAATCTAAATTACATGAATGTTTTGAATAACATCGAATGTACAACTCCCACCAACAGATATCAACAGCCCAAAACCATGCCTACAAGGATATGCCCCAACAGCCGCCAAAATCAACCAACAGAATAAACAATCGTCATTAAACACTAATTACCGAAGAACAAAAATGCTGACTAGGTTTACATACGAGTTTCTAAACAAAACGTCGAAGTTAACGAGTAAGTAACTCCAAAATCAAGGGTCAACCACAGAATCAATAGCAAACATACGTCATGGGCGAAGATCGACCAACGCCAAAACAAATCGATAAAACCCACAGAAAAGGGTCTGATCAAAATTCAACAGAAAACCCAGAAACTTAGCTTGAAAAGAACCAACACCGCAAGCACGAAATTCTACAACAAAAGAAGACGGATAGGAAAGGGTCACTGGAAAACAAAACAAAGAAAGAAAAACCAAAGCAGCCATACCTGGTACGGTAGTGAACTTGGATTCCGAATCAACCCAGAAGGAGACGGGACGAAGAAGACCAGAGAGTGGTAGAGAATGAGGAAAGAGTTCGCTGTACCTACGAGAGTCGGAAGTATTGAGGTTGAGTGATTGGGAAAACAAGTTTTAGAAATTCGGTAGGGTCTCTGCTTTCGTACATAAATCAAATGTTCAAATTTTAAAGTAAGTTTAGAAAATAAAAAATAGAGAGAAAATAACTATTTTCTTAAAAGTTAAATGACAGAATTAACCTCTTTCCAGGGTTGACTGACAATAGATTTGAAATATTTTTCCTTTTTGTGTGGTGAAGAGATATGAAATCTGATCATTTGGGTATATCTATATTCTCTCATGTGAATTTGGTATCATATTTTACTAGCTGCACTTGTCAAACCTAAAAATTTTAAAAAAATTTAATCGGTTTAATTATAAAAATTTTAAATTATTTAATATTTTTGTTTGGTTTTTAAATTTTAGGTTTATTTACTTTAATAATTTTACAAATTTATTTATTTATTAATTAATCGGTTATTTTTTTTAAATTAATAAATTTTTATAGATTGAAACAAATTAATTAGTTTTCTTTTAACAATATATTTTTCAATTAAACTTCAATTTTTGTTATAAATAAAGACAATCTTTTTTAATTATATTTTAAATTCTTTGATTTTATTCAATCTTTAGCTCGTTTTATAGAAATCTAATACTGCATAAACCCTTTAAACTTAAATCTCTTGTCCTAAGTTTCAAAACAAAAAAAATCTCTTGTCCTACCGATTTTTAAAACATTGGTAACTTTTTTATTTAATTTATTTTAATAACTTTTATTATTAAAAATTAACAAGTTCATTAACTCGTTATTTTTATATAAAATATTTTAATTAAATAAAAATAGTCTCTTTTTAAATTTTATTTCAAATTTTTCATTTTTTTTACTTTATACCGATTTTATGTTTATTCTTTAAAACTCAAATTTTAAAACATGAACGTGTATTTAACTTTTGAGGTAGGTAAA
>JAOSBK010000003.1:34457121-34486824 GCA_027568895.1 Erythroxylum shatona
AGTATCTTAAGCATTTTTATGTCAATAATTGCTAAGTATAAATAATTAAAAATATCAACAATTAAGCACATATCAACTGCACTCCTACTCCCTTACTTAAGACACCCCATGAAAAGCTTTTCAGATTATTCTTCTTTATGATCATTTGTGAGTTTTTGGTTGCCTTTGCTACGCCCATCTTAGGCCAAAACTTACAAATAAATTTGCATCTTGAATTAAAAAGTGTATATTTTTGGGTTATCCACATAATAAGAAAGGATGACGTTTGTTTGACTTGGAATCAAATGACGTTTTTATTTCATGATATTTTCATTTTGTTGAGGATGTCTTTCCTTAATTTGAGCCAATACAACCATCTTCCTCCCACACTAATTCGTTACCCTCTTTCTTCCTATCCTATGACGATGCTACACCTGCTACCTGTGATGCATCACAACCCTCCCCATCTATCTAGTCACAACATGAGTCTCCATCCATTAGTTACAACCTTAATAGCGTGAGTACGGGCGATAGGGGGAGCTTCTCTTTGGATATTTCAAGAAGTTCAGAGGCCAAAATCCCAAGTGATGTGGTTATTCAAAATTTTTCTACAATGTATGATGACATTTTAGGTCGTGGGCACCAGACAAGACCTCCTCTATCTTATTTATAAGACTACTCTTACAATACTATTTGTATACACATCTCATCTCTACCGCACTCCTCGTCCAATGGTGTCTTAGTTGCTCCTTATCCCATTGTCAATTATGTAAATTGCTCTAATTTTTCTGTGTCTCATCAACAGTTCTTAGTAGCTATTAATGCCGGTGTTGAAACCTAGAAATTTTAAGGAGGCTTACAGGGATCCTCATTGGCGTGATGCAATGGCTAAAAAGATTGCCGCTTTGGAAGCAAATAACACCTAGATTGTTATCGACCTTCCAAAGGGTAAGAAAGCAATTTCCTCTAAGTGAGTATATAAAATCAAGTATCACTCTGACGGTACTATAGAACGGTCTAACACTAGACTTGTGATCTTGGGGAGCGACTAGGTTGAAGGAGTGGACTTCAATGAAACTTTTGCACTAGTTGCTAAAATCATTAATGTCTATACTTTTCTGGTAATCGTAATCGCTAGAAAATAGGAATTGCATCAGTTTGATGTCAATAACACATTCCTGCAAGGTGATTTAGATAAGGAGGTGTATATGTAGCTTCCTCTTGGTTTTTCAATGATAGATCCTAATAAGGTGTATCGCCTTCATAAATCACTTTACGAGCTCTGACAGCCTCCTCACAATTGGTTTACCAAATTGAGTGATGCCTTACAGACCTTTGGTTTTATTCAGTCCTGTGCTGATTATACTCTGTTTACTTATCATAAAGGTGATATATTTTTGGCTCTTTTAGAGTATGTGGATGATATAGTGCTTGTAGGGAACAGTGGTGTGAGTTGTTAGCAAGTCAAGGATTACCTTAATTCTTGTTTTCACATTAAGGACCTTGGGCTTCTCATATTTTTTGGGCATTGAATTTGCTTGTGAACCGGATGGCTTGTTCATGTGCTATAGTAAATACGCACTTGACTTCCTCTCCGAGACTAGGTTGTTGGGTTGTAAGAAAACTGATTTTCCTGTTGAGCAAAATCATAAAATCACCCTGTCAAGTTTGTCACTCTACCCATACCTCAGTAGCTACCGTCGAATTATTAGGCGTTTAATTTATTTGAAAATCACTCGCCCCGAGCTTAGTTATATGTTCTTCACATTCTATCACAATTCATTCAATAACCAACTCAGAAGCAATATGAAGTTGCATTACGGGTGTTAAGATATATTAAGAAAAATCCCGGGTAAGGTTTATTATTGCACACAGATTCAAATTTGCAGTTGTATGCTCATCGCGACTCAGATTGGGTCAATTGTCCTTTAACTTGATGTTCGCTCACTAGATATTTCATACTTCTTGCTCCTCTCTTATCTCTTGGAAGACTAAGAAGTAGCATACGGTCTCCCACTCTTCTTTCGAGGTAGAATATTGCTCTATAGCTACCACCACGTGCGAGCTTATTTCGTTAAAATCATTTTTGGCTTCTTTAGGTGTGTTCTATAAGCAACTGATGTGACTTTCTGTGATAATTAGGCCGTTATTCATATAGTCTCCAATCCAGTTTTCCATGAACGCATCGAACACATTCAGCTTTATTGCCATTTTGTTTGAGAACAACTCATTGCTAGTTTTATTGTCACTACTAGTTCAACTTGCCGACATCTTCACTAACAAGGTGTTTGGAATGATATGAATTAAATTCAATTGCAGCATTGAATTTAATTCAAGTGTTTGGAAACAGAAAAAAAGGTGTGAATTGAACCCCATCATCCTTTATAAATTGAATTCACCTGAAAAACATAGGAATTGAATTACGAACTGGGACTTCAATTCTTCTTTTGAACGTTGAAAATATCCTTCCAATAATACTCATCTAATCCTACCATACATCTCTTCGTCTTTAGCAGCCCCTCCCACTAAGAAATGGAATAGCAACACCTTCTCCACGAATTAGCACCTCCCACCATATCCAGGTTTTCCCTTTTTCTTGTTCATGTGTTGTTAGCTGATTGTATTTTACAGCTGTAAATACCTAATTAGTGGTCATTTGGTTGTTAATTAGTTATTAGCCTAGTCAGCCTAGATTCTATTTTTGATATGTTAGTTAGCCTCATTCCTTTGTATATATACCTTGTATTTGATACTTTTCATCAATGAGAAATAGTTTACAAAATTCCACATGTGTGTCTTTTCCTTTTTCCTTTTTTTGTCTATGATCATCGTTCTCTTTTGGATCCATTGTTCGATTTAGCTTCTCCTTTCATTTTCCCATCCTATCTATATTCTTTTACATTTCTCAAATCTTTTCGTATATATCCAGCTTTTTTTGTTTGTTTGTTTTCAGCTACATTTTAAGTGAATGATATAGCTTGTTCTATGCAAGTATGAAGTTTTTTATTTAATTTTCTGATGTAACGATCTTATGTCTCCTTATTACAAGAAGATAAGTTAAACTTGTTATGATATTGTGTAATTTGGAGTGAAATTTTGAAAATTGATAGTACCTTATAGTTGTCAACGCAAAAGAACTACTGCTCGTTCATGCATTTTTAAGCTTCCAAGTTATAATAGTTTTCTATTATCTTTATAGCTCGATCTAGTCTAATGTCATTTGCAATCAATTTTTTCTTTTCATTTTAATAATGAACTTTTTTGATGATATCACTTATAAAGAAATTGATGTTTATAACTTGCTTTATGTAAATATGAATGTTTATTATTTAATAAGATTATTTTTTAGTCAAAGGTAAAAATGTCATATGAAATAATTGAATTCATTTTGATTGTGTTTCAAATAGTGTAATTCAATTCAATTCAATTCTAATATTACTATGTTTGTTTCAAATAGTGTAAATTGAATTCAATTCAATCTCCTTAATGTAATTGAATCCAATTCGTTAATGAATTCGATTCGAATGTTTCAAAACAGCTCGTAAGATATTGGGTCGAAAGCAGTTTGAGTTTCTTGTTTGCAAGTTGGGTATTTGTCCCTTGTGTGCTCCAACTTGAGGGAGAATGTTAGTGATATATTGGTTGTACATATCTCTGTATTTACTGTATGTATATTTCCATAATCTTTGGTTTTGATATGTTACTCCCTTTGTAACTTTGCACGACTAGTTAAGGCCTTGATAGTTAATGAAATATGCAAATCAAATCTTCCCAAAGCTTGAAATTTTAATTGTTTAATTTTTCAGTCGCGTTAGATAACATAATATTAGTTTTAAACCGTTCAAATTGAATCAATTCTCGTAAATTCGAACGTGATTTAAGACTATTACCAACAAGGTTAAATTATTGTAATAAAATCAAAACGTAAACTCTAATAATTGGAAGACTGAAGCACTTAAAAGACAAAGGAACTACCTGATAACAACAAACATCGTCTGCCCTATCTGTGACCACATTTCAACCGTATGTCCCAATTGTACACGTGTGACCCCCCTTGCATGATCTTCTTCACGTGAAGCACCACAACCCTCTTCAATGACTTGCTTCTGGGGGGCCCTTAATAGAATCTGATTGCTTTTCTCGGATCAAATAGAATTTAAGCTGATAGTTACTTGTGTAGGATTGGCGACTCTCAAAACAACTCGTGTTGCCTAAGGGATTCTATCTCTCTCTCGCTCTTACACAACACGTATTTTGATTGGGTAATGAACTTTTCCACCTTTTTATCTCTCTCCCTATAATTGGATGAGATATTTCATAATTATAATTAATCATATGATGATCATTAGACTGTAACCAACTCATTGATATCAAATCGATCCAACGAAACGTCACTCCAGAAAACGACGTATTGTTTGTTTATGATTTTCTCTCATTGTTGGATGAATAAGTTCCTTACGTATTTAATTAATGAATTAGTGCTACAATTTATTATTCCTCAGTTGAAATTAATTAAATACATGAAAGATCTAGAATTATTTAGTTTAATGATAATTAAACTAAATAAAAAATTAACTAATTATTATTATTGATGGATGGATAATAATTATAATCTAAATAATTATAGGTAAAACATAAAAAAAACTGTAATTATTTGTTATATTTAATTAACTTTATTGCGAAACTTCGAACTAACGATGAATTAGTTTTATAAGAATACCGAAAGTCTCACATATATCTTTAATTTTGGCTTACTTAAGAAAGCTGGTTTGAAGGTTATCCTTGTGAATCCTTCTTGTTAACTCATTTGTATAGAATTGGACCGTAGTTTGAAAAGACTTAGAAAAGCTATTATGGTGCACGCTAAAGTTTCTTTTCTTTCATAAACGAATCAGGTCACTCACACCAATCCTATTCATGAGATTCTCATCTGTCTCTTCACTAGAAACATAATAATAACTAAACTACACCTTGCTAATGCATGTATACTTATATTTTTGAAAAAATTAAAATAATTTTACTTCAATAGTCTAATTAATTTGTATATCTTGAACAAGTTTATTATAAATTTGATTAGGATCATAATTACGATGTTGCGGATATTAAAACATGCATTCACATGCATTCTTCAAGCGATGGACACTAACTAGATTATGTTATACTTGAACCGATTGAAATCATCTTGCTATATGAAACTAGCCATGCACTTAAAGTGGAATCTAACCAAAGCCGAGCGTTTTAATTAGAAAAACCACAAATGCCGGATCCTTCCTTGTGGTTATTTTATTTTATAGTGAACAAAGGAAGTAACTTAAACTAGGATATATCGTTTTTATAAAGTACACAAACAATAAGAAGAGAAGAACGTCAACAAACAAACAAGAAGAAACTCACATCAAACATGCCCTAATATTAAAGGAGACCCGGAAAGCACTAAGATTCGGAGGAGAAGCTGAGCGAACACACAAGCATGCACAGAGAAAGGTTACACATCTCGAACGTGGAAGAGATTAGGGTTCTTAATGACAATGTCATACATGTGAACCGAGTAGAACTTGGAGAAGTCTGTGGGAAGAGAGATAAGGTCATTAGAAGAATGCTTGTGGAATTGGATGAAGTCAGGCTCACCACGATGGTACCTTTCCCAACCCAATTCAGTAAGTATTTGCTCAAGACAAGAGTAAGAAGTCACTACTTTGCCTGATGGCAGGTGCACCAGTACCTTTCTCCTAGAGCTTCCCTGTGAGGATTCTATCACGCCATTTTCCTTGAAAACCCAAACACCGGACATTTTCTTTTCAGTTTCTTCGATCCACTTACTGTGATTACAGTTTGGTTTGATATGAGTTTTTAGCTTGTGGGTATGCAAAGAAATGGAATGAAGAGGGTTGACAAGTGAAGTGATGAAGGATTGAAGGCAAGTAGGGGGTATTTATATTTGCGCCGTGGGGTAGAAAAGACAAAAGGCTATACTAGTAAATTTTTGGGGGCTTAAATTAGGGTTTTGGTATAGAATCTAGATATTGTGGGACCTAATGGGTTTAAAAACGAGTGTGGGTTTAAGGGAATCTTTGTGTGGCTGTAAATGTAGCAGTTTAGGAGAACCTTTGGGACACTGATGGTGAAGATCTTTCGTAAAACATGTTGGTCTCTAAAGTCAATTCACAAAAGATGTCTGAATGGTTAGACTGAACGTCCATGTCCCACACCCGACATCACGGGAAGTCCCACGTGAAGGGAGCGGTAATAAATTTGGAGATATTTGTTCTAAACTCTTATGTTGGTGGGTTAGCCAACTCCATCTGGATGCTTTCCCTTCTCTTGTTGGGTCCTCACATTGGTGAAGGAAAGGAAGGTTGAAACCTCAAAATCCCCCATTTGTTGTCCAAGTCCATGCTTGCTTTGCTTACAACATGTGGTTCCTACATGCAGTACTATTTGGTCCTTCGACAATGGTGGTTGGAAAATTCTTCAGAAAAAACATTAGCATGGATATGGATGGATTCAAAAGTTCAGTATTGTCTCCAGTTGCATGCTTATCCAATATGATTAAGTAGTATCAAATTACATTCTTTGAATAGTATAACCTAACTTACGGTTTTAAATTATAGAACACTAATAGCTTGAGGAGTGTTCGTTTTCCTAACGCTCGTAAGTTTGAAACTAGCTGCAACTGCTTCGGTTCAGGGCTTAGCTAGAATGTAAAACAAAGACGACCGCATAAGTCCAGGCACCATTTACCTTTCAAATACGGAAACTTCCTTGTACGCCAGCTATTTAGACAGCTGACGACAGATCTCTGAATCCGACGAGCAGCTGTCAACGCACACACGCACGGTTTTATGTCTGTCGAACATATTACATGAACATTGTGGGCGTGGGTAAATTTACTTTCTTGATGACCTTGTCCTTACTTCAGTCTTGTTTTGAAGAAACTAATATGCTTAAGTAGTAGAATGTAGGATTTTGAATTTTCTTTTTGGAGGTTTAAGCGTAACCAAACTTTTCAATTTCGAATTGTAAGTTACATTATAATGAAAATTAGTAAAGTAACTATAAATAATAATGTGAACATAATTATAACTATTTCGAAGAAAAAGACTACTATTTATGTTTATGATCTGTATAATTATACCTATGGAATGTTATTGATCTAATGGAATGTCCACGAAATGATTTGAAATGTAAGGACATGAAGTCTATTCCTTATGCGTCAGTAGTTGAAAGCTTAATGTATGCTCAAACATGCACTCGGCCAGATATCAGTTTTGCTGTTTGAATGCTAGGCCGATATCAAAATAATCTTGGAATGGACCACTAAAAAGCTGCAAAGAAAATTATTAGATACTTACAAGGCACCATGGACTATATGTTCACATATAAGAAATCGACCCATCTCGAAGTGATAGGTTATTCAGATTCAGACTATGTCGATCGTGCAATCTCACGAAAATCTATATTGGGTTACATGTTCCTATTAGCTAGAGAAGCAGTTTCGTGGAAAAATGAAAAGCAGTTTGTCATTGTTACTTCCACTTTGGAGGCTGAATTTGTGGCGTGCTTTGAAACCATGGTTCATGGATTGTAGTTGTGTAATTTTATCTTAAGTCTTGATCTTGTCGACAGTATTACCAGATCATTAAGAATTTATTGTGATAATTCCGCAGTCGGATTCTTCTCTAAGAATGACAAATATTCAAAGGATGTGAAACACATGAATTTGAAGTATTTGTCTGTGAATAAGAAGTGTAAAAACATAAAGTATCAATTGAGCATATTAGTACCGATCTCATAATAGCGGATCCATTAACGAAAGGCTTACCGCCTAAAACATGTATTGGTCATGTTGAACAGATGGGCCTTATAGATAAGTCATTGTTAGCATAGCGTTCTGACATGTATATATACGTATAATTGTCTTGCTCGAATTGTTATGACGTATGTGAATTCAATTACAGTCATATTTTTTGCTCACTTACTGGTTATCCATATTATGTTGTATATAATTATTATTATTTGTGAGATAACAATTACCGAATTACTTTCTTAAAGTTTGTTGAGTTGAGTGGACTATGTAATACATGGAAGGAATCATGTTATATAACTTGTGACTGCCATGATCCAATCAGCTCAATTCAATTAAAAATGACTTGATTTGTTCTATGTATTGTGTGCACTTAAAGTTTTATTATTGGATCACCAAGTCGGAACATGGGTCAAGTGGAAGATTGTTAGCATATTAAATAACCCATGTGAGATGATGGTTATTGGGTATTACATAAATGGACCTCAAATGGGTCAAAAACTCTCTCTCTCTCTTTTAAAAGTGAACCAATATGATGGTTGGTGAAATGATATATATAGGTTTCGTCCTATCAAGTAAATACCCATCAATCGTAGACAAAAAATACTATTTAATGCTAACAGGTAAGGAGTATGAATCATTTACCAAGCTAGCTCTGACTTGAAATCGAGTTCTGTCACTTCTAAATGATTCTTAGTTTTGACTTTGTCGGGTGTAAACTTATGAAAGGTTATCTTAATCATTGGAGAAACCGCTAAAAGTGAAAAGGAAGAAGAGAAGAAATAAACTTATATCAAGAACGTCAAAATCTTACAAAACGATCGTAGATATAGGTATGTCATAAATCGATCCATAAATGTCTTATAGGAGGAATGCACAATTGTTATTCTTTGGAAGTGCACTAGGTAAATTTCTGGATTAACGCAATAATCTACAAATCACATCGACTAAGTATTCCGCACTAAGCAAATCATATATGACAGGCTCAATCGAAAGAGTGTAGGTAAGGGGATAGAGTTGTGTTCGAGTAGCTCCATCCCCAATGACATTTTTACTTAAGAGTGATAATGAATCAAGAATAAATTATGAATAGGCCTAATATATTTTTAAATAATTTTATTTACTAAAATTAATTAAATTCAGATTGGATCCAAAACTTAATTAACTTGAATTTACACTTTATTACAATTTATAATTCTTATTTTTAGTGTGCGATCAAAAAAATTATAAAAAATAAATATGTTATACACATCATTGCTCTTTAGGAGCGAGATTTCACAAGAATTTGCAACATCAATTAAACATGCTTAGCCTCTCATATCAAGGTCGATTCAAGAACAATTCAAGCATTATGCTCCTCTCCAATGGACCACCACTACGTACTACACCCTATAGGTCTCGAAGTCTCATCCTAGCTATCAAGCTTCTAACGTTAGTTGCTGCAATTGCAAAGTTGCTCACATGAGATCACATGGGCATAAATGGTCCACGAGTAGGACCTCAATTAATAGTAATGTCAAATCTATCATTACCATGGATGTGGTCACTACATATTTGCATAACATTTGGAGTCCATGCATGGAGATAAATGTCTTCGCATTAGGTAAGGGACAAGTTACACTTTCGCATTCTTTTGAAAGGTTTTTTGTCAAAACTTGTCGGCAATTTATTACATGCCAGCAAATATCATTAATTACCTGAATATGGAATTTCTATCATGAAAAATATTCAAATCTTCTATTCTAGTTATTCTGTTCTAACCTTATTTTTGCTTCAAATAACGTTATTTTATGTCATTTTAGGGTAGAAATAGGATTGGAACAGAGTATTTAAGACAAAGAATCTAATATCGTTTTATATATGTATATATGAAAGGAATCGGTAGAAAAATTTGGAGAAGCTCCATAGTTGATTACCATGATCCCAAAAACTTATAATAATATGAATCCAATCAATTTCTCAAATTGAATCAAATTTCTTAAAATCAAAACTTACTATACTTGCAGATATATCTTAGTGAAAATGGGTATCTGTGGTCCTCATAAAGCTTTATGGCTGCTAATTCTAACTTTCCTACTCACTGTTCCTCTTTAGCCATACTTGCCACAAGGTACTGAAGACATTAGACCTATCAGTGAATCCTTGGTGGTACCAGATATCCAATTTGTATTAGCTTTTCATGCATTCTATCCATTTAAAATATTCCACTGGTCTTGGAATTTCTTGGTGTTTATCCAAGATAACGACGACAAGTTTTGTTACTGTTTCCCATTTCTTTTCATCATTGACTTTTAATAAAGCTTTTGATAAAGACGTCGAGTTCAGCTCAAATGGAACGTGTGTGTAGTTCTATGGATACCTACTTCCAACGCTATAATCGTATCAGCACCAAAATCACTTCTAATCCTTGATGCTTCTACTAAATGTTCATTACAAGAACCATTAATCAGTAATCAAACATCATTAAACCCTCCAAAAGAACTATATGACATGACTTGTCAAATCAAGGGATTTGCTTTAAATCCCATGTTTAAAAATCTTGTACTATTATAGAATTGATGGAATGATCAAGGGCACCATAATCTCTTTTTAACTAAAGTTATATATGTTAAGCGACCATTTCACCACAATAACTTAAGCTATTGTGTAAGACCAACTCAATTAGTTTTATATATTTTTGAACAATATCTAGCTTAGTCTTATACTATTGCGTTTTTCTATCTTCTTGCAACTGGATTAGAGAAGAAAATCTTAATTAAATATCATTTAATTAAACTTTTTCGATTAATTGGCATATTAATCAAAATTTTAAATTGTAAATTACAACTATAATTACCATCTTGTAATACCATTCTTTTTACTATTGTAATTTGTTATAACTATATTTGTTTCATATTTATTATAAGTACTTGTCGATCTCGTGTAAATTAATTTATAATTTAATAGTAATAAATCTTATTATTTTAAATTTAAATTTATGTGACCTTATGTCATCTTTTTATAGAACTAAGGGGTTTTTTTTTTTCCCCTTACAGCTACGAGTGGTATCAATACTTTGAGCGAGAAACTCTAGTTAAATGAAATCAATATAAAATGTCTTGTTCATGAAAAAAAAGTATCATTAGATGACACAATTTGAAAAGATGCAAATGATTTGAGTAAAGATTTAGGGTTTTGCAGTTGTTCGGTTTTTGGAGAACAAAAACAAGCTCTGACAGAACTTCCAGCATTTTCTTTGCCCGCTGTTCATGCCTTCTTTTATTCCAGTCTTTTCAAAAGTGGCAGAAGGAATGTAGTGGGGACAATTCTTTAATTCCCTCGGACACAGGAGAGACACCAAACCTTATCAAATCCACCTTTTCTTTTGCCCTTTTTCTCTTGATTAAAAAAAAAGGTATTAAGAGTACAAGACATCTATAACTTAAAAAATTTTAGAAAAATTTATAATCTTTAAAATTTATTAAAAACTCATAATTTTTAGTTGTTAAGAAAAACTCTTTCTCCTAAATTTCGGTTAAAAAGTAATATCAAAACATATACAATATGAATATCATATGTGAACTAATTAAATATCACTAATATATGTTGGTTTATGCCCTACAACTAATAAGTTGGTTGTATTTGAGTGACAAAAATAATTTGAAGACATTCTTTATGTTACATATATTTAGTTGTATATGACAAAACTCATATAATAATAGATACTACAAATAAAATTACGACGAAATCATAATTATGAAATTTATATTACATTTATTTATTATCTATAAATTGTTTTTAGTCGTTGTTTTATTTAGATTGGACATTAATGGAGTATAAAAAGACTAGCACACATTATATTTTATCCTTATAAAGAAAGTAGTTGATCTTATAGACTAAAATATAAAGATATTTAAATAAACATGTAAGGACTTGTTGTAGAACAAGTTCACTTAACTGAATTTATATGAGAAATATATTTAAAACATTACTTGTATATCTATGAAAATTCTTGTTGTGATTATTTTATAAATGATCATTTAATTTGAGATTTTCAAAGTTATCTTATATAAGAATTACTATATTTTGATACTACTTATGAACTATTCTAATCAAGGATATCTCAGTCGATAGTCATTGAATATCACATAAACTATATTAGTATTGCTTTGAAAAATCTTTGTCAAGGTGAAATGATATTTTGAAAATAATTTACAAATGTCATTAATTGAATCAACTTTTAATGGTGGAGAACTAACTTGATTGAATTCAAATAAAATAGATGTTAATTTTATGTTTTATGTCTAATCAAAACATTGTATGATGAAATAATTGAACTATACGAATTTAGATATAGAAAGATTAGTCAAAACCAATTTGACATTCATAAATATTTGGATAGTTATGATGCATTACTAGATGTCAATATTGATTTAAGAATATAAATTGTTTAATTAAAGAATTAAATATAAATTAAATGAGTTTAATTATCTATTTCTAAATATGATTTAGGGTTATGCTTTATATCCATTGCTAACATATTCACAAAAAACAGATTGAAGAGAGAAAATATATTTTAATCAAGTTGGACTTGATTGTAAAGTTAGAGAAATTTTATGATTAAATATTTAGTAAATAAGAATCAATATGAGATACGGAATCTTTTTATACCTAATTGGTATTTAATTAGAATTAGTGTGATTCTAATTAAATTTTAATTGAAAATAGAATTTTATTTCAATTAAATTACTAAAAAGTTCAAATCCTATTACAAATAAGCTTAAGCTCCAAGGGAAGGCTAAATGCTCAAATTTGGGCCAAACATTTTTTAGTTTGATTAATTTGGGACCAAACATTATAACCTGATCAATTAAGATCTAAACATTATCGAGTTTGCTCAATGTTAGGTTATTTTGGACGAAAACTTGGCAGTGTCATATACGTGTTACTATATATAAAAAGTGTGTTTGGAGAGGTCAGGTGGATTTTAAATGTCACGTAAAAAATACTTAAAACCCACCTGGATTTTTATAAAAGTTAAAAACATAATATCATTTAAATTTTTACAGAACCTTGATTTTACTTTAATCCCCAAATATTCACCCTCTCTTTCTCAAAAAATTAGCAAAAGGGGTTGTCCGATCTGGTGTCTTGCCTCCTTCATGCATCATCACTGCCGATCACCTCAATCCCTTTCACCAATCGTCTTCCAATCCTTTGGTGTAAATGTTCTCTCCACCAATCGCCAAGTACGTTTATGTTTGATCTCTCCTCTAGAGCTGGAAGTATATATAGACACACACGAGGGCTAGTTTATAGTTATAGATAATTATTTGGTTGATGGATTTTGCTTTGGAGGATCGTTTTTAAAAAAATGATGGAACTAAACTGTTAAGATTAGCTTCAAGATGTTTGCAATATGAAGCTCGTGAGAGACCAAATGCAAAGTCCCTTGTCACTGCACTTATGTCTCTTCAAAAAGAAACAGAGGTAAGTTTAGTGGTTGATTCAAATGAACAATCTAGTAAAGTTCTTTATACAAGTTTGATTATGTGACTAATTATTCTTATAATTGGTTGTGTCAAAAAACAACCTTGGAAGTCTAGATGACTTCTACATTTAGTGGGGCTAATTTTTACTTCTTATTTAATAGTTTCCATGGCATGTTTTGCTAGGTATTCAAAATGAAAGTTTAGTGTCAACTTAACCTTTTTCACTAACACCTTTAGGTGATACATGCTTAAGGATAGATCTTACTGCTATACATGAAATCCTTGAGAAGATTGGATATAAGGATGATGAAGGGATTGTTAATGAGGTGAGACTAGTACTTCATGACTACAAATGAAATAGTAATTAAAACATTATTGAGTATGCTAGTTTTATTCCAGAATAGTATCAATAATAAGTGAGGTGAATAAAATGGAAGGTAGGCAATGATCCATTAGATATCTATTTCTGCTACAGTTTCTTTTATTAGTTCTTAATCGAGAACTAAGGCATCTCATTTGCTTCCTTCTAATTTTATTGTTGCATCATCTTTGTAATGTTTACTTAACTCTTATTGTCTGCTCCATCTTCCTTATTTATGAAGCAGCTCTAATTCCAAATGTGGACTAGCCAAATATAGGAGACAATGAATTCTAAGAAGCATGGAGATGTTGCTTTTCGAGCTCAAGATTTTGCAACTGCAATTGATTGCTACACATAAGTAAGCCTTTCCTATTCTCAACTTTCAGCTTGCACTTTGGGCTTAGCCTTGTGTTATTAGTCAATTTAGTTACAAGAAATCAAGCATGGTGTCTAATTCTGACTTTGAGTGAATGGGGTATCAAATAATTGTCTTAAACTTATTAGTAAACATCAAAACTTCGCATAAAAGAGTTTATGTGAATCGAAGATCTTGTTTGTTTGTGGGAGGAGCTAATGTTTTTCCTTATGTCATTTGTGGTTCATTGATAGTGGGACAATGGTGTCACCAATTGTGTACGCTAAGTGGTGCATATCTTACTTAATGAATGACATGGCATAAAAAGATCTTAGGGATGCTATGCAAGCCTAGGTGGTGTCTCTTGAGTGGTATATTGCTTCATATCTTCAATCAACTTGTCTGCTCAATCTTGGAATGAAGCATGATGCACAAGAAGCACTTAATGATGGCACTAACTTGGAAACCAGAAGGAACAAAAATTTAAAGTGTATAGCTTTCTTTATATATCACAAACTTCATATGGGCTCGTGTATGTAAACAGTTTTTCTTCCCTCTTATGCTTTTCGGCCTTACAGAATTCTTTGACAGTAGTTTTGTTTAACTATTCATGACCTTACATAATCTTGATCTTTTGATTTGACTAGTTATTGGATATTACCAAGGTTTTAAATTGCAGACTATGGGTTACCGTAACTGCAATTGTGGTTGAACATAATCTAAAACCATGGTCATTACTTGAACTGAAAACTTAAAGAGTGATCACAGCAACAACTAAGCTAACTCAGTACAGGTTTTTGTCACTTCTCATGGAAAATTCAATCCCAATTACACTAGTTATGAGGAAAAGAACATGTAGATCAACATCATCTTGTATGATCAGTTATGCACAACATATGAAACAGGTGAATCCAATATTCAAGTACCTAAAATTGATTTTCTAGAACAAGCATATATATATATATATAGATTTTTCACTCTATAGACTACCTACCAGATCCCTTGCAAGGCTTTGTACTCTACTTTTTTCAAGTACCATAACTTAAATTCTTTTCAAACTCTTTTAACGTGGTTAGTTCTTGAAGAAAAACATCTATCTATAATCATTTCATAACTCCATTTTCTTCCACCGCGTAGTTCTCTCAAGGCATCATTTACAGAAGTTTAGGAAGGTACATTAAAGTGAGAGAAAGTGTAAAAACCATGCAAGCTAACAAGAAATTTAGGAAACGGTGGCCATGCCAAAAGCTTCTTGTTTCGGAATGAGGGGCTGATGTCGAAACCGTCTGCGTAGTTGCAGTGTTACTTGTCTCGTTCGATTGCTCTATTGATTCAACCTCATTTGGCCTAGTAATATTGTGTGTAGTAGACTAACAAATCTCACAGATCCTAGTAGGCAATTAAGCAAACCAAATTAACAAAAGAACACTAATAAATTGAAAGAGACAAAGATGGTATGATAAAATAACATTTAAAGAAGCAATATAAGTTTAGGAATAAGGTAAGATGACATCAAAAACCAAATAATTTGCTAGTTTTATATGATAAATATAGCTTTAGAACAAACATGATAATTGCAAGTCTGTAACTTTCTAGGCAATATCGAGAAGGAGTTCTATATTTCCCCAATGGTATAGTCGGAATAATTATTTCATTTCTAGATCAGAAAAGGAGTTTCTCAACCATATCAGTATTAAAAAAATGCAAAGAATTCCAATTTCGTGTCGTAGATAAATGTAAATAAATAAGGGTTAACTAGAATCAGCACTATTCTATAAGATCCGATAGTATGGTAGAAAGAATTCAAATCCTACCTAATTGTGATATTATCCTACTACACGAATCCAAAGAATTGACATGTTAGAGTGTATGGCATAATATTAAAACATTACATGAGGGACACTAATGTGATATATGAATTTGTCACTTATAAAACAACTACATAGCATCCAAACTGTGTACGTTCCAAAGCAAGTAGCAAACTTTATTCGTTATACCTACCTATCAAATGATTCTCAAATTTTACCTTATAAAAGATAGTGATATGGTTTTTTTTTTCTTTCTCTTTTTCCCAATCAGAAAGGCACTTGGCGGTAGGGAAATGCATATTTTAGCTTAGGCTCATTGGCACATGAAAAAGAAGCAAGGTATCTACACTAAGCAAAGGCTAAAGTAACATACACCAACTAGGTGTCAAATCTCCATTTCCACAAAAAGAAAAAGAACCAAAAAGAAGAGATTATGAGATTCCTGGACACATCACCAAAACTAGTGTGCCTTAATGCAACGTGCCTCTTTACCTTTTACAGGAACTTGTATAATAGAAGACTCAATCAAATTCTCTACTCTCCCTTTTCTAATTACAATTCATAAATCAAATTCTCCACTTTCCCTTTCGTCATTACAATTCATATTCTTCCAATCATGCCTTTCCCTTCCCAAACTAATTGAATAAACTTTTGGTAATTCTTTAAGTTAATGAATGTTTCTACTGTCAATTTGTGGATTTATATAATGACAAGTTCGTGTGAAAATGGCTATTCTCACCATGAATGGTCAAAAAGCATACATAGAAACACAAAGGCCATAAACAGCCACTTAGGAATATCCATTTGGGATAGCAAATAGAAGTTAAAAAACACTTAAATTCTCAATGTTACCATTGAGAATGAGAGGCATCAAAGGCAGAATAGTGGAGCTTTGTCTACTTACGTGTTACCTCTAATCTTGAACCAAGTATCCGTACATTGTTTATGAGCAGTAGCCAAATCACCCTTATAAAAGCAACCCAATTGCATAGGTTAACCTGATTCATGATTGTTACTCTACATCCTAAGATGGCAAATCCTACAATTTTTGTCAACTTTAGCGAAATATATCTTGATCTCAGTTACTCTGTTCTCTATCACGACCTCTATAGAGTAATCAAACACTGAAGATGCTCTCCCAGACTCCAAAACAACTGCATCAAAAATCTCCAAGTCCGAGACACACTCAAAACTATAGTCATCGTAAAACCCACTAGCTTTTGAATAGAACATGGAGTATAGTTTTTGACATATGAAATTCATCCAAGTAATCATCTACAACTATGAAATACCCCTCGTGTGTGTATACATATACTTCCAACTCCAAATGAGTAATCAATTGTTATAGAGAACATTTACGCCGAAGGCCTGGAAGGTGGATCATGATCAGTAGTGATGAAGCATGAAGGAGGCAAGATACCTATTTGAACAACTCCTTTTGCTATGTTTACAAGAGGGAGAGGGTGAATATTTGGGGATTAAAGTAAAATTAGGGTTTTATAAAAATCTAATGATATTATGTTTTTTCTTTTCTAAAAATCCAAGTAGGTTTCAACTATTTTTTATGTGGCATTTAAAATCCATTGGCCTCTCCAAACACACTTTTTATATATAGTAATGGTGTGTGTATGACACTGCTAAATTTTTGTCTAAAATAGCCTAACATTGAGTAGACTTGATAATGTTTAAACCTTAATTGAGCAGGTTATTGTTTGGCCTTAAATTGATCAAACTCAAAAATGTTTAGCCCAAATTTGGGCTGCAATAGTTGCAGAGTAAGTTCCATTAAAGGCCAGACACGTGTGTGAATACGGTGGTTCAGATGAGTTGATTTCAAAAATGGCTCAAGGAAAACAATAAGAAAATTATCAAGCTTCGGAATAAGATATGAATTATGATTATTGCTTTATTGTTATTTATGTGTTAATCATTTTATAGAATTTAAGTTATTTTGAGTTTCGAAAATTCAAGATGAAAAGTTTTTGTAATCATTCTATTACGCTGTGCTAGAGATCAGATCTCATCCCGATTTTTCAACAATATGATAACTTAACTCAATTTTTAAACCTAATTCAAACAAATTAAATTTGACTTAAATTAATAATTTAAGATAATTATAATAAATTATTAGTTTGAGCCAAACTTAAATAGTTCCATTTGAATTTAAGAGCTAAGTTCAATCTTCCTGTAAATAACATTTGATTAGTTCATATTTGACATCTACAGTGCATGTGTTTTGTTGTTATTTTTTAATCAAAATCTAAGAGAAGTAATTTTAAAAAAATGAAAATTTGAGAATTTTAAATATCTAGAATTTTTCTAAGTTTTCTTAAACAACAAGAGAGGTATACATTTTGTACTCTGGTACTAATGAACTTCTAGTAATAATATTAATAATAGAACAATCGAAGGAGGCATTTCTTTAAAAAAGGAAGAATATAAATATCAACCTTATTAATTCATATTGTGATAAATTTAACTATGTTGTCATGTCAATCAATAGCATATAATTTTAGGTGCATCTAGCATCGGTCCAAAACATATATATATAATGTGGAAGCACCACTCTTGTTCAAACCTTCGAATGGAAATTTAGTACAAAGCAAGAGAACTAATACCAATTATCAATTGCAGTTCAAGAAAAGATAGAATGGCGAATATATGCCTAACTTCACAGTGATTGGTGAACATATATATCAAAACAAAGAATTACACCGAAATCAAAGATGGGTCCTTCCACTTTAAGAGCAAGCCTCTTCCTCCATTACTTGAATTGTTACACCCTCCTGACTCTTCGGTTAAGTCATTTTTGGCTATGACTTTTTTTTCTTTTTGGGTATTCTTGATCAACTTGGTGGTAGTATATGTAGTAATGTCATTAATTTGGCAAAGTATGACAATAATTAAATAAACTCATCCTGTTTAATTGGTTCAATCATGAACTGTGTGACTTTTTAGTTTGGTTTTTAAATTTATGATTCGATTTACTTTAATAACTCATATTGTTAAAAACTCATCAGTTTATTAATTAATCGGTCAATTTTTGTAAATTAATAAGTATTTATTAACTAATTTTTGTTTAATAATCTCTTTTTTGAATTAAACCTAAAATTATTCAATAGATAAGGAAAACTATATTATTCAATCTTTACTTGATTTTATGATGGTCTAATATCATTTGAACATTTTAAACCTTAAATTTTGTATCTTATCGATTTAACTTTTGATTCGGTTTTTAAATTCAAGAAAACAATGATCATTACATTGTCTCAGCGGTATATATACCCGATAATGTTTATTGCTATTTTTATAGTAAGCACAAGTAATTGGAAAGATTTAGAAAAAATATTAGCTACCCCACAGGAAGCAGGTTCTGGCTAGCTAGGGAATAAAAGGTACTTAGGTAGTTGGATTAGATATAACATATATTATTATAGTAACAAATCCTGATTAAGAGAATATTACACAGAAGGTTAATACTTAAAAGGAATAATGACAGCAATTCAACGAGGATAGTGCTTGCTTTTTAGCTTCTTAAAAATGATAAAGATTGTTATTCTCATTTAGGAAGGATAATAAATGTACATTATCAGAACAAGATATTCCTTATGACTTAGTTTTAATTGAACCGCCCTTCTAAATGATGATTGATTTTTAAAGTGATTTATGAATATGAAAAGGTCGTAGGATGAGACAAATGGTATGCATAATTAATGGCATCGAATAGCTGATAAAGGTGTGTTGATTCACCTATTTAATTACAGCACTATAAACCACTCAAAACAAGAAATCCACAGAATGTTTTAAGTCTTAATTGTCTGGAACAGAACCTAGCTAGCTTACATTTTCACAACTTAATTATTTCCTTAACTATTTGTTGATGATAGCTATCTGTTTTAGGAAAGCGAAGCAAAGTAGAGAAGATTATTAAGAGCCTAGGAAGCATAATCAGGCCACCTTGTTAATAACCAGCAATCCATAAGTAGTTTCAGTGAAAATATTCTTGAGAGTTATAAAAAAATCGAGAGGCTTGTGTTAGAAGGTGATGTAATTAGCGGTTTTATTCTCTATTTAATTAAGGATGAGTCTTGAAGTAATCAATAAAATTGCTCCTTTGTGACCATCAGGTCACATGTTCAATTCACGTAAATAGTCTTTTTGTAAAAATACAAAAAAATGTTACGTATTTCATGACTATTCTATATAATAAAAAATTGTAATTTGGTCTTTTTTTATTAAATAGTAATAAATCTCAAATGATCACTTACGGTTAAAAGTTATAGATATATGTATAAATTAATCATCTCTTTATTTATTATAATTACAAAAAAGTGTTCATCAAAGCACATAAGCGTATGAATGAGATAAAGTAATGCAGGTTTAGAACAAAGTAGAGGAGACAAAGAATTATATCCCGTCAAGCAAATGACAAAATGCTTATGACGGGGATCCAACTCCACTCCACATGCGAAAAATCTATTAATTAGCTAAGATGGGGCAAGATGTGTTCAAGGAAAAAGTAAGATGAGATGGACTTCCAAGTCATTCACGATTTTAATATAGCTTTATTGGAAATGCAAAAATTGAATTCCTTAGTTTTGAATCCAAATGCAGAACTGATAAGCCAACCAAGCTATATTTGGTGAAATTTGCTGTCATTTTACTGATCGTACCTATTATATTCGTAAGGGGAAGGACATGTTTTGAAGCACGGCCAAACCTAGACAGTTTGTACATCTGTTCTTTTATATTAGGACTTTGTTTATATTTGTGATGTATGATATGATGTATGTATAAGTACTGATGTTTAAGGCAAAGGATCTTTCAAATTGCCAATAATAGTTGACTTACAAGAAACAGCTAAAACTAGCAGGAATACACAAAACAAATCGAGTCTGGTAAACTCGTATGCTACGAGAGAGGTACTTCAACCTATGTCTTGCATGCACTGGTTCAAACTTTAATCAAACACTAATGTCATTTAATCTTGTCGATTACATCCGCAATGACTTGATCCATGTTAAGTGCTTTCATAGGTTTAAATGGCCGTTCCATGTCCTGCATACGTTAGAGGCCGTGTAAAATAGTCAAGATCAATGATACTGTACGAACTTGTCGCAAAAAATTGATAAAACTCACGAATTCAGAAGATCCTATAACCAAAATGGTCACACCAAAAAAAAAACTGAATATCAAAGATATAACCAGCCAGTGGAAAACAATCCTGAAGTTTATGAAAGAGACCAATTATGTCTAATGTCCTACAGGAAAAAAAAGGTTAATCCGGTTGAAAAGATCACAATATCAGGAATCAACAAGTTTACAAGAACATTAAATCAGCATGAAGTTTAACAATTTAATGTCTAGTACTAAATTCAATTCTAATGTTGTCTGCTGACTTACATCCACAAAGTACATGTGCGTCTAACCTCTAATTGAGTCAACACCCAATTATCCACAACGATGACATGTGAAACCACCCACTCTTTATGAATGTAGCACAAGAAATTTCATCAACTATAAAGTTAATATCAGAGTGGTGTAGTTCTAAAGTTTCCATGTGGAAAATAATGGAATTCAAATCCTGATCAAACAATAAGATGATCTTATATCGTTTCAAGACTGAAAATGGTGCTGCAGATCAGATTGTAAAGGTAGCAGAGGTGGTTGTTTCTGTTTATGGAAATTTCTATCTATGACCACTAGTACTCTTTGTTTTCAATTACCATACAACATAATCCCTAGACCCCGCGACTAAGCGAAATTTCAACTGGGTGTTGATGATGACGATGATGACGATAATGCACACATAAATACATATAAATTGTTCATCTTTATCTTGTATCAAATATCAACAATAAAAAGAGACACAAGCGATTGGCAGTTCACATATAAAGTCAAGTCAACTGTTACCAGAAGACTGATGAACTTTTCTCCACCTTCCTCCCTTATCTCAAAGCAACCCCTCCGAGGCTGTCAGAAGAGAAGAAAACAATTCAGTTTGGAGTAAACCATCTTAAGAACATATATCTTAAAAATAATAAGGAGTCACAACTGTAGTTCATGTTGATTGAAGAAAAAACCTATGTATGATCAAAACAGATCCTTAACCTCCTAGTCCAATTATAAGAAGTATAATCAATGCTGATTAAAAGACCTTAGGAAGTGTAGCTATATGCAAGTTTTCAAGCCATATCTTATAAAGAAAAGAGTCCTTTTCTTTTTACCTCAAGTATATGTCATTGAAAATTTCAAGTGCAGAGCAGAGGCCAAATATAGGTCACGGAAAACACAACAATTAAATTACTAAATGATTCAGTAAAGCTTACAAGCATTAACTGGTAATACCTTTTCCGGGTTAAGTACTACAGAGACACCAGGAACAGCTTTCTCTATTCCAGTTTTGACTTGCACAGCCCTTGTCTTAAATGAGTTGCATTGCTTGCTACAAGTACCGAGTAATTGGTTAGAAATATTCCCAAGTATAGAATAGTCCAGCAAATAAACTCATGAGTTATAACCAGAGGTTTACGAGAAAAAAGGTCAACTAAAGCTTCTTGTATCATTTCCTCAAGTTCTTCAGGATAGACAATACAAGATTAAGAAAAACCCCCTATTGGAGACCTGACACAGTGACAGTCAAAAACCAAAGAGTACCCAAATTGAAAACCCTAAAACCCAAATGCTTGTATGTATTAGCAACATGCAACCAGATACTATTTACTCACGCAACTCCCTAGCCCTATAACAAGGCATGGTTCATAAAGCCTCAGCCCTAGGAAATCGGAACGATTAAATTAACGCCAACACCTATACGTTGCTAGGGTCTAAAGCTTGATTTCCCTTTCATCTTCTTTAACTTCAAGGTAAAGAAAACACGTAGCTACACGAAACTTAAAAGCAAGAAGATTTTAAGCTCTAAGCTCTATACCTACGTCCGAACAACAAGAACCAGAAACACTCGAGCATTAACCTTTTTACGAATTTTCTCGACATATTCTCATCAACCAAACAGTAAATGTTAAAAAGAAAACAGATGAAATAAATCAAATCTTACCAGTGCTCGACAACAACAGTCTTCTTCGACTTGTCAGCATCAGTCGCCTCGTTAGCCTCCTCTTCTTCATCTTTCTCCTTCGCTTCCTCTGTCTCAGTTTGCTTTTCCTCTACAGTCTTCTTCTTCTTTTCTTTCCCCTTTTTCTCAGTAGCTTTTCCCTTCTTCTTCTTCGGCAACTCCACCGCCGGCTCCGGAGCTGACTTCGCCAGCCGGGTAGACCTCCGTGTTGCCGGCGCCACAGTGCTTGACTTTCCGCCGTCCACCTCGTCACCGACCTCCGCCTTTCGCTTCCTCGGCGCCATTGAGGGAGAGAGAGAGAGTGTTCCGTACAGATATTAGAGCTCTAGACTTTGTCCTCTCTCGCTCTACGGGTCTCTGTCGCGGTTATGTGAGGGTGCATCGGTGACGCTGCTTCCTTTTTACGCGACGATTCGCGTGACAGATGATCTCTTCATCTTCCCGCGCATTTTGAACGGACGGTGGGGATGGAGTTTGTGGGGTTTTTACCTTGATTGCTGATGTGTGAGAGGACGTGAGTGGGAAATTTGGAGGTTGTGGATGAGCCACGTGTAACAATCCCCAGTTGGGTTATACATATGGTATGTCCCTGTACTAGGTGGGCCTAGGGTGGCTCCAGGATTCGTGGGATTAGTATTTCTCTTGTAAAGTTTTGTACACCGCAACGAGAGAAATAAACATCTTTCAATTCTTTGTCGACACATTTACTCTGAATTTTCACGGTAAAGCGAAATTTGGAGAAGTACGATAATATATAATTTTATTTTTATATAATAGAGAAGATATTTTTAGTTAATTTACATGTAAATATGATAATAAAAAAGTTATGCAAGATTAAAAAGTAAATAAGTAAAATTGATACGCTAAATTATTATATAAATAAAATTACAATAAATATGTTGAAAATCCATTCTCTTATAAAAATTCAAGTTGATAGGACAAATTATGCACTTAAGATTAACATTTAAAAAAATATACACAAAGCAATATCTTTTTACACATTTGCAAATGCGCATGAAAAGACAAGTGTCTTAAATGGTATAATCAACTAGAACGATACTGGCTATGTAATACATATATATAGCATATACACAAGTAGAAAGGTTGAGCAGCTACGGGAATTACATAAACTAGTAAAGATGAAAATGTGAATCCACGAAACTACATTAACGATCACCGAATTCATTTATACATTATCCATCATGTTGTTACAATTCAAAAATTCTTGAACGAGTAACAACAAAATCTGGTAAACAAGAAGAATAGGAATGTACTAATATACAACATAAAACTAGGCGGGGGCAATATCAAAACAGATAAAATAGGTGATTATTAGATTTTAACATATTTTGGCGAAAATTTTACTAGTGGTTGTTGTATTTTAACACACACACACATATATAGTGACATACAAGTCATTCCACTACATGTACCCACGTAACATGAAATTGGTCATGTTTTATAAACTAACACCAACCTTATCTCTAACATACTTGGTTATGGCATTAACATTATGGGCATCTAAATTTCAATGGTTTAAGAGCTCCACGACAAAAGTACATGGTGAAAGGATTGTCGGAGATAGTGCCTCCCATAAGGGTCTATGAAGATTACATTATTAGTAAACAACATCGTGCAAGCTTCCCACATGAAAGCTCATGGGGAGCCACTGATCTACTCAGCTAGAACATTTAGATCTTTGTGGTTCAATTACTCTTGCATATGATAAATGATATTTTTTTTTGCAAAACATAGGTGTACTTTCTTGCTAAAAAATCATAGACAATTTATGTTTTCAACAAATGGGCGCTCTGGTTGAAAATGAGTAAGGAAAAAAGGAAAAAAGTTTTTTACACCGATCACAATGGTGAGTTCACCTATGTTGAGTTTACTAATTTATGTTATTTTAATGGTGTCTGTAGGCAACTTACATCGTCTTTATACTGCTCAATCTTCCTCTGCAACTTCCAACAAAGTGGTATTAGAGGTTTGCTCAAATGACAGCCAAAACAAATATCACCTTCCATACCCACAACTCACCAAAACAAACTATGATTGACGGGTGTTATGCATAAAGGCCATAATTGAGTCTCATGGCTATAGGACCTTGTAGAGAAGGGATATGATGATCCTATAGACGAGGATACTGCAACTGTAGCTAAAGTAGAAGCTTGGCAGTGAGCAAAGAAGGGAGATTAAATTGCGTTATCAATTATTCATCAAGGGATAGATTATGTCATGTTTAAGAAGATAGTCAATGCCACAAGAGCCAATGATGCATGGGAAATTCTAAAAACTTTTGTTCTTGGAGTTGATAGGGTAGAGAAGGTGCAGCTCTAAACTTTAAGGGCTGAGCTTGAGTTTATTTCGATGAAGGAGAATGAGTCTATAGTAAATTATTTTACTTGAATATTGCATTGGTGAATCAAATGAAGTGACCCAATGAAAAGATTAAAGATGTATGAGTTGTAGAGAAGATTTTATGCTATCTTAACGTGAAGTTCAATAATTTGGTAGTGTTGATTGAAGAATCGAAGGATATAAGATCCATAACCATCGACAAGGTAGATGGATCGTTGTTAGCTCATAAAGAAAGAATGAAGAGGATCCAACAAGAAGCAATGGAGCAAGTTTTGCAAACAATTTTCCCTTTAATTATAAAGGAAATGATAGAGGAGGAAAAGGTTCAGGTAATGATAGAGGCTAAGGTTGTGGAAGAGATCGTGATCAAGGTAAAAAAAAGGCAAGTAAAATACATTTCATGAATGTTAAAATAAGAGTTCTTAAAGAGGTAGTGGACAAGGAAGAAATAATAATTAAAGAAAGGAAAAAGTAAAGTAAAGTGCTATGCATGTGGGAAGAATGGTCACTATTATTGGGAATGTCAAATTAAGAGTTGTGAAGAAGAGACGAACTTTATTAACCATAAGGATGTAGAAGGTAATACCTTTTGTTTTCTCAAAAAGAAGGCTTTATAGGAAAAGACGTCATGTGGTATCTCGACAATGATGCAAACAACCACATGACAGGAGACATGTAAATTTATGGAGCTGGATAAAAAAAGTGACCGGGAATGTTCGTTTTGTAAATGATACAAAGGTAGATATTAAGGACAAAGCTTGGTAATTTTGGTCATAAAAGATCGAAATCATAAATTTCTCTGCAATGTCTACTATATCTTGAAAATGAAGAGCAATATTTTGAGTATCGGTCAACTTTTAGAGAGTGGGCATAAAGTGAAAATGGAGAAAAATTATTTATGGCCTTGAAATCAAGATAATAGACTTGTTGTTAAAGTTGCCATGACAAAGAACTGAATGTTCATGTTAAATGTGAAAATGGCAGAAGTGAAGTGTTTACAAGCTTGTGTCAATGATTCTTCATGGATTTGGCATATGAGATTCGAGCACCTTAACTTTAAAGAGCTTAAAATGCTAGAAGCAAAAAATATGGTGAAAGGAGTTCCCAAATCAACCACTCAAATAAATTGTGTGTCTACTAATAACACATGCAAGAAAGAGCTTTCCAAATACTTTACTTTCGTGAGCAATCAAGCCTCCAAAACTTATCCATTTGGACGTGTCTAGTCCTATCAAGCCATAATCTTTTGGTAAGTGCTCATGTTTTGTGCTCTTCATCAATGATTACATGAGGAAGGCATGTGTTTATTTTCTGAAGAATAAGCATGAAGTTTTTGGGACATTTAAAAAATTCAAGCTTCTTATTGAAAAAGAAAGTGGATGCAAAATTAAAGCTCTAAGAACTGATAGAAGTGAAGAGTTCACTTATAATTGATTCAATGTCTTTTATGAGGAAAATAGTATTTGAAATCTTATGATGATCCCAAGAGCACCACAATAAAATGAGGTTACAAAGAGAAAGAAGAAGATAATTCTTAGCATAGAGAGGACGATGCTAAAAAATAAGGATATGCCTAAGGAATTTTGGGTTAAGGCGATTGCATGTGTAGTTTATCTCTTGACTCGTTCACTTACAAGGAGTTTGGAGACAATAACCCCTTAAGAAACATGGAGTGGATGGAATTCAAGTGTGAGACACTTAAGAGTTTTCAGATCTATTGATTATGTTCATGTACCCAAACAAAAAAATACAAAAATTGATAGTAGGAGAAAGAAAATGGAGTTTATTGACTATGTCGAGAACTCTAAATGGTACAAAAACCTCAACCCTTTTATAAAAAAGTTGTGATTAGTAGAGATTTGGAATTTGAGGAAGATGCTTCATAGGATTGGAATGCTCAAAAAGCAGAGACATTGTTTTCTTCCATAATTGGAGAAGGCGAGAATAAGGACTGAGAAATTGAAGGCAATAGTTCAACTCCTTCCACATGTTCCTTAATAAGCTTAAGCGAAAAACCTTAAAATTTTCGAAGCATAGGATATCTTTATGATGTTACCAAAAGAACAGACAGTGAGAATCCTTTTTTGTCTATTTATATACGATGAATCTTTAAGTTTTGAAGAGGTTGTTAAAGACAAGAAATGGGTGTAAGTTATGGAGGAAGAAATTCATTTCATTGAGAAAAATGACACTTGGGAGTTTGCCACACTACTAAATGGTCATCAAACAATTGAGGTTAAATAAACTTATAATATAAACAAAATTGTGAAAGGAGAAATTGAAAGAAATAAGGCAAGATTAGTAGTAAAGGAGTGTAACACAAAGTATAGTGTGGATTATGAAAAAGTATTTGCTCTTGTTGCTCACCTATAGACAATATGGTTATTGGTCGTTCTTGCGACCTAAAATTGGTGGAAATTTCATCAAGTAGATTTGAAATCAGCCTTTCCAAATGGTGATCTTCAAGAATAAGTATATGTGTAATATCCCGTTCCCATACTAAGGGTTATAACCCTAAAATTTGGTACATGTAAGATTAAAGAGAGATTGAGAAAAATGCATCTCATGCTCATGCATAATGTTAGCATACACATATGTGAAATTGATTATTGCACAAATTAAAATGAAATATTCATGCACTCATTTGACATTTCCAAGTATAAATGATTGTTTTAATGTGAATATGATTCGAATTATGGTTTTGTGTTTTAAAAATTGAGTGGGAATGTATAAGTAGTGAATTAGAATTTCTGGTGAAAATTTGAGAATTTTCTTAAATTTAAGGGTATATCGGATTAAAAAAAATGTCAAGTGGTAGAACAATTGGTGAATAACAGTAGAAATAAGTGTCGAATGGAAATGAAAATTTCTATATATGATATTAGGATTTAATGACAAGTGTCATTGAAAATTGGGAGTCAATTGGATTAAAAATTGGAGACAAAATGGACTAGTTATTAAAATAGACCAAATGGGATAATGGGGAGGTGACATGTGGCAAGTGACATGTGGAACTTGCCTTGCCACACACCTCACCCACGATTTTTCTAGCTAATTGAAAGACCATTCTTCACCATAATTTTCGTTACATACTTCTTCATTTTCTCCTTCTCCATTCTTTTCTCTCATCCACGCCACTCACTCTCTCCCACCTTCATCAATGTTAAATCTTGCTCTTACTTTCACTTGCTACTTTTATTTTTTTTTGTCTTTTTCACCTTGCTGCTAAAAGACCCAACCTAATCCTTCATGAAAGTTGATGATCATGGAGATGAAAGAGTTAGGGTTTAATGGTGATTTTGAAGATCTTGAAGCTAACTCAAGTAAGTAGCATATTGTTCCTTATGATTTGTTGAATGAGATATGTATAAGGATGGGTTCTTTGATCACAAAATGGTGATTTATATATGATGGAATGTGGTTAATGAAATGAGCAAATAATTGTCTTACCTTTACATATATGATGATTGATGTTCATAAGATGTTGTAGTGATGATTTAGTGATATAAGAATTGTCAAAATGATGTAGAAATTGTGCAGAATAAATGGAGTTTCATGTTCTGTTTTTGATGGATAAAAACGTGGATCACTGGTTATTTTAGGAATGGATTAGATTGGGTGTGGAATTTAAAGAAAAGGCAAGTATAGTGTCTTGAAAAGAGAAGAAATAGGATGAAAGTTTAGAAATAAAAGATAATGGTGCTTAAAGTGGCTGGAATAGGTTAGCTGTCACAATTCCACTGAATATGCTTCTGTAATTTAGCCATAACTTATTATGTAGATGTCCAAATAAGGTGATTTTTGATTTGGATTAAATTAGAGACATATGGATACATTTTGTGTGAAGACATAGAATTTAAATTTCGTCGTTAAGAGTTTCTAAGTTTAACTTGGAGTTGAGTACTGAGTGTAGAAAGTTGATGATGAATGTGTATATATATGCATGTTTTGTTATTAGTCTTTATCATCAATCATGGGCTATAATTTGGTTATGGATGATATTAAGTTGAAATGGAGTTAGAATAATGGATAAATGATGAGTATTGAATTAGAAATGATAGACTAAGCATGAGAAATTGAATGTTGCAAGTAAAGAGTTAGAAATCTGGAAATCACAGAAAGCAATTGAACATACTTTGGTGCAAGAGGCATAACGTTTTCTGTAGAACTTTGATTGATATGATTTAGGTATGGTTTTAAAGAGGACTTCAAGAAATACAACTTCTATGAAGACCATGAGAAGATATTTGGACGTATAGAGGGTCAAATTGTCAAAGTTTTGTAAGTGACCCGTAAAGGTCCGTTTAATGGACATGGATGTCCGTTTAACGGACATTCACGGGTCTAGTGACCCTAATTAAGGCTTAAATGGGTCTTAAAGTTAACCTAGAATGATCCTTGGTTTATGGGATTAATGTATGATAGGTTTGAAGTGAAAATGAAGGTTAAAACTTAGTGAACGAATGGATGAAATCAAAGTATCAAATGC
>JAOSBK010000003.1:34513602-34524328 GCA_027568895.1 Erythroxylum shatona
AGAGGAAGGAATGATTACCATTATCATGTGGTTGGTTTGTAAAAATACCAAGAAATAAAATTTTATTATAATTAATTAATTAATTAATTATATTTTAATTAATTATATTGTAATTAATTAATTACGATATAATTATTAATTAATAAATAAAATATAATTTATTTAATTATATGGTAAGTAATTAATAATATTTTAATTATAATATTTTAATTAATAAATAATTATATTTTAATTATTTATATTATAACTAATTAAAAATATTTTAATTAATTATATTTTAATTAATCACCCTAAAACCATTTTAGGGTGATTAAGGGCGGTGATGATGATGAAGGGCGGCGAATGAGGGAGACGTTGCAGCTAAAAAGGGGGATGAGACAATCTGGACTGGGAACTTTATTTGGAGATTTTTAAGTTTTAGGGTTAATTGTTAATAGATTTTTAAGTCGGTTGGTTACATTGAATTTCATTTAGTATATGTATTTCAAGTTTATTGATACGGTTAATTATCTTTTAAAAAAACTCTAACTTTCCTAAAATTTTTAATTATAGTCAAAATTTTTAAAAATAGTAATAAAATATTTTAATTTTTAATTTTTAAATTCTATCTTAAATTTTAAAATTTGGTAATAAAATATTCAAGCTTTCAATTTTCTTTAATTAGCTCTACATTATCTGTTATACTCATTCAACCTCAATGCTTTATTTTTTATTTATTAACGCTTCAAATTATTCTTACATTAAAGCGTACTGTATAAATAAATTCTTCATTTTTAGTTTATTCTCCTAATGCCCTTAGTACGAGGGCGTTAAAGCTACATAATCTAAAAATTGAAAAGTGAAGACGTCAAAAAAACAAACTAAAAATAAAAGAAAAAACTGAAATCAAATCACAAAATTGTTGAAAATATGTAATCTAATTTAAGTCATTTTTAAACGACTTCGTTTTAATTATATGATTAAAAGATGTCATTTATTATTCTTTACTTGTTAGGTTAATTTTAGCTAACATATATTAATAATTAAAGTTTCTAAAACACGTAACAAATTACGTCAGTAAACTTAACAGAAACACTAACGTTAGACTAAAATTGAAAAAAAATTAAAGTTTAAATATCTTATTACTATTTTTTAAAATTCGGGTCTGTAAAATTAAAAAAAAATTGGACATTTTATTTTTTCAAGTTCAAATTATAATTGAAAATTTCACAAAATTTTGGGGGTTTTTTTTAATAATTAACCCTTATTGTTATATAACTTTTAATACATAGTTCTTCATTAATATATAAAATAAGTTAACATATATGTAATTAGACTTCAGTTTATGCATTAATTTATATAAGGGTATACAACATTTGTATTAATGAGAAAAAAGAATTTCACATTCAAGTTATTTCTCAGAAAAAGAATATTAAAGGCTAAAGGGGCTATTATTCAGAAAAAGAACTCAAGAAACATTAAAGAGCATTGTAGTTGCAACATCTGATTTACCAGAGCTTTGTTGTGTAGATCAAAGGAAATCCTATAATGAATCCCAAAATTGTTTCCCGCAGACGTAGAAAACTTCTCATGGTAGCAGCTGTACATGATCTTCCATCAGTATGATCATCCCACACATCTCAGTTACAATAAGAACACTATCTCCTTGAACCAGTAAAGCCAAAAATGTATCTACTTTTCCCTTTTCTCAGATAGCCGAGATTTCAACTGCACAACAATTGAAATGATTTGAAGCAATCACAAGCAATACAAAAAGCAAAAGGGAAGCAAGGACTGCAAGTGAGAATGATGAATTTCTTAAATAAAGAATCACCCCCTTGGCTGTAGTTCACATCAAAGAGTACAAAAGAAAGAAATCTTAAATTTCTTAATCATCAGAGAGAAATCACAAAACAAGTGAAAGGTCGGATGTTCAGTGTGAAAATCCCAATTCAAACCATACAAACTCTCTCATTTTTTCTCTAACCCTCCTGCTGGGATCTTGACATCAGTGACACAGCATGTGTTAAAAAAGCATGCAAAAACTCAACACAATTTAGTTTCTTAGAAGACAAAATATGCTTGATGCATGTATAATGACTCAACAAAGTGTATTCATTTCACATGTCAATACCAAATGCAGGTAGATAATGGTCCAAAACAAGTAACACATACCTTTTCTATAAGTTTCAAATCCTTCATAACTTTTTCAGTGTCTTCCTCCTGAGAACATAAGTATACCATGTTAAACTTCTAGTCATCTATAACTCCTGAATTTGCGGAAGGAGTTAGAGACGTAGAGAGATGCCAATGGAGAACTTTTGAAAACAATTACTAAATTAGCAAAAGATAATACCAGTACACAGAGAAAAGATTCCGGTGTGTCATATTGATATTTTCTTATCTCACGTTACAAACATGTCACTTGATTAGCATAAGAGTTAAGCGGACTTAAATAAACTTTTACGAACAAAAAATTCGTATGTACTCCAAGAAATGAAATTCAGAGGGGATGATGATCACCTGAGGAACGGCACAATCGGCGTGTGCTGGGTCCCACCGAACAGCACAAAAACATTCCCAGTCATCAGTTTGGACTTCAGAAAATGGTGCCCTGCATCATAGAAGATCCATTGTAGCATAAACAGTTGGTACTCAGAATTATTTTAGTAAGCAAAACAATGCCAAATTAACATATCATTCCTACACAGGGACAACGTAGCACCTATCGGTAGGTAAGCAAAATGATGCCAGCCACACATTATGAACAGTTCATAAAAGCAGTAAGGCAGATATTGATATAAAAAAATAATAAAAACACAAGGTAAGAGCTGATATCATTTAAAGTGTTTTCATCATATAGATGAGACACTGTTATCCAGCAGCAGAGAACAAGCCAAACTAACATTGTTACTACCAACAATTGTCTGCATACAGAGACTGGCAAAAGGCCCTGTTTTGACAGTCTTAAACTTAAAATGACTTATAAGTAGCCATTCAACAAGTACATGCATGCATCTCCAAATGATACCTGCGCCATTTCCCACATGCAATTCGTCTATGTTTACGTCTACCTCTAACTTTTACTACTTCAATACGTCGGCACTGGAGCCAATTTTTTGAAGACTTCAGCTTTGGAATATCCTGGCAAATGAAAATATTAGCATCCATGCTTATAACTTTACAAATGCAAATTCACACATCTGACTCAAGGATCTCTCCGATCCACCAATACCCCTGCCCCCACGATCATATGATATGTTGTTTCAATTTAACTAGCATAAAAAGTATGAAGTGGGAAAGCACCGACCCAAAAATTTTAGAGCTCAACAGATACCAAAAGATAGCACTCCAGGATTTTTACTTAAATCCACTTTAAGGTTCGAGAACCATTATTTTTCAATAAGTCCCAGCAACTCTTGTATTTTCACGAGGCTTTAGAAAGCAAAGATTTCCTTACATGTGAACAAACAGCCTCCGCAAGATTCAACTCCAATGGCTCATCAACGTCATCTAAATCCCTGCGCCAATTTAAGGACTATTAATCAAAGATGTAAATCAACCTCTAGAATTTTTCAATGTAAAGAAACTTATTTCCAGTAAATGCTCCCATTAGAAATGAATGGTCAAATGATAACACGGTTGAAGAAACATAAGTGCAGAGAGCTACTAGACAATGAAATGACAGAGAGCAAGACCACCTTAGATAACATGAAATCTATTGTCAAGCTTTCAATTCTTAAACAACAATCTCTACTGAGCAAACAGGAATTTTTAAATGCAATTATTTCAGCACTAAGTCTTTATCACTCAACTGATCACACTAAATTAATAAAGACCAATTCTGTTAATCTGCAAGCAAACATATACGGAATGAAGGTCTTTGAAGTGTAGCCCACAAGCAAATAATTCAATGAGCACGTTCATCGATATGTAAATGCCACCATTAATTTAGAACATTCACTACAATACATCAATAAAAAATATAGAAAAACTACCAGTACTTGGTTAAGTCAACAAATTCACATACAATTAAGAAGGCAATGGAAAAAGAAAGTTTTAAAAAATGGACATTTTCAAGGAACAAGGAAACGTAAAAGAAAAGAACATACTGGGGATTTTGATCGGCCCACAGAGGAACTTCGGCTTGAAAAGTATTACCAATTCTTACACGAGTGGTATATGGATCAGGGAATCTCAGCATTCTTGTTATCCTATCCATTCCAATTCTAGATGATTCATTACCCCCAGTAATGCGACGTGATTTCTGGAAAGCAGCATCTAGTGATACTTTGTTCCGCAATCTCATACAATTTTTACAGAACCAATCATCAAAGGGCAATGGTTTATGTTTTGGAATGTGGCAAGATACATGGAATGCCTTTTCACAATTATCACAAATTAGCATATTTTCAGTATCCCCTATACCACCACACAGCTCGCAAGTTTCCAGAATCTTGCTGTCCTTCCTTCTTGCCAAAGCTTCAGTGGGAACAGTACTACTAGAAGTTCTTGCTATATCATTTCCTTCAGAGTGCAAAGAATTTTTATCCATTTCTGGATTTGATGTAGAGAAATTATCAAACAAAACCTCTTTACATGTATGTACTGACTGCAATTCAGAAGTCTTACTAGAGCCATCAACATCTTTCTCCATATTTTCAGTGATAATAGTAGGACAAATGCCAGCATTAGTCTCTGAAGGAACCATGTTGACTATATCAACTGCCCCTCTATCAGTTTTTCATTCAATTTGATGGACTACAAAAGACCTCGTATGAAAATTCCTATGCTTGCATATCACGTTTGTTCCAGATATTGCATTGTAAGTGTCAACACTCAATAGATCTGATTCATTCCGAGTGAATTTGACATCCCTTGAACAACTATTCCAGGTTTTCGCCAGTACCCAATCGCATAACAAATCTTGTTTTCCATTCATAGAAGGTGGATCTTCATCTACAGAATTTGATAGCAGGTCCAGTAATAACATAATCAACTGCTTTGATGCCCAAAAGTTCCAGTTTTAGAACGTTTAGAATTGATATGAAGTGTCAAATTCTCCGTTACAAAAGTCAGATAAAATGAAACAAGTGAAAGAATGAAACCAAAATAGTTGCTCAAATGAAGATTCCTCCTAATGAAAGCCTGTGCACATAAAGCCTGTGCACCTACTTCTCTCAAATTCATTCATAATTTCAAGATGATCAGAAAAGAAAGGAACTTATAAAATAACTAATTTTCCAACTATTTTCACCTGCTTCACATAAAAAGATACAGATCCGATCATATTCAACACCTATTTATGCATTGGCAACCCTTTTACCATATTTATTCAGAAACAAATCTTCAAAAACATAACGCACCATACATGACAACAAGGTATAAAAGATTTCCTCTTTTTGGTATATAAAGGATTTACTTCTTACTGAAGAAGAAAGAAAGATACGACAATACAAAGAAAGATTCACATTGGAAGAGAATTTTCCATTCATGTGCAGATTAATTCATCTTTACATTGCTAGTGAACCAACCAAACCATTTCCCTTCTCTTTCACTTTATAAAACCTAATCTTTATCGCCTAAGAGTAGTGATTAGTAAAAGAAAAAGAAAACCCACATTTTCAATAAAGAAAGGGAACAATTCTTTACAGCAACTAAACCAATCTCGCTCAAATACAACACATCATTTCTCGGAAATTCATTTGATTCAATGCCAACTAATATCAAACACTCGAATGAAGAGGAAATAAACAAACAAACCCGCTAGTGACAACACTAACAATAGCTTGAAGGCTGACAAAGAACACCATAACTATACCAACCATCATAAATCCCATAAAAAGAAAAATGCATGAAGCCAAAGAAAGGACCATTACGTCAAAAAAAAAAAAAAGAACCCAAAAGAAAAGAACACGACCAAGAAGTAAGAGATCAAACTGTGCAGGGTTTTACCAGAGAAGTAGAGACCAAAAACCCTTCTTCGCGATTTTGCCGAGAAAGAGACGCTTTAGCTCCAAAAGCACCATTGCTCTTGGGTCATTGTTTTTGTTTGTTGGTTTTTAATTTTCAGTTTATTTAACGCAAGCGATGAGTTGGCCAATAGAAGAGAGATCATTACAAAATTGTTGTGGACCCCGATGTTTCAATGTAAACCGTTCGATGTGCGCCACATGGAATTTAAATCCTGTGATGGAGGGCAACTTTAGGTAAACCTTGCTGTTGTGACTGGGTTACCCGCTCGCGCATAATTTTGAACTTCCGAGCTCACGTGGAGTTTAAAAGATACGACTGTTTCTTTTACGTATGAAATGATTTAATTTTAAAAAAAAATTATTCGCACACGAGTATTAGTTGTTTATAGACCTAAACATCGGGTATATATAAAAGTAATTGATGTAGACAACAAATTTAAAAGCATTTAATTTTTTGAAAATTTTAATTTAATGATTAACTTTTTAAATTTTATATAAATTAACTCAAATTTATATTTTTATCTTTATCTCTTCGAGTAATTTGTAATAACTTTTGGATATGATAGTCTTTTAGTTCCTTAATTTCTCAACTATTGGAAGAAAACATTTTTCATAGTAACATTTTCAAAATCAACAGATTGAATTCAATCCGCCAACTTAATCAACTAATTATCAAACATAATCATCAGTTGTTTGACATAATCAAACAGCTAAAAACTTTCATTAGCCAAAAAATGATTGATAAGCTATTTATCAAACAAGGTCATGATTTTCTTTTATTTTTGCATTTAAGAATTTTATTTTATTTAGTTCGAGAACCATTTTTACATTATAAAAATATTTCAATGTTTTAAAAATTTTACATTATAAAAAATATTTTATTGTTTTAAAAAACAAACGGAAAGTTAAACTAGTAAGACAAAAAGTTTAAGATTGAAATGATTCAAATGGCATTAAACTATTGTAAGAGCAACTAAAAATTAAATAAAATTTAAGAAATTGATATATGATTGAAATAGATTATTCTTACCTATCGAAGAATTTAAAATTTAATTAAAAAAGAGATTGTTAAATAAAAATTAATTAATTTATTTTATTTTATAAGAACTTATTAATTTATAAAAATTAATCAATTAATTAATAAACTGATCGGTGGTTTTTAAGAACAAGAGTTATTAAAGTAAATCGAACTGAAAATTTTGAAAATTAAACTAAAAATTTAGACGGTTTAAAGTTTTTAAAATTGAATCGACAGACCCGTTTGAATTTTTTTAATCATTGAATTATTATAATTCAATGACTTTTTTTAAATGACAGATTTCTAATTATGACTTTTTTAAATGACGGATTTCTAATTAAATATCATGGAGATTAATAATGTTTATAGATAAACGTGTCATTTGATTTGTGAGTAATATGATGAGCATATGAATTTTGTCATATTTTTCACTTCATTAAGCTAAAAGTTATTACAATTATTGTTAAGTTATACTTATAAAGGTTACATGCATACCTTCCTATATTAGAAGTTATTAATATATTTTAAAAACTGTATAATTTCATTAAACATCGTAGATAATTAAATTTAAAATTTTAAGCTTATATTTGAGTATCGGAGCAACTGGTAAAAATTGATTGCGTACAATGATGACCCTTCCCAAATCCTTTAAAAGCAAGGAGCCTTATTCACTTGATACGTTAACTTTTAACTTTTATTTGTTCTAATCTATAAAATAGATCTTTTTACTTACAATTGATTCAAAAAATCATAAAATTCAACCCAATCCATGTCATTTAAAATTTTAATAATTACACAAAGTATAAATAAATTATCTAATTAATAATTACATAAAATAAACTTAAGAAATTGTTTTGTAATAAAAATGTAATTTCTTTTAACAATGTAAGTAAAACATATAATTTATAAAAAGAATAAGTAAGTGTAATATCCTATCTCTTAAATTGTTGAAGGATCTTACGTGTTAGAGTATTGAATCACGCGATTGACATAACGTAGAATGAATTTGGTATATTTGTGATATGATTTTATTTTTGTTTTCATATGCATAATATTAGCATACACACGTAAATTGTGATTTAGACAAATTGCACTCAATTGACATATTCCGGGGTATAAAACTAAAATGAATGTGGCATGAGTGTGTATTTTCAATGTCGTATACTTTGGATTACCAATGACAATAATTGATGGATTATAATTGGTATCTTGAAATTAATTGTTATCATTGGAAAATTAATGAATTAAAATGTACATTTGGTATAGGAAAAATGTCAAGCGATAAGACAAATTAATATATGAAAAATTAGGATAATTAAGTTTATAATTGAGTGACATTTAGCATAGATAAATAAGTGACAATTGGCATAGCTAATTGATAGACAAATTGCATTGATCATGTGGTGACAAATGGACTAATAACTAGGTGACATTTGGTGGCTTAGGAAGATGATTAGTGGCTAGCATGCTTAAGGACACATGTTAATCTAAGTTAATAACACCTTGCACCTAGCTTAATTAAGCAAGTGCTAAAAAAACGAGTTTTTGTTGAGTTTTCTCTTCTTTCTCAGTTCTGTCCCCCGAAACCTACATCCATCTCCTAGCTTTGCATTTTGGTCTAAGTCTTGTTAAATATCGACACCAACATCTATGTTTTTACTTTCATAAAGTTAGGTATAGAATCATAACATAGTTGTTCTTGTTATAGCTTTTGATCCTAACCGAAATCTATTCAATTCCCACCTTGAATTCGTGATGATTTTTGCATGTCTGGAGAGCTGAATTAGCTTGATCTTTGAGCTAGAGTTTGAGCTAGACAAGTCAGTAAAAAATTGGTATTTATGACATGTTATAATATAGAATTTATGATGATAAAATTGAGATGAATTGTATATGATATTGATGATGAATTGTGTTGAATTTTTTTTTTTGAACTTGGATACTTTTATGTTATGTTCTTGATGTAAGAACAATATGTTATGGATTGTTTTATGGATGAATTAGATTAGGATTTGAAGTATAATGAATGTGAATTTACGTTAAGAAAGGTGCTAATACAGTGATCTTGAAATGGCAACAGAACTAGGATACATGATTGATAGTGAATGAAGTCTCTATTTTGGCTTTTGATGCATAAAATATGAATTGTTTAAGAGCTACCAAAAGAATAATTTGAATTGGAATTGGAATGAATGAGGAATTGAAACATAATTAAGGTATAAGTGATGGATTATGATGAAGATATGTGAATTTGGTATGAAGATGTTAAAAGCTGGAAAATTTTTGAAGGAAAATGAAGGAGTATCTTCGGATTACTCATCCCACGATCATGGGAATTGTATAGTTCTTTTTTTCTCCCACAGTCGTGGGAAGTACTTTGGAAGTTATAAAGGTTGGTTTTGTGCAATTGTTGGATTATATAAGGTTAAAACACTTTATAATGATATAATTGGACTTGATTGGGGCTTGAAATGAACTTAGAAAGTTGCTTGATTAAGTGATTAAGTGTTTGATAAGTTTCAGTTGTTAATTGAGGTTATAAATTAAAGAATGGATTGATTGTTTTCAATGTATATGAATTTGGGAAGTATGAGTTGTTAATGATATAAAAATGTTCATGTGAATGCAAATGTACTTCAAATGATATAAGAAATAAATTAGGCATGATTGAATGAGAATTGGGAAATTGTGTGAATATTTAATGCTTAGAAAGAATTTATGAATGTATGATTGATGAAGTTAGGGTAATCAAACTTACCTAAAGCATAACCTAATTGCGAACAAGTTATATAAAAGCTATGATGAACGAATGAGCAGGATTTGTGAAAAAAGGTTACATACTCGGGATAGTCAATTGAGCATGCATTAAACATAATACATATACATGTATATGATTGAGTACTTATTTGATTAAGCAAGTTAGTAATGTGTACATACGTGTGTATAGCATAATTTAGAAGCACAAATTGTCCGACAACATCCAGATATTGCCGGCTTGTCAAGACAATAACTATATGGAACATACTGTGAGTTAACCTAGATGTTTTCTCACTATGGTTGAATTATGATTAGCATCAATTACTGAATTGTTACTGATATGATTGTGATAATTACGATGGTTCAAGGAGTTTAGTATTTGGGACTGTATTGGAAGTGTTTGCAAATTGAATGTGAATATGAAAATTGTGTTATCAACTATATGTTGAATTCCGGACTTATATCCGATGAATGTGCTATATGATTGTGTACACTGAATGAAAGTTATTGATAGCATAATATATCATTTGATGAATTTTCATTACATTGATATGCATGATCAAATAAATGAGTTGTGACCAAAGTAACCAATGTGAAAAAGAGTTTAAAGTTAAAAAATGTACACACAGAGCCACAGACTCAACGATTAATGAGCCCGATATTCACAATAGGTACGGGACAATATCTGAAATGAACCCGGTATCCATAACGGATATAGGTCAGTTAAATAGGTGCTCGGTCACAATAAAATTAAAATAAAAGTAGAGTCTTATGTGCATTGCATATATATCTTTAGATGTATCATGTGAATCATTGTAAAGAATGACTAAATTGAGTTGATATAATGTTATGTTATGTTTGTGTACATATGAATGGCTGTGAAAAAGTACTGAATTATGTTGATATAGTGATATGCATCGCTTGTATACATGATGATGTGAATGATTGAGGTGAAAGACTAGATTATTCTGAAAAGATTATATGAAATGTTTGTATT
>JAOSBK010000003.1:34527041-34541688 GCA_027568895.1 Erythroxylum shatona
AATTTGGACTTATTTCACTACACAAAATGGATTGGATAAATTGGATTAGATTTTTGTTTTCAATTCATTGAGCTACAAATTAAGTGTGGTCTTTTACTATGGAGTAAAAAATATATACCTCCCCTGTAATTTAGAAAATATTAAAAAAATTTATTAATCCTTAAAATTTTTATAAAACTTCTTCTAATTTTTAGTTTTTCAGAGAAATCTCTTATCTCAAATTTCGATTTAAAAATAATAACAAAATATGTGCAAAATGAGCATTATAAGTAAATGTCCCTAATATGTAAACTCAACTCATCTTTTAATTTTGACTCGAATAGAGTAAATATGATTTAAATTAACAATTAAAAATAATTATAATAAATTATAGTTGAAATCAAAATTAGTTAGTTCAGATTAAATTTAAGAGTTGCTTTTAATTTTGACTCAAATAGAGTAAATATGATTTAAATTAATAATTAAAAATAATTATAATACATTGTAGTTGAAATCAAAATTAGTTAGTTCAGTTTAAATTTAAGAGCTGAATGTAATTACAATGTAAATAACATTTGACTAGTTTAAGTTTGAAATTTCTTATCGGTATATTTTATTTTTATTTTTAAAGAGTTTTTTCTTAATCTATGAGAATTCTATGTGTAGGTGTATGTCTTTTAACCTTTAGCATGAGCAGAGTGCATTGAACTATGTATATGAATGGGACAATTATTTCCCATATCAGACACAAAAAGAGTATTTTCATGCCAATATAATCCTGGCAATAAGTATCTCTAGGAAGATAAAACATGATAACTTATCACAAACTAAATGTCTTCAATTCTCAAATCTCAACTCGCTACAATTAGAAGAGAGGAAGGAATATAAGGCTAATTAAGATGTAGGCGGCGACGCCGTCACCTCCTCCTGCAGGGTTTATCGCCGCCACTCAACTCAACACGGTGCATATATAGTTATATATCAGAACATTAGTTCTTGAATCTAAACATACTTTGTTCTATTCTATATCCATAAACTTGTCTAATCTGTCGATCTTCTGAGCCAGCCTAATACGGTGGCCAGTAGTTGTCTAAATCCATGCAATGGTCCACACCAACGTACCTGCTTGGTCCATTTGCATTGTTCATTTCTGCTCCATAGTTAACTTCTGCAGCAAATGGACCGCCGCTACTCATTATTGAAGAATTAACGTCTTGCTGGTTCATTACCGGAGGATGAGGCAGTGGGCGGAACGACGGTTGCGAGGGTGCTCCGCCAAGATTCAAGTTTAACCCTGATATTGTGAAGCACCCAGCTGCTCCACCAACAGGGTAATTTACTTGGGATTGAAGTGGCAAGTTCAAACCAGTTGATGACCCACCTGCTCTAAAAGCTCGAGTCAGCTCTAAGAGTTCTGCGTTAGACATATAGTTTCTCCCAACCTGGAACGGGTAGCTTTGATCTGTCTGCATCAGATGTGAAGGGTTGATACCTGAACCTAAGTCCAGGTGATAGGTATTTGATCCACGTGATTGACTAGATGAGAACTTTTTGACTCCGGCAGTCTTTTGGAAAACTCGGCAAACAACCCACTCATCCTGCTGAATCCATCAAAAACCATTATTGTTAGCTTTGGAGTGTTTACTACTAAAACTATCACACCCTATATTGTAAGGAGTGAAATAAAGTTATGTACATATAAGTTCATTCCAAACAAGTACATGATCAATTCATACTTCACGATATATTCAATTCTAGGTCAAGACAAATCTCCATCTTCATATATAATGTTTTAAGAAAATTTTTTAGGTCAAAACAAATCTTTCTTATAAGAGACTTTAGTGGAAATTTTAAAAATATAATTCCAAGATCTTATTAATATTTTTTTAATATATGGAAATAATAACCTATACTCATTAATCAAAGATCAAGTAAAATTTTCTCTTCAAAGCATGAAACAAAGCGTTCCTAGGCCAAGAGTATTTTCAAAGGATTCAATAGCCAAATAGGGTAGAGATAGCTTATCTTAGCTTCATATGCAAATCCTTAGCAGAAAACATTGAGATGGAACACGGGGAAGCAAATAGAACGTGAGTCACATCTTGGAATTTCTTTCAAATGCTTCCAATAGAAGCACGTAATGCGGGCTTGGAATAAACGAACCTTGAATTCGGCTGTTTTCCAGGGAAACCGTGTTTCTTGGCAATATTTGGAATATGTGAGACGAAGACTCTCATTTTGTTCAGTTTCCGACGAATGAATACGATACCAAACATGGATTTTTATTTGAAAGATTGAGCTGGATGATGAAGGTAACTTACTTTGGTGTTTCTGAAGGCAGATTTGGAGTGAATACGATATTCATGCATGACCCAGTTGGTTTTCTCTCCTCTTGGAGCTCTTCCTCTATAGAACACCAATGTCTTCTTCATACCTACCAACTCTGATGTGACGCTGTTGAAGATCTCTTTGTCTTTTCCTGTGGTCTTCCAGTAGCCAGTGTTTGTTGCTCGGTTTGTTCTAACTCCAGTGGGATATTTCCGATCTCGTAGACTGAAGAAGTACCACTCCTTCTCTCCCATTTTTGCCTTCCCTGATCATCAGAGAAAACCTAGTCAACTTCCTTCTAATCAGAAGAAGGAATTGGTAAATCAAAACTTATCACAAGATCGATCTTCTAAGAAATCAATGATAGCGATCAAATGTTGATGAGACTGTCTGATGATACTTAACGGAAGAACTATACGCAGCAGGAGAAGTAGATAGTTTTTATGAGATAGAGAGGAGCAAAATTAGCTGAAAACACAATAAAGTTTTTGTTTGCTTTTCATGATATCGACTCCTGATTTTCTAACTGCAAGCGAATTCTGAAAACTTGGAATTACAGCTACCTGGTAGATCCCAAGGCTCGCACTTGTTGAGATCAACGTCAGTAATTGCTCTCCCTGTGAAACTCGCATCTGATATCTTGCTCACAAGATAGTAAGTAATGAGTTCCTCATCAGTTGGGTGAAATCGAAACCCTGGTGGCAAACTTTCATCCTTTGATTCTCTTGAATCTCCTTCCATACGATCTCCTTTCTTTTCGCTTTCCTTCCCCTTTTCACTTGTATGTTTCTGTACTAGAAATAAACCACATGAGTTACTCAAGATTCTAAAACCCTAGAAGAGAGCTCGATCAGGGTTCCAAGATTAGTCAGTCTCTTTAAGGGTTGCCTCCAAAGTTGGGATCAAGTATCTTCTCAAGTAAAAGAAAACAAAAAACTGACAAGGATCACAAACTTTTTAGGAGGTATGAAGGTGTACTTACTTGCATGGGGAGACAAGAAATTCTTCAAGTAGGTTGTGATCGATGATGCTTTTGATATCAGTTTTGATTAAAAAAAAATAAGGGTAGCTTGAGAGAATGGTGTTTAAGAGTTAATGAGAAGGGAAATTCTCTTACCATGCACAAGAAAAAGATTGGAAATTTAAGGTCTGTGCATGTGTGTGTCTCAAGATCTCACCTACTTTGGGTCTTCATGTTCAAGGTTCGAGGCTACGTCAAGAAGCTTTTAATAACATGAAAAGTCATTGAAGAAATCCCTCTTTAGGATACAGACATGACTTTCCATTTATTATATATTGAACTCAGCAAATAATTAAAAAAATAAAAGAGAAAGAGTAGTTTCCTGCTCTCAAGAAATAGCCATATTGGCCATTATGATCATGTCTTGTTTGTTAGCCAGAATGCAATTTTCATATTTAGCCTTTTCCAATTTTACTTCTTTTAAATCATAAATTATTACAAAAGTTTATTAACATATAAATTTCATGTTTTTCACATGTCAATAATTTTTAAATAATATCTTTAAAAAGATTCTACAATTTGCACTGCAATTTATTTATATATTAATATCAATGAACTATAAATCACCTCTCACGTAATATTATCAATATATAGTATTGCATGATTTGGCCTAGAGCTAATTAAGATTTTATTATTGGAGAAAAATCATTAATGGAGAATAGGTAAAATTGGTACACATAATATATAAAAACAAATCTACGAGCAACAATAACAATAATTAAGTAAAAATTTCTCTTGATACATAAAGTTGGAAGAAATATAGAAATATACAATCTTATCTTAATTAGTAGGTAGACTATTTTCGAATAACATACATGTGAAGAAGACGGAGAAAAACTAACAACTTTGTAATTAGGAACATTCTAATTGAAGAGTAGGAAAAAAAAAACTATACAAATATAATAATTTTTAATTATTTGATAATTGTCCTTATCAAGGATGTGGACATTTCTAATATGTCAAAGAGTCTTCTCACCATGCCCACTGCTGCAAGGAAACCCTCGTTACATGCAAGAACAAACAAAACTACGCCACGTCGTTGTGCCACCTAAATGTGAACTCCTTCGATTACTCATTTCTCACCACGTGATCATGTTCTTCCAAAAGCTGTGGGGCCTAACCTAACTCGGAAGGCACTTGTACAAGGCAAGAAAAGCATTAGAATAGTTGCATACAGAACGCAGGGAGAGGAGTAAGAGCTAGGGTTTTCATTCACTTTCCTAGGGTTTAATGTTCTATTTCATTATTCCAGTAGATTAAGGCGACCCTTTTTTAACTATTTGAAGGACTATATATATTTGAATCAATTATACGAAACTAAAGAGAAAATGGAGATTATCCCTCCTTTTATATAGTTCATGTTCTGTTTCGCTGTTAGAATCAACCGCCGCAATGAGAAAGGTAGTAAAATTTGGAGGGTTTGTGTGTGATTTCTGAAAGTTCTTGGCCCAAAACTAAGCGATTGTGAAATCATTCAATTTTCTGAATATAGATGCACAGGACACTTGTCTAACGAGTTTGCTTTATGAAATGTTCATGCTTCTTGTTCTATAATTGTGGAGTTTTCTTGTATGATACAGTATGTTGTTCCTATTAGAATTTTTAATATAAGTAAAATGTAAACATATTAATAAGAATTAGGTTAAGTCAACTATTGCTAAAATGACTAAAAATAATCATTTGGTTAGTTAGCCCTTATTGCTTATAGACTCTTTAACATATTCATGTTTAGTTAATATTGGAACTCTAATATTTCCCTTCAAGTGCAACTAGGACTAAAAATTTAGTTGTCACTTGAAATAAATGCAGCAATAACAAGACTAAACTGTTAAGACTGGACATCTAGATGGATAATCGGGAAATTAAAAATTTGGACTAAACTTGCTCTGATACCATAATAAAATTTTTAATATGAGTAGAGTGTAGAGCTTATTAATAAGAATTGAGTTTGGATTAATCATTGCCAAAATGACTAGAACTGGTCATTTGGTTACTTGATCCTTATCGCATATAAACTCTTTAACATTTTACATTTAGTTAATATGAGATACCCTAATAAATCCATCAAAGAGAAAGCTGCAGAACTAATGTGGAATATCCAGAATCTGCTCTTTACAACGTACTGTTGATGCTTGTTTTTGCGCACGCACTTGATTGGTGTTGATGTAGAACGGGAAAATTTGATGAATGATAAGTTTAGTCCCTTTCCTCTCATTTGCTTAGAATTGATGTCTATAACTTTGTTCTTGGATTATCAATGTCGACTTTCATCCTTTCAACTGTGTATGAGATCATGCATTGGCTTATTGAATTTGGTTTGCACTCCAGCTATTAAGTTGTTCTTCTTTTTCTTAATGGCTGACTTTTGATTCTGATATTTTTTCAAGTTTATTTCGTGTTGCACGCTATGATTGTACCTATGACTTCATATGTATATTTGAATTGTTTCCTGATTATGGGGAGCAACAGCACGTAGTATCTGTTGCAAGTTATGAAACAAAACCTGAGAACTTTCGTTTAGCAGAAGTTTTTCTTGGATTACTAGAGCATGATCAATAACTAATTCTGCACTTGTGTCTCACAAGCAACTTTACTTGTGAATCAAGTAGATTTGTCGGAGACCAAATTATAATTATAAACTCTTTTAGTTCTCCATTCTCGTTTAAAGGCGAGTTGTTATGATTTTGGAAAGATTGAGGGTTTAACTTTGAATTATTGAGCAATAAGAGGTTGAAGAAGTTATGCAACTACAATGGTAAACATCTATCACCATCTTGGTTTACTTGTGAAACACTTCAAATATGTAAAATCATTAGAGTCTTGATCATGCATGCTAGCTGCCCTTTATTGCTGAAAAATCACCTAATCCTCAAGCATAAACAACTAATTTGTAATCGATTTGAATGGTAGGATTATTCGCCAATGAGATAGAGATTCCAATACATGAAGGATAATTAACATTACTCAAGAAATTAATACTATTAACTATATATCATTCTATCCCTTCTTGGACAAGATACATGTGTTGCGTCCTAATGAACAATGGCAGCTTTGGATTATTTACAGAGAGCTAGCAACCACAAGTCACTGCAAGTCTTCAACCATTTCACTGAGATTTGTGATAGAATCTAGCAGTTTAGAGAAATTTGGGTACCTTACATAAACAAATCACTAGTATAAGTCAAATGTTTTCCTTATATGATCAATGTGATCATCTTTGTTATCTAACATTAAAGGACTCCCATCTTTCAATTTTGTTGTGATAACCTGTCATGATCAGACACCAAAGTAGTTGTAAGATGTTTTTCATTATGTCTAGATATAATACAAGAGCGGAACAGATAGATAAAGAGGATTGATAGGATACTTCAATTTATAGTCTCTCCAGCTTGACAATTTTTACATCAATCTGAAAGAAGAGTGAATTTTGATTAGCAAGCTAATTGCCTGGAGAGAATGTATTCCGTACTTACATGATATGCAAGAATCGATTACTTTCTTTGCATGGAACGATCATTAAGCAGTGATTAATGGGTTCAAAATCATTTTGTTATTGTTGAACCATAAACTATGTTTTCGTGTCATTTTGTGTAAAACTTTGCCATCCAATCGCCTCATGCCGTCGAGCAAATATACGTCTCTTATCCCATCGATCATGGTCAGTTCCTAATTCAACCATGATCAGCTAGCTGGTAGAATCCAGTGGCGATCCAAGTAGTTGACAGGCATTTGTCAAGAAGACTCTCCAGAAAGGACACAAGAACAACATACAGATGCTAGCTTGTAGCAGATACTTCTTCTCTGTCATGCTACTTGTCAACCACTACACATTATCATCTACAAAAAGGGGGGATTGATGTTTAATCTCATCGTTACGTCTTTCGTGGTGTGTGTTTTTAACTAAATTTACGAATGACCAAGTTCGCAAGAAAAGGATCAGGAGAGGAGAGTAGGGTGATGGGATCATTTTGTTTCTAAAACGGGTGCAAGATATTCAAACAAGTAGTTGCATGTCAATATACGAGAAGTTAGAGATTCATATATATGCAAAATACACATGTACCGATATGTGCATGTACGTTCTTGGTCTAGTCCTTGTTAAGGGTTACTAATTCTGCAGCTTACTGTCTAAGTAAGTTAGTCCTTAGTTAGCGTATGCGCTTCTTTCTTGCATTTCTTGTTCAAGGGAAAGTTATTAGGTTGGAAGAGTCCATTGAAATGAATGTAAAGACTTCCCACTTCCAAGCTTCTGAAGATAAGGTTACCAATCACTTGAACCCGACTGACAAATTATATATATTAAAAGTATTTTTATTAAATATTTATTTAATTATTATGATCTAAATAATGGTAGTTTATTTAATCCTTTTTTAATTTTTAAGTTATACTTAAAAGGGAATATTACATTTTGGTTTCTTAATCTTTGGTTAGATGAAGTTGAGATAAAATGCAGACAAAATAACAGTACAGTTCTATATTTCTTGTAGCGGATTGGTAAACGGTTGGATTAACTGTCTTCAAAGGTATAAACAAGCAACTTCTGTAACAAAATGAAATAGAGGTACTCCGGCAAGCTAGAACGTATTATAACCTACTTTGATTTTCCATAATTAATTTCAAAAGGTCAAAGATATTGAATCTTGTTTTGTTGAAATAGAAAGAAGAAAATGTCAAAGATATGTCAAATAGACATCACTACAAGAAATTATATTTTCAATGAAAGCAAAAGTTGTCACTAAAAGCGATGATAATATTAGTCACTATTATTAATAATGCCTAGGGATAACAATGGATAGGATTCGATTCGGGTATTACTCAACTCATATCCATATCTATTTTTTATGACTCAACTCATATCCAAATCCATATCCATCGGTTTTTACGATTTACTACTCATATTCAAATTTATTAAATTGTTCGAGTTTTTGGATATCCATCGAGTTATATAGCACACAAAAATATAACTTCTAAATATAAAATATAAAGAGCAGATTTATGCGAAAACTCTAAATCAAAATTATTTTAATAATAATAAGTCAAGATTTTGATTTGTATGTCTTAAAAATAATAAAATTGGAATAATAAAAATCATAATGTCTAGTGCAAAGACAACATATATTTTCACAATTAAGAACTGGAACAAAGACTGAAATATCCAAAGTTTCAAATTATTTTTGCATGAACTCCACAACATTCAAAACTCCATCTTCATATCATTTGCTTTATTATCATCCTATAAGAAAATAAAATATGATGAAAAAGGTGAGTACTGAGTAATAAAGTGGAGATTTTAAAGTTATTTCTTCTCATAAAATATTAATATTTTATTATATTTAACCATAAATATTCATGAAAAACAAAAAAATAGAGTTAACAAAAAAGGGTATGATATGGGTATCCATGGTTCGGGCTATCACTAGACCCGTATCCAAATCCATATCCACATCTATTTTTTAACATCCATTTAAAATCCATTTTTTAGCCTATATATCCATTTTTCGGGTTGCGTAGTGCGGATATTAATTGGGTTGAAAATCCGTTGCCATCCCTATTGGTGATTATCATTATAAAGACAATAGTTTGATATCACATTTTTGGGAAATCCTCCATATCTTTCATTTAGTAGAAGAATAAAATTCATTTCTTAGTAGTGACTCTTTTTTTAAATTTTTATACTAATGAATTAAATTATAATTAATTACAATATAATTAATTAAAATAAAATTCATTCATTAATTAAAATATTGTAATTAATCAAGTATAATAATATAATTAATTATAATATAAATTATATTATAATTAATATATTATATTATAATTATTTAAAATATAATTAATTCATTATTTAAAATATTGTAATTAATTATTAACTAATTAATTAATTAATTATAATATAATTAATTAAAATATTATTATTAATTAATAATTAGTTACAATATAATTAATTAAAATATAATTCGTTAACTAATTGATATACTGTAATTAATTTAATTAAAATACAATTAATTAAAATATAATAAATTAAAATATAATAAATTTTTATTTGTTAATATTTTTTACAAACCAATATTATCAATAGTAATGGTAATCATTCTTTCCTGTTAACTAGGCATTATAATTATAATGATAATATCTATTCTTATTACACACTATATTCATTCTCATACCTAATATCATTCCCTCATATTAACCAATCACTCTTAAGTCAATTTTAATTCTATAATTCGGTTATATTCGCTTGATTGTAATTAATTTGATTAAAAATAACAAAGCTTAAAATATTAATCAATTAATGAATATGATTAATTAATACAAACCTTATCTGCTTTGTTTTGTTTTATAAATAAATACTATGTTTTTGAACTCTGGAAAATTCAATCTGCGTCTGTTGCCCTTTCGCTAGTTCTGGAACGCATGCCTCAACTTTTATTTATGCGCTCTGGAAAATGTATTGGACGTTCTGCCTTTGTCTGTGAACATGGGTTTTTGATTTTGAATGGTTAATCTGAAATGGAATTTTTGAGTTTGTTGTCTGTCGGAAATGTTGGAGAAGTTGGGGCTGTCGGGTGTCACTTGGCGACGGAGCCAATAGCGATTGTCGCCACTAGCAAGGGCTATCTTCGCCCATAGATGAAGTTCGGTGGATGGCGAATCGATGGTCACCAACGGACGAGAGTTGCACGTTCTGATGGTAGGTAGCAATGCAAGAAGTCGGCAGAGTGGGACATCACTGGGGAAAGACGGAGGCCTGCGGTGCAAAAGAAGAAGCTGCGTCGGTAAAAAAATTCCAGAAACATTTCAGTTTTAATTTAAAGAACCCTCTCCATGACACATTTCATTCATCTAAACAATGTTTCATACATATTTAAGCATGTAGAACAACACATCTTAACACTAAACTTAAAATCATAATATAGAGAGAGATGAGACAAAATTTATCTAAACCTTCCTTTAGTAATATCTTTAAATCCTTTGAGAATTTCTCAAATCTAATTATATATTTGAGTTCCTTGATCCCAAATTAGCTTAGAACACCTTGATTTAAGTTGAAAAACTATAAAGAAGGGTGAATTTAGATGATGCCCAAAACTTTCTCTTCTCCCTCTCTTTTCTCCTTTCTTTTAATTAAAACAAAATGTCTTAAGTCCTTAGAAATGTGATGCCTAGCCATAAGTGAAAGAAGGGTCTAAAATATTGACTCTTCTTTGACCAAATGGGGTGAAATTTCTATTTTGCCCTTAGTTTATGTGAAATTACCATTTAACCCTCCAACCTTTTCAAAATTTGCAATTAAGCCCAAAGTTTAGAAATATCCAAAACTTTTATTTTTGTTTTGGTCGTTGGACCTTTGAGAATTATAATTAAGCCCCTTCACTTCATAAAATTACATATTGGTCCTCCAAGAATTGAAAAATTACTTTTAAGTCCTTTAATTTTTGACAATTTGCAAATAAGCCCTTATGTACATCAACTTTTCCAATTAAACTTTCTAAGTATCCAATAAGTCTATAAATCATGTATAATCACCTATAAGGCATTAGAACACATTTAATTTAACCACCATGGTCATATCCGTCCAATGGACTTGGTTTTTCACACTTAAAAACTTATATGTCGGAAAGCTTCAAGATTTCACATACCGATGAACTCTAAGTTCATGTAAGGGCATATAACGTTATAAATCATTAGCATACGTACCGAAAGGATTCAAATTCATCTTTGAACTCATATACAATCATGTATATATCAATATACAGTAGTATCTCCAAATACAGAAGTATCACCAAAGAACTCAGAAAGTTCGACGTTATAAGTCCTCCCCTCCTCAAAAGAGTTTTGTCCTTGAAACTCCTAAGTCGAGAACACTAATTAATGGGGGTATTGACGTTTCATAGTATCCTCAAGTTCCCCTGTCATTTCCCCAACCGTCAAGCTAACCTAACCTTATGTGCAATGTTTACATCTTTTTCTTCCTAATGTTCCTTTATGAACAAGTTGTCTTCTTTTAATCATAATTCTCTATAAAAAAAATCCAATTATCATGATTCTTATACCCCCTGAAAGTAGACTTCCATTAGTCTTAATATATCCAAAAACTACACAATCAACATCTCCCTTTAAAGTATAATCTCCATCTAATTATGTCCTATTTTTGGTAAGAAATAGACTGGCAATCGACAATCAACCCTCAATAAATCATTATCAATACATCTTCTAACAAATCAGTTTCACAGAAGCATTAATAAGACATCAATAACCATTTTTCATGTTTTACACTTTCACTAATTTGGACTCTAAGGTGCTCAAAAATCAGAAACTAATATAAGGTTTTTGCATAGGAGTCTATCACAGGCAGTATTAGGAAAACAAGTATAACTCAAGCTCTAGTCCCTATTTTGTCAATCCACTTTCACAGAGGTCAAGTTAAGACATACATCTACAACTTTAATTCCTTGAGTTTCTTTAAATTTGTGCTCTAAGGATATGAAAAACATATTAAAATAGAAAGATGAAATTGAAACTAGAATTTCAACTTACCTTGGTAACTTCTTTCCTTCTCCTCTCATTTTCGTTTTTCTCTCTCTTCTAACCTTATCGCAGACCTTCACTCTTACTTCTATTGCCTTTCCATCCATTTTCTTTGGAAAATTTAAGAAGGTCGAACTAATCCATGTGTCACCATTTCGTTGGTCCATGTGTAACTTACTTTAGGCTCCACATGTCACTCATTTTAAGGCTCCACATGTCGTTACTTGTAAGACTACACATGTTGCCAATTGTAAGACTACACATGTCACCAATTGTAGGCTACACATGTCACAATTCTAAAGTGCCATTTGTCGCAAACTTAAAAGGGCCACTTGTCACAATTATACTCAAGCCACTTGTCATCCATTTAACTGAGCCATTTGTCACTTATTCCCAATTCACTAATTAAAATCTATCAAAACAAAATTCAGGACAAAATCAACACACAATTACATCATGATCAGTAAAAACCTTTCCTATCCCGGAACATGTCAAATGAGTATATACATTATCTTGCAATGTTTTCTAAGATAACTCATCTGACTCAATCTAACATTTTAATCTCTTAACAATTTTAGGAGGTAGGATATTACAAATCTCCCTCCCTTAAAAAAATTTCATCCTCGAAATTGTTACTTGACTGATTAAATAGATAGGGGAATGCTATCTCTATAGAATCAAAGAAAAAGACATTGTTTAATAAAATAGATCGAAGTAAGCCTAGCTTATTCGATATCCCAAACATCCCAAGGAATGTCAACAAGTACTCTGATAGAGGTCGAAACCGTCCGACTGTCAAGGATGTCAACTTAACGATCCAAGACTCAACTTCTCAACCAAAGACTTTCGACACCTAGACTCGATCCCTAAGACTCATGAACTTTTTGAAAATGGAAATGACACTTTTGAAAACATAAAAATCCGCTCTGATACTAATTTAATTGTTATGACCCAGTATCACATCGGACTCATGACAACCGCCGTATAATCGGGCTAAGGACACTTACGGTATCCTTAATCTGACTATGTAAGGCTAACTGAATATCTATTCTTTTCTTTTTTTTCCTAAAATTTGGGCAACACAATGGCTTTGTTTTAAAAATCCCAAAAAGCTACAAACAATTTCAAACACATTTCTACATTCACATCCAACCACAACTTCAGGACTTTAAAGTCCACTCAAGGCAATCTTAACAAGAGTATCAAATGATTCATACATAAAGTCATTTATAAAACATAAGGCAATCAAAAGTTAACTTATAAAATCATAAAACGTATCTACATAAACAAAGTTCATGAGCCAAGTACAAAATAGGAAACTACCCACGTGTGGTAATACCCCAAAAATGTCAAAAGACCCCACGATCCACTTAGAGCTTCAAACTCACTAAATTAACCTGCATGGTTGGAAAGCGGAGGGGGTGAGTACACTAGGTACTCAATAAGCAGGAAAAGCATATAACACAAATAGAATTCGATTCATACCAAGACGGTATAGATAAACTACGAAGGGAATATATATCACATAAAAAACACATAGGCCCAGCCTATGACTCAACGTATATTGGTTAGGAATCATATAGGCCTACCCTATTAACTTACTCATCCGGTGAACATAGAATCCAGTTCTAGTATACAAAAGCATAAAAACATCATTTGTATAAATCGAATATTGATAAGAAAACCAATAACAGGATAAGCTAAACCAATCATGTGTGACACCACTAGTTGCCTAAACTAATGTGCACACCTATCAATACTCGGTGTTAGCTCGACCTTCATCCATGGTGAGTCCGGACTATAATCGACAAGAGTGTCTAACCCTAAGTGATGACCTCATCAGTGTCCAGACCTTAGGTATGGAATCACCCATAAGTCCTGTAGAAAGGTGTCAATACAGCAACTCGACTTTCACGTACCAACATCAAGGATACGATAGTCTCTTAATCAACTGTGCCCAACACATGATTGGCCAATCATTTTCTCACCCATCACAAAAAAAAATCATGTCCAATTATTAAGTATAAAATCAAGTAAGGCACCATACCTTTATTTATCAGTCTAACCGATAAAATAAAACTGTGACATGGCTTTAAGCCAGATGAGAGCAAAAACATGTAGCATACATGACTCGATTATGCATATGTAAATTTCAAAACATTATCTCATGAAATAAATGCCATCTTTTGTACTCCAAATGCAAAGTTGTTCAAAAATGTAGTTTCAAAAAATAAAATGTTGTCTTTTACATTTCAAGTTCAGATTGATAGAAAATAATATCATTTCTCAGAATACATAATAAAAATATCAGTTGCACTCCAAGTGCAAAGAGTTATTAAAAACAATGTCATTTATTAAATATCTAAGCATATTAGAATCCATTAGGAAACAATGTCATTTATTAAATATCTAAGCATATTAGAATCCATTAGAAATTCAAGTCTACCATATATTGCCTAAGTTCAAAATTGACATACAAGTCATCATACTTGTCTTAGGATGTTCTAATCCTATTTGAGAAATATGGCCTCCCTAACTCACCTCAAAGAAGATATACTCTCTATTAACTTCAACAATCCTCAGTACGAGTTCGCTAATTCACAGCTCTCAAGCCTTTATACATAAAAAGATATACAAAGAAATTACTACTTAAACATAAATTTCATATTTATACACCATCACATTAGCTTCTCTTTTGTATTTTCTAAGGCAATTAATGCCTTTAATCCAAACTTACTCATTTCATAACATAATTAAGCACATCTTTATCCAAGCATATTAGGCCATTAT
>JAOSBK010000003.1:34552219-34562826 GCA_027568895.1 Erythroxylum shatona
TTGTATATGAATTTGATTGGGTTGCGTTTGGATTGAATTATGAAATTGTATAAGAGTATAAATGGGATTTGAGTATGTATGTGTTATGGATTCCGGACGGGAGGTCCGATGATTCTAAGTTTTGTTTGGGAATTATAGAAGTGCATTTTAAAACCATTTGCAGGTTTTGGGTTAGTTCAAATGCAGAAAGTTTTGTTAAAGATGAAATTGAGATATTGCATGATTAAGAAAGATCTTATGAATTGAGTTTTGCTGGAGGTAAAATTTCCAAATGGGGAAATTATATTAGTTTGATTTGTATAAGATTGAATAATGTTTGAAAAGAGTGAATAATGAAAAAGAAAAAAAGAAGAAATTTGCACTGATTCAGATAGGTTAAGTCTAAGGTTTCCAACGCGATGTTTTGTTTTTAAGATATTTGTTAGCGGATGTCGGAAATTTGTATTTGATTTCGCTTTCGATTCGCATTTTGTTTTCGCCTTTTGATCCGCTTTGTCTTTCGTTATTGATTTGATTGCGCTTTGGTTTTTGGCCACTTTCGCTTCGAACTCCATTCTTTCGGTGTGATCAGCCTTTCGTTTTTGTTTTTGTTTCGTTCCGCCACTTTGTTTTTCGTTTCCGTTTTTCGTTTTTCTGGTTGGGGTCCGGTTCTGAGATCGGATCCCAACATTTTCTATGTCAGGAATTGCTCTAAGGATATGACACAAGGAAAGATATTAGAAGTTGTACATTGAAGATAGACCTGACGAAGGCCTATAATTCAGTCAACTGGAGGTTCATTACTGAAATACTTTAAGCTGTAAGATTTCCCAATAAATTCAGTAAATGGATTAAGGAATGCATAACCACTCCATCATATGCCATATTGATAAATAAGGAGCCAACAAAACAGTTCTTTATCCCCTTACCTATTAGATGTAAGGAAGCCAAGCTTTACCATCTAATCTTTATAGATGATGTATTATTCCTGTGTAGAGCTGATCAATCATCCATTAACCTAATATTAGACACAATGTAAAGATTCAAATCTCTATTAGGGCTAGCTTTCAATCAATCTAAAAGCTTAATCTACTTGTCTATTGATTTGGATCAAGGAATGGAAATAAGGGCTACAAACTTAGGAATCAGCTACGCTAGACTACATATGACCTCATTCTTAACCTCATCTTTTAACACTTCAATATTTCATCCACTTAAGTTGAGTTTGATTTTAACTTACTTTTTTTATTATGCCTCTCTTTATTGCATGGATTATTGGTTATTTAATAGAAAAATTACTAGGCCCTATTAGCAATAACACATACAATAGTAGCAACTTAATGATGATACTTCTACATATAATGTTAGTAATTATAAACCTATCTTGAGTCATATTAGTAAGTGGCTTGTAGATAATGAGGCCATCACATCACGACCATATTATAGCTCTCCTATAAATTCTTGTTTGATGTTTTTAAGTCTCAACTTACTTTACTTTAAGAAAAATTTGATTCCTTCTAAGATGTTATGATGTATCATCTATAAGTACTATTTACATTATTTCATTCTCTCCTTCCTCCTTTCGATAATTGATCTTTTTTTATGTTTCTGAAAAGAGGGAAAGAGATAGTGATATCAGATGTTTTATGGCTATTACATTTAGTTAGAGTGGTGATTTCCTTTTTTATATACTTTGACATTCATTTCATTGTATTTACTTTAATATTATACTTGTTTTTAATGGTTGATTTCATGGATGTACTTAACTTTTATTTTTATTTTGATTGTTATCCTTGTCTTTAAATAAAAAATGGTATATTTATTAATCATTGGGATCAATACATTTGATAATTTATATAATGAAAAAAATTAAGGGATGCTTCCATATTACTTTAATATAGAGAGTTTTTGTGTGCTTAAACAATTAATTTCATTATTGGCTTTCTAATATATTAACATATTTTATCATCATAAAAAAGGGAGAGATTATTGAGCTGAGGGATATCCCAATTCACACTTTTGATGGTAACAAATTATAATTACTTCTAATAGATTATTTTAAGATTGACTTAAAAAAGTTAGCAAGAAATTAAGACAAGAAATAGCTTATAGAAACCATAAAGAAAAGTTTATAAACTTATATCTATTCAAGTTAAGGATAAGATCAAAACTAAAGATCAACCAAGTCGAAAAATTCACTTATAATTTTTGTTATGTATTCTACTTAGGTATTTTGATGCTTTAGGGGCTCTTCATGTATAAGCATATCATATTTTGAAATTAATATATAAATATTTTAAATTTTCAAAAGGAACTAAGTTTTGATTTCAAAGAAAATTCTATTAATCTTTAAAATATTCTTTAGGAACTTTTAAGAATGATTTTGGATCAAGTTTTTGTCAAAGGAGTGTATTATGATCTTTAAAGAATTGAAAAAATCTTAGAAAACATATTTTTGGGCACATTGGTCAACCAAGCTAGGTTAGTGGTTAATCAATCTATTATTTTTATATACATTGATTGACTAATGTCTAGATATGGTGACCAACTTATGTGAGAAGTTTATAAAAATGTATACCTTGAGATTGTATATCATATTAGTTTATACAATGGTAGATCAATATGGCTCTTGGTCAACTAGCATGCTAGATTAGTTAACTAATACCGTTGTTAGTAATTATTACAATGGTTAATTTTTGTGTATAACGATATTTTGGATCTAGTAAGGCTATAAAGTGTTTTGATATTCGATCATTGGACCTTTTTATAACATATAAGAGTTATAATAACACATTTGCAAGAGTCTTTTATTAGCAATATAAGCAGTCTTTCATTGATTGTGAGCCCTTGAATACTAAAGTAAGCAAGAAATGTTTATTCAAGTTATAAAGATCATCTAGAGTTTTTTAGCTTGTATTTAGTTAATATAAGAAGAATTGAGGTTGCTTCTCACCTTCAAGGAAGATTGTATAAGTGTTGTCTTTATCTAAATACAAATTATTGTGAAGAGCTTCTTCTTCACCTAGCTAAAAGAAGAGTTTAATGAAATCCTAGGAGAGACTTCAATTGTAGACATAAACAAGGATTCTTTATCAAACCACTATAAAATCGATTTGTAATTCCTCTTCCCTAGACTTTTTACATTATACTTAGTTGTTTGATTAATCCTAGACCCGCATATCAATAGGATTTTTACTGAGTTTTTATTGTTGATTAAGATTTATTAATTTTCAAGCTTCTTTTTAAGCTACAAAAATATTTTAAATTTACAAACACCCAATTCACACACCTCTTGAATGCCATTAGGGACCAACATTATAAAATAAAAGTAATTTATAGATTTTGTATATTCTTTATAGATCTTTCGTATGCATTTTTACATTTTTAATGAAATCAATAGCTAGAAATGTGTTTATGCTAGTTGGAAATCAATAGGTGTGCTTTGTTCTTTATGCAAGTGATGTGGAGACATGTTAGCTGTAAATATTTTACGTAGAAACTTTGTATAAAGCTAGTGATCCTCAAATAGAAGAACATCCCATAGGGATAAACATCCTCAATCTACCACTAGAATATTGGACCACTAAGGGATTAAGCCACCTAGTCAGTTTTATAGGTAAACCACTTTGCTTAGATGAGAAAACCATATTGACGAGGAGAGTAAACTATACCATAATATTTGTGCTAGTGGATTCAAACTAGTAGCTTCCTTATTTTTTGAAATATTATGCATGATCCTCCTCACGTAAGTATGAAGCCACACATGCCATTTTAAAATTAAAAATGCAATATTTAATTTATTTAGTGAATGTCCAAAAAATTCCCTAATAAATTAATTGTTTTTCATTCATTGCCCTTTACTGAAGCCAAAGTTCCAAAAACATAATGCTAAAAATTATAAGGATTCCAAATCTCTAACTTTCAATTCTAAAACCTGTAAATTCACACAACTATTTTAGAGATAAATATCCACGTTGCATGTTCTCCCTCATAAAATCGTTTAAACCCATACATTCTCCTTAAAACCATATGATTTTTATGTGCACTTATTGTTATAAATAATATAATAATAAGTGAAGGTTGAGTCCTATGAAAAAGAAATATGGATTTAAAAACCTAACATATGGATTTAAAATACCAAAAAAAAAACCTAACACTATTAACTAATTTGAGGACAATCAATAAAAATATGAGCTTATGGGTTTTAAATAATAAAATATAAAATAAAATTAAAACTGAGACAATAGTCAGTCAATTATAAGACAATTTATTAAAAGAGAATTCAACAAAATAGCTACATTTAGATTAATATTTCCTTTAGTAGTACTTTTGACTTCACGTTGTAATTAGCTTAGTGGATACATTTTTTAGACTAACAAAATATCCTAAATATTGCATCTACTCTCTAGTTTGTTAACTCGTATCTATAATGAGCTAATAATCCTTTTAATGCATTAATATTTGTAAAATCTCTTGAAAGATTTTACCTTATAGATAACGTAGGTCTATATCATGCATTCCACTCAATTCCCTCTATACTAAACTTTGCTTCGCTCACAAGCATGCTCTTTCAAGTTGTATACAAGTAAATTTAAATCAAATTTCAGCACAATAGAAAGTAATCCATATAAATACATCTCATATCATAAATAAATCTAAATCAATCCATATAAAAATAACCACTAAGATTTTTATATTTAAAATTAGAAATAATATAGCTATAAAATATATTTAAAAATAAAATCAAAAGAAAATAATAAAAAATCATGATAGAAATAAATATAGATGAACTCTATATTTTACTGATAGCTTAATTTGTTAAGATGACATTTAGATATTGATTCTCAGATGAAAAATAACTTAGAATTGACTTCCTGAAAGTTTTGCATGCCTCTTAATAATTTTCCCTAACTTTTCGAGAGAAAAATAAGTCTTTAGTATATATATTATCCAAAAGTTAGCTAAAATTATTTAAATATTAGGTTGTACACTCAAATATGTGGCTGATAACAGACAAAAACTAGTAATAATAGATCCAAAAAGTAGGGCGTAGAAAGAAATAATGTATTTTTCAAATTTAAAATTCAAGATAATTAGATTTTAAAATTCATTTTAAAGTTACTAAAATATATGTATTGTGATTTTAATTTTTAAAAAAATTATTTTCTCAAAATAATTTTATTCTGAAACAAATTTTAATACTATCATTAAATATTAAATTATAACGGCCATATCGTTTTATTAATAGTTAATATTAAATATTTCGTTAATTAATAATAAAATAAACTTGTAATAGGAACAAAACTAGGAAAACATTTCAAAACTCGTGTTTAGAAAATTAAAAAAAAAAATACCAAACTTCTTTTAAAACGTTACTCTAGGCGTAATCGTGTTCCTCGGTGTGTAAGCTAACATCTTGTCAACAACTCCGTAGCTACGCAATCATTCAAAAGTGGTTAGGGCAGCCTAATTTGCCTTCTAACAACCCTTCAAAATGCTTATTATCATTGAATGGTTGTTTTATATTATATTATATTATACACTAATAGAATTATTTCAAATCCTTTTTTTTCAAATTACTAAATCATGATGGTGATGGAAATCCAAATTAAATTTAAATAATGATATGCATGACTTAATGAAAACAATCCCCTAACGTCAATTATAAAGTCTAATCGGTTAATAACACTATCTAGCAATTAAAGATGTTAATTATCCATATAATTAATACATTTTCATTTTTCTAAGGTATTTACCCATTCTTACATTCAACATTATAATTTTAAATTTGTCCAATTTTCACAATAATTAAGAGCATTTGAATATAAAGTAAGAGATCCATATATATGAACCACTGTTTTTCCAAATACATAAAAATTATGAATTTTGATATGATATCATAGTTATTAGTCAGTCTAATTTTATATAGACTGACGAATATGCAAGAACGTCTCTCTCACGTCCAATAAAAGATTCCATCATCTTTTCCAATTAACCACGATTGGTATGGCAAAAAAAAAGTCAATCAATGTTACTAATGGAACTTTTGCTTATCAGATTCTCCAATATAACCACGAAACTCGTAGCTTTTGACCTGGTAAGTAGAAGCTCAATTCATAGCGATACCGCTTCAACCATGTCTGACGCTGAACTACACATAGATTTCTATCCCTTTTTTCAAATATACAAAGATGGCCGTATAAACAGAATTGATGGAACCAAACTAGAGCCTCCTCTGGATCTTGATGACGGCGTAACATCGAAAGACGTTGTCTACTCTCCGGAGTTAAACCTAAGTTCCATCAAGTCACAGAAAAACCTATCTTGCAGAGTCTACATTCCACAAAACACCATTCCAGGCCATAAACTCCCTCTCTTAGTTTACTTTCACGGTGGAGCCTTTTGCATGGAAAGTCCCTTTTCTCATACATTCCACAAACAACTCAAATCCGTGGTTAAGACGGCGAATGTTCTTGCCGTCTCAGTCGAGTATAGGTTAGCCCCAGAACATCTTATCCCGGCTGCTTTCGATGATTGCCGGACTGCAATCAAATGGGTCGCTTCTCATTCCAATGGAAGTGGCCCTGAGGAGTGGCTTAATGCTTCTGCTGATTTTGGGAAAGTGTTTTTCGCCGGAGACAGTGCCGGCGGTAACATCGCACACCAAATGGCCATACGATTTGGTCAGGAAAAACTTGTTGGTGTTGACCTTAAAGGGATTGTTCTCATACATCCTTATTTCTGGGGTAAAGATCCGATCGGTAACGAGTCTAAGGATCCAGAAGGCAAGGCAATTATGGAGAAGATATGGTATTATGTGCATCCAACAACAACTGGGCTAGATGACCCTTTGATCAATCCTATAGCAGATCCAAACTTGGCTAGTTTGGGGTGTTCTAGAGTATTTATCTTTGCTGCCGAAAAGGATGTGTTAAGAGATAGGGCCTGGTTGTACTATGAAGAGTTGAAGAACTGTGGTTGGGAAGGAAGCGTGGAGATTATGGAGTCTAAAGGTGAAGTGCATACTTTCCATTTGATCGTTGATGGTGAGAACACCACGATTTTGATTGAAAAGTTTGCTTATTTCCTAAATCAGTAAGAAAACCCCCACACGAGTAAAACATCAGCTCTTTTGAACCTAAAATCGAGGTTGTTCTGGAGGAGTAAAGAGTCCCTACATGATTCCCTTGTTAGTTTGTGTAATGTACACATTTCTTCTTTAGCTTTACTAATGTGTTGAACCAGGATACCTTAATGCCATCCGCAGTTAATTTGGTTTCAGAAATATCTCTCGTCTCAAAAATAGTTATATTTTAGTGTCCATCTAATGTCTTTGTAAGAAAAGAAAAACTATGGAGTTGTTTGTTTCTATTTTTATTTTTAATTTTTAATTTTTGTTTTCAAATTTAATAAAGAACTCTTGTTTGTTTTAGTTTTTAGTTTGGTTTTAGTTTATTCCAGTTTTAAAAAATTACCATGAAAAGTAGTTTTTAATTCCCGCTTTTGTTTTTCTATAATTTGATTTACTATCATTTAATTATATATTATTTAATTATTTAATTTTAATAAAAATTATGAATAATTTAATTCAGTATTATATTTATATATTTAATAAATTTAAATTTATTATCAAAATATTCAAATAAAATTTGATTTAATAATTAAAATATATTTCAAATAAATATTAATTTATAAATAAAATTTTAAATTATTTATTTTATTCACATAACATAATTTTATTAATAATTTATTAATTAATATTATATAAAAGATTAAATAAATTTATTTAATTAAAATAATTTATCTTTAAGTTTTATTTAATATTTAATTATTATTAGTGATAAAATATTAACAAGTAAATAGAAAAACAAGAAACTGCTGTGGAGATTAACGACGGCGTTTAAGTCCCAAAAATGAAGCACAGAGTTGAATTACAGGATTTAGGGGTTAGGAGATCTACACGGCGGCGCTCTTCAAGACAGCTTTGGATATCAGGTGAGACTACTTCTTGGTTATGTTGAGATTCCGAGTTGCCATGTATGTTTTGCTTTTCGTTTCATGTTTTTTGTTTCTTTTTTGTTGTCTAGACTGCTTCTTCTTGTCCCTTGTTCTGTTCCATGAAACATGGAACTCTCGGTTTTGGTGCTTTACTTTGTGAAATATGTTCGAATAGCTTCTGTGTTTGTCGATAGACATTAGTGAAGTTCCTTAAGAAGTTGGTCTGATATGGGTTTTGATAGTGTTTTATGTGACGATCTGCAGTGATTAGAGATTTTGTGGCATTTGGACAATTAGCAGAGGAAAATATGCCGGAAAGTGAGACCAATCCAACAACCTTAAGCAAGTCAACTGGCTTGCCTAGGAAACGATTCTACAGAGCACGGGCACATAGCAATCCTCTAAGTGATTCTCACTTTCCTGTTCCACTCTCTCCTCGTCATGTTGATTACTCCCTTCATTACCCTCAATTCTTTCCCTCCTCTGATCAAATGGGTAACCCCAAAAGGATTCAGTTTGCAGATGTTGGTTGTGGTTTTGGAGGACTGCTGATTAGTCTCTCAACTCTTTACCCTGAAACCCTCATGATTGGGATGGAGCTTCGTGATAAGGTAACCGAATACGTGAAGGAGCGGATTTGTGCGCTCAGGGGTACGAATCCAGGCCAATATCAGAATGTTTCAGTGGTTCGGACTAACTCAATGAAATTCATTCCCAATTACTTTGAGAAAGGACAGCTGACAAAGATGTTCTTCCTGTTTCCTGATCCTCATTTCAAAGAGAAGAATCATCGCAGGCGAGTCATCAGTCCGCATTTGCTCGATGAGTATGCCTACGTTCTTGAAATTGGTGGGATTATCTACACAATTACAGATGTGGAAGAACTTGGAGAATGGATGAAGTCTTGTTTGGAGAACCACCCTTTGTTTGAAACCCTCACAGAAGAGGAACTAGAAGCAGATCCTGTTGTGAAGTTGTTAAGTACAGCAACTGAGGAAGGACAAAAGGTTGCCAGGAATGGCGGTCAGACATTTCGAGCAGTTTATAGACGTATCCAACCATCTGTTTGATACATACGTAGGAGCAGTTTATAATCAAGTTTTGTGGGTAGGGTGTTCTTAATTTCCAGTTCTCACATCAGTCCTAATATGTACTTTTGACATTTTCTTCCCGAGTGGTTGTTAATGTTCAATTACCTTTAGCAATTTTATATAAACTTTATTTTGATTAATAAAGCAAATAACAATTTTTATTAATTTAATGTTAATTGATTTATGGATTGATGCCATTTTTAAATCAAATTAATAAAGTTCATAATACAAAATATAACATGAAAGAAATTATGATGAGATGATGATAATGAGATTCCTATCATATGCAATTATATTAGTATTTAAATTATCCCTAGTCATATGATTAATGAAACAGGATATTGTTAACTCGGATAGACTAGTATATGTTATACTCTTTGATTTAATCAAGCAGTCGATATCATAAATTGTAAAAATGAGACATTTAGAGTTAACATGTGAATGCTTACTAACAGTAGTAAGTACATCGAATGATCCACTATGAGATTATCATATAGATGATCTATCAAATGTCAGTTATTATCACGTAGATGATGTATCAAATGTCAGTGATTAATCTTATCATAGTAATGGTGTAAATACCCTTAAACTTGAAGTACTCAAGGATATCTTGGATACTGATCCTGTATTTTGACACCATTCCTTGTTGCCTCAAGGATGAGATCGCTCATAGAGTGGTGATTGGGTACAATTATTGACATTCGAAGGTAATTGGATAGTCAATAAATGATTTATCACTCCTAATAGAAGGAAATGATACTCACGACTTCTTGTTAAGGTCATTACTCGTGAGTCTCCGGCCAGAGCAATTATGTGTCATGAAGAGAGTCTTCAATGACACATAGTAATGAGATCTCATGCCAAAAATTAACATCACTTGGACTAAATCTGACATAATCAGTCTAGTAGAAGTTGACACATAACCCATACTCCAAACTAAGTAGGGTATAAGAAGGTGAAGGGACGAATTGCATGGTAATTGACTATGTAAAGGTTTGTAAGTTGGATAATTAACTATCGAAGAGTTGGAGTGTTAATCTACTTACATTCCAGTAAATTGCTTAGATTAAGAATTAATTTAAGTGACCAAAATAACTGGGAATCTAAGGATCACATACATAAAAGATTGGATGAAAAACAAAGTGTGCATGACTATCAGTTAAGCAAGTCATGATTGTGGCGACTTAATGACGTGTGTATACACGAATTTTTAGCCATATAACACACTCAATAGAGAGGTTAGAGGTCCAGAAAAGTTCTGAAAGTTGAGAGTAGTGATCTTGTGATTTATTCATGCAATCTTAAGCAATTGCTGCATAAGATTAATTGCGAAAAACTTGGTCTTGATCTAATCCTCACTAAAGCATATATTTGAATTTATCTTGTTTGGTGCTCTAACCACTCTTACACATTGATTTTTCATCTTTGCGTACTCTATAGAGGCCAAGGAAGGCATTTGGTGTTTGTTACAACCCAAATAAAGAGAAAATACAAGAAAGGAGGAGTATTTGCAAGGTACATATGTTGTGATTTTATGTT
>JAOSBK010000003.1:34567090-34581253 GCA_027568895.1 Erythroxylum shatona
ATAATAGAGTCTGCACTCTTGTCAATTCCACTCTAGTATTGTTGATAGCTTCAGTAGTAGGCCCTTTAGATGAGTTTAGAAGCTTAAGTTTTTGTTTGATAAGCTTTAATTTCTGAGTACAACAGAATTGTTTGGTCCCTCTAACATGGAGCATAGCTTCTGCCCTGCAAATAATAGCAAAACCAGAATCCTTAACCAAGAAATTATTGAATCGGAAGGGATGGTGAGTAGCAGCTGGAGTGGACAAATTGGAGACCAGGATATGCTTATGATCGGAGAACAAAGGATCCAAAAAGTGTGCTAGGATGTTAGGAAAATGTTGAAGCCAAAGATCAATTAAAAGAGCTCTGTCTAGTTTTTTTTTCTTCTTATGAACCATCCTGCCCATTGCTTGTTTGACCACGTGAAAGAATGGCCAATGAATTTGAGATCAGTCAGTCTAACATGTTCGACGCGGTCCCATAGATCCGTGGATAGATTTCTCAAACTAATATTATCCTGAGCTTCAACAGCAAAAAGAATGGAGTTGAAATCCCCACAAACAAGCCAAGGTTTGTGCATAGTGGCACTGACGGATGCTACTCCAAAGGTCTCTACACTGAAATTCAAAGTTACTCGCGTACACAAAAGATACATTCAAATCAATATTTCCTTGCAACAGTAAAATGTGTAGGTGCATAATCTGTTCAGTCATATCTAATAGCTCCCCTTTAATTTCCTCTGAATTGAAACAAACAATTATCCGTCCATAAGCATGATGGCTATGGTTGGATAAAATTCGCCAGTGAGAACCCAAAATACTAAGCTTATTCAGATTTCCCAACCGAATTTTGGTTTCCAATAACCCAAGCAATAGTGGTTTTTCTCTACAAACAAAATCCTTTAGAGCTAGTAATTTTGAGGGACAATTTATTCCTCTCACATTCCAAGCCAAAAAGTCATATTAAAGTAGATGAGGTTTTGAGGTCTTTACCTTTGCCTCGTTGGGATTTTCTCTTAGAGGTTGAAAGCGAAGTGCCACTGTGTTCATCTTTGGAAAGACTTTGAGAGGAAGATAAAGTATCCTCTGGCGTGGGTTCACTCTCCTGAGATGAGTCATTTGAGCCATTTGTCTTTTCAAGAAGGGGAACCGCAGCAACAGCTAATATTTCTACACTGGGGGGGCTATGGAAGTTGTAGTGTTTTGCGCAGCAACAGAAATTTTTAGAGCACACTCCTCTGTCAAAGGCTTATCCTTGTTTAGCAATGGTTCTGGTTCTACAGTAGCAGTAACAATACTTGCCACATCAGTAGCAATACTAGCCACAACACAATTTTCAATTTCAACATCCTTCAAAAGACTAGCGGTAGGATTATTATCAGATAAAACATCAGTCTCTTGGTTCGTCAGCTCTTGATAAGTACCTGACTTGAAGATCTTACCTATGGGTCTCCATAGAGCTGATTGATCCTTCACCAGGGGCCTCCAATGATAAGGCACTGCGATACTATCCTCCCATAATTGATTCCCATCACCTAATCGCATTATTGGAATTTCATTGGGGAGGTTTTGTGAGAGCTCAATGCCAACGCATATACGTGCATAGCCAATCCTCTTTTTGGTTGCCGTATTTTTGTCCATACACAGAGGTTTACCGATGTAGCTTGCTATTTGGCTAAGTCCTTGAGTAGTCCAATACTCAAGGGAAACATTGTGAAAACTGAAAATTAATCCATACAGGGAGGTTCTGAATTTTTATAGTTTCAAACTTCAGCCCAAGTTGCCAAATTTGCAGAAAGATAGATTGACTCCCTTAAGTGCCATAGACCCTCCTCCAATATTTTGTTTGTTGTGGATATGGAGGTGAAGGAGAAGAGAATTAAATTATCTTCTGAGAGCAGAACATCCACAAGTACTCTGCTTTTTCACAATTTATTAGCCCAACGAAAGATAAGGGAAAAAATTGGTCGCTGGTCCAAGAAAAAACTAACAAGAGTAGATTTCCAACAGTTTGCTCTGTCCTGTAGTGTTTCCAGATCTGGGCATACAATGAGCTTACCTTCAATTGCGGTCGGTGGTATGTACGAGATAGTACAAGCAATGGCGTCTCCTATTACTTGTTTCCAAGTTCTTGGAGGTCTAGAAACAGCAGCAGAAGTTGGTGACCGAGGGGTTTGAGTTGGTTGGGAGGGTCGGAAGGCAGAGGGGGAAAATCCTCATGAGTGTGGGTGGAGGAGTCAGGCATGGTGATAAGCGGGAAGGTTGAAAAGCTAGGGGAAAAGACAAGAGGATCCTCAGAGAGAGAGAGAGCCAAAAGAGGAGGAGGAAAAGGGCGATTAAGGAAGGGAAAAACAAGGTGAAAGAAAAGCGAAGTTGGCAAAGGGGGTTGAAGAGTATTGGGGTTGAACCTAGAGAGAGGGCAGGGCATCTATCTCTAGAAGTTCTCTACCATCGCTCCTTGGTAGTGAGTGGATACAACTTCCGCTGCTTTGCCATGTATGTGATGCATAAATCCATAGCTCCTTGTAGCTCCTTGTCATTGTATTTCTGAATCATTTCTTACAATAGGGCATCCATAAACCCCAGAATGTGAAGTTGTATCCACAATCAAATGGAGCTATATACCCTTTCAAAGTTGCAGTTCTAACGCCTGCTAGATATGGCGGAAATCAAATATTGCTGGTATTGTGTACTAACTTTGATCATTCAAGTCTTGGTTTGGACCTCAGATTTTATGCTACTTCGGTCTCATTAGTCTCTATTCATTTACTTTTTGTTTCATTAACATGCTGATATAATGAAATTATTACGCTTGCGGGATTCTCCACTTTTATTGTAAAAATTAAAACAAACTGCAAAGAAAATGGACTGATCTTTAAGAACTGGTGTTGAACAAGTTAATTATGAAAATCTGAGAAGTGCATCTTCAGTATCCGATAAAACATACCCATAAGGCCATAACTCTGATATGGAGCTTGAGCCGTAGAATTCCCACCATGGTGAACGAGATGATCTACATAGGAACTTTATATCACCCGGTCGCCTTCCACCAGGGAATGTATGAAGGGTCGCTCTACTATGTTAAAATGTTCATGAAAAGTTTTCAATAAAGCTAAAACCAATAAATGTTAGTTTGCCTTGTTTGCAACGTAATTTGCTCGTTAAAAGTTAAACAGACTCACTGAAACCCCTAGCAATGGATGTTTCATAGTTATAGGCTCGTAAATTTCAGAAATAAATCAACACCATACTCGATCTCAGCTTGTACAGCCAAAAGATATGGTTCCTCTTCCCTCAAAAGGATTGGTGCGAGATACCTAAACTGATATTGCCCCAATAGTACATCTACAATCTCTAAGGGTGTTTGATAATAGTGGCATGAAAATGAGGTTCTTCTATTTCACAGAGACCAAAGCACAACCCCCCCAGCTCAATTAAGAAAAGGAATAATGTGCAGAAACCCGAAGAGTAACATCGAAGAAATCAGGATCTAAATGGACTTCTGAGGTTCAACAACCCATGCAAAAGGCACTAGTCCCATCTGCACGAAATATAAACAACAGAACCTAACCTGTAAAAGGACTCCATCAGCAATCCGTTAGGCAGTAGGACCACAGATAGTTAAAAAACTTGGCAGTGTTGTTCACATACTAATGGGAAGGAGAAAAAGAACAAATTGGTAGTGATTTGACATCTTTCTTCTTCCTTAATTTGTTATTTTCTTTTATGCAAATACACACACACACACACACACACACACCAGGAAAGAAGAAATCCATGTCGATGCATTATTCAGGTTCACCGGCTTTTATACAAAACTAGTAAGTCTGTACTTCAGCAATGAGGGTTAATATTTAAATCAATAGCTTAAATGCAGAAGGTCAATTTGTTAGACAAAGGTGATGCTTCAAGATAAATAACTACATCTCCATGTTTATGAAGCATACCTCAAAGCTATTCCTAAAAGAAATGTATCAGTATACAGCCTCGTCGTTTTCTCTGTCTGGATGCCTTCGTTTTGCCCTACGACGTGAGTGGCTGTTGGGATTTTGTGTAGGTTTCTTTGCTTTTTTGCTGAACAGATCAGGAGAAAATCATAAACTCAACTTTTAATAAACTTTGCCAAAAAGTAAAAGGTAAAACATGTTTGTGGAAGTAAAGATTTATTAAAATATGGGAGCCATTTCTCACAAAATGATATTTCATAAGAATACTGACCAGAAAAGAGCTGAACAAATTCTAAACAAAACGATAACAGGCAAGGCTAAGAAAGCAGAGGCCTGTAAAATTCAGAAACCAAGACGTTAACATCGTATAACAGATATATTAGCTTTGTCCAAAACTCATAGGCAAAATAGAAAACAAAGGAGCCTACCGCAAACCAAACCAACTCTTTAGATGCAAGTGGTCTGGTCAGCTCATGCTTTTTTAATGTTTCTTCAACAGTACCTTGCATCTTATAGCAAAATTATAAAAGTTGTTATTTTTCAGTATATAAAGGAAAATATTCTAGTATCAAATTCAGATCAATTGTGAGAAATCACGAAACAGAGTAACCAAATCCATGTCATTAATATGCTAATAATGATCATTGCAGAACAACAGTGTAAGAAACCAGTACTATACCTGAAGATGGTACGTGCCTGCAGATTCTAGAAAATTTCCATAAGCGCGAACTACCTCTTTTGTGTACGGCTTCAATGCTGACCTAACCTTATTGACATGAGGTTTTGTGACAGTTGCAACCTGATCAATGTATGGCTTACTGAACCTTTTAGCTTCCTGTAATAACACAAGCAACTCAGAAGAATATTAGGACAACAACCTATTCACAGGTCTGATATGCCACGGAAGATTAATTACCTGAAAGTAAGGATCAACAGCTTCATGTGCTCTAATAACATGAGGAGTTATAGCAGTTTTTGAGGCCTTGTATACTTCAACTGCTTTTGTTATAAGTGATCGCACATGCGGTTCAACATGAACTGCTATCACCAGAGATTGATTCTTGGCAGCAGGGATCCATTTCTTCAGAGAAATGACAGAATAGATACCAGCAGCTTTTCAGAAATTTCAAAAGCATAAAGCAACAGGACAGTGATCAATTTGAATCTAGCATGAGTGCATTAAAAACCATGCTTCACTCAGTTCACAATAGTCTAGAACCATTAATCCACCCAAGGAACCAGTTAAGTATGTCCTCCTTCAATATCTTGGGCTTAAAGGTCTCCCAGTTGCATGAAAAAAGACTATGTAAATGGTCATACAAAATAAATTGGTCTTAACTTCTCATAAAGGAACTAAAACAATGGAACGTGAATTAGAGAAAGGAGAAAGAAACTTACACTTTTGATTGTTTCTACATGAGGTTCAACCCACTTTTGAGCTTGGGTTGTTTTCTCCAGGATCTAAGACAAATTCCAACACCATAATATTACTACTGAATCACTTCTATGACCACAAGAAAGCTATTGTTTTGTATCATCTAGTATTCACCATCACCACACATCTGTATTTGAAAAGTAAAGGAGCTCTATGCAGAGCCCCCGACTCAGAACAAAAATAAAATACCTTTTGTATCACCAACTCTGTGGCAGGCTTTCCATGCTCATGCCAATGTGCCTGTGCCAAAGACTGCACAGCGAAATATCATCAAGCACCCAACAAGACTTCGGATAAAAGATACCAATTTTCTGCATGATATTACCTGCAACTGAAGCAGTCTGATAGCAAGCCAAGGCGGAAGCCATGCACCATGAACCTGACAATATATAGAGAGTAACAAATTCACTTCTATAATGGGCCATAACCTCAATCTCTACCGCAAGTAATTAACAAAAATGATAACAATATGCTCATGATATCTCATTGTCTGGTGAATGAATCCCAACTCATCTGTTGCTGGATTTATATAAATAAGGAAAGGCACAACCAAGAACAAATTATATGCAATTTTGAGTATTATGCCTACTCTATGTGTGATTTGTAAACTTCCTTGACACCATCATATATTACCTCGATCTTTCAACATGCTAGATAATGTAGCTGAAAATGATATAAGGACATAAAATGCAATAGCTCCAGGTGGAAAACATGTAAGTAATTACCTCCATTAGGTCTTTAGTTTTTGAAGCTGCCTCGAACTTTGTCTTCATTATTTCTTCCTAATAAACAGACAATGAAGGAAAAGATACTGCAAGTGAGAACCATAATCTCACAATCAGTTTAAAACAACTTGCAAGTTAGAAAACACCTCAACATCCTTAAGAGCACGCTCGGCTTTATGAAGTTTGCTCTTTTGTTCTTGATTTGTCTTTTGAAGCTGTAGAAATTTACATCGATATGGCCGAAAATTGTTCAGTCAGTGCAAATAAGAGAACAGAAATCCATAGGAACAAGCTTGTGCATATTGTTTTAGTACAATGACAACAATAAGAAAGAAATAAACTAATGATCACTGTACGTTACAAAATTAAAACATAGAAAGGAAGCCAAGCACAGAACACAACCCAGAGATGAAAGGTCCTTCTGCTCTGCTTTAGAGTCATTAATTACATGCATTTTCGTTCCCTTCAGAACAAGTTAAGTTCACCTAAATAAATGCTGACGTAAGGAAAATATATTTTCAGAATGTTTCCAAATGGCCAATGCTGTCCTCGAATTCATCAGTTTATGACATATATACTTATCAAAGTCGTGCACTTTATAAGTTTTAGTAGGCTCTAGGGCTCACATTATCAATTTTTAAGAGCAAAACATCCCCTTTTTCCTCTGCTATGCGAGCCCGAGATTCCAAAGCTTCCTTCTGCTTTACCTGAGTTTCCACTTCCTTTTTAAGCTTATCAATCTGCAGAGAAAAGTTGAACAATTACAAAGGGCGCATATTTCTTCAGATTTGAGTTAAATAGATCTTTCACAACCTGCTTCTCTAATTTGCCAGCTCTAGCATCCGCTTTCCCAACCTGCTCTGCAGCATCAAGCTTGTCTTTTTCCTGTTCCACAACAGACATTTACGTCACTTCAAATTAAGCAAGCAAGTGAACCGAACTGAACTACACGAAATTACAATACGAGACCTGAAGTGATGAGACCTCATTCTGCAACGATGCAATGCTCTCTAACTTCTCTTGAATGATCTTCTCCTTTTGTGCTATTTCCTCATCTTTGCTTTTCAGTTCTTTGGCTTTCTCAACAACTTTGGATTCTTCATCAAACAAACAGTCCCAGTACACATCACATAATAGTAACTAAACAAGTAAACGCTTGAAAAGGAGAGGACCAAATTTGAGAAAACAAACCAAGGGTGAGGATCCTAGACTTGAGTTGCTCAAGCTCGAGCTCTAAAGCTGACGAATCAGCGCCGTCCGTCACGTCGATTTGCAGAGCATCGTCGGCTCTCACGGCAGTTAAAATTAGGGCAAGAAACAGAGGGAAAACCGCGAGCTTCATGGAACCAAACTACCGAAGCTCCCGGAGAAGACAAATGGAGAGAGAGAGAGACCGTAGTCAGATGTGTGTAATGTTAAGTGCTGTCGTGACGTTTCCGGATTCTCCGAAAGATTCAAGCCGTGTAACATCATTCTTGTCTAAATATTCTCCTTCTCGAGAGCTAGCGAGATGTTGACACGTGTCGATGATTTCAGTCGTTGTCGCGGACGTTTTACGGAATAACGACATTTTGTAGCGAATTGACAATTATGCATACTTTTTATGGGATGATTTACTTGATAATGTTTAAAATTTGAGGGGACCTTATACTTTTTTTAACATCAATAAGTTGTATCCATAACAAGTTAAATTAATATTTCTTTTTTGCTATTTTATATTTTGAAAAAAGATTTAATAATTATTTTAAAATATTTAATATTATAAAATTTTATAATTTATAAATACTCTTTTTGTAAAGGAAAACATAAATTGTGCCGTCCTAACTTCAAAACAGCAAGACAGAACCGAACTGCGGCGAGAAAAAAGATATTATCCTGGTTATTTATTATTTACGAGTTTATATAATATTATTATGAAAAATATAAGTTATTCGAATTGATTATTTAAATTTGAATTTGATTGTTAATCTCATTCAAATTAAATTAAATTAATTAATTTTTGATTGAATCAAATACAATTAAATTTTAATTATGTTTAATTTAATGTTTTAAAACTAAATTAGTTCAATAGATTTAGTAGGTAAAACTTTGAACAAGTTAATTTTTTAATTCAGGGGTGCTTGTTTGAGGATAATGGGAAAAAAGTACGAGAATATAATAAAAACTCATATTTGATATCAGTAGAGGTAATACTTTCATTTTTTCATTTTCAGCAATACTCCGTTCCTCTGAATTACCAGATGAATGAGATTCATTGTTGATTATATTATATTTTCATTCCTTACTATATTCATTCCTATTCTCATTCACATTACCCTTTGTGAACCAAGTGCCCCCTGAGTTTTTAACTTTTTGGATTGATTTAATTTACTAATTTTATTATTAAAAATTAATCAATTTATTAATTAATTAGTCAATTTTCGTAAACTAATTAGTTTCTATAGATCAAAACAAACTAATTTATTTTTATTTAATAATCTCTTTTTTAATTAAACTTTAAATAATCTCCTATTTTATCCAATTAATTTTGGGTCCAATTTTGAAAATGTTGGTGTAACCTAATTTAAATTGTTTGGTGCCAAATCAGACTAACTTAAAAGCTGATATTATTGATTAATAATTTATAGCAAAATTATTTGGTTTTGTATATTAAGAACATGAGCAAGTACATCACTAGAAGTCATGCAGTCGATTAGCCTAAGAACCAGAGCTGTAGAGAAAGAGACCCAAGCCCAACTAGTCTTAGGATCTCGATAGTAGTGTCTTAAGCAGCGTCTTCTGGTTAAGGGTTCAAGGATTGGAAGAGAGGTGAGGCTGGGGACGGGCCACGATGGGTTTGGACTTGTGGAGATATTGATTATTATTAAAAAGTCCACAAGCGTTTAATTAATTTAAAATATTTGTTGTAATATCATGTAAGTTGAATAAGTTAAATTGATAATATAATTATTAAAAATTGATACAAATTTAATTTTAATAAAATTTAGGGTGTTATTAATATCATTTTTTAAAATGAAGATTTAATTTAATATTATAAACAATATCATTTTTATTTAAATATGTTAAAATATTAAATAGCAATTTAAATATTTAATCAATTATTTACTATTTATTTAGTTAATTTTAGTTGAATTTAAAATTATTATTGAATAAAGTTTCTTTAATATGTGAATTACAAGTTGGTATACTTTGGCTATACAATATAACTCTGTATAAGAAAAGAGTATTAAAACAAAAACGAGTGAAATATGATAACTTCTTAAAAGGGGATGCACTATCAACTAAGTTTTCCAAATTAAGATCACATTAGATTGATTTGATTTGATTAAGATTAAAATTGAAGTGTTAAATTTAACATAAATGACTGAAGTTATATTCGGACCTAAATAACTTAAAATTTAGATGAACGGTTTGAACCTTCTTTTTAAACAATATTATTTTCAATTAAAATTTAATAATTTTAAATTTTAAATTTTAATATGGTATAAGAGTTACTCTTCTATATAAGAAAGGATTAACATTATTTAGCTTATTTTTTATTTAATAAATATTAAAATTCACATTAATGAAGGTTTATATAGAAGAGTTACTCATAATTTGATATTTTAAAGTTTTTAATTTATGTTTCTTATGCATATGAAATATTCATTATCTGAAATAAATATTAACAAAAATTTAATATGGTATAAGAGTCTCACTAATTTTGATAGTGGCCGTTCTATAGCTAAATATCTTAAAGTTTTAGACGAGAATATGATATTCTTTTATACTTCGTACTCACTTCATTGGCTTTCAATATTCTAGTTTGATACCAACTATAGATTTATAAGGACTGACCTTAATGTGAAACCGGTCGATCAATTCTTTATTTGCTAGTCTACATTTTACGGTTGGCTACTAGAGTCACCGTTAATCCACGTCCCAAACTTTAACCCTTAATGGTGTGATTCACATGAGGAAGAATGAAGGGAGTTTTTCTCCTTTGTTCGGATTTTGCAAAATTATAGAGAGAAAGAGAACCAAAACCTTTTTGGTTTCTGATGTATTTGTTTCTTAAGAAAGAGAACGCAACCCAACCAACTTCCTGTTTCTCCTTTTATATTAGGACAAAATAACTAACGGAAGTTACATATATATATAGCCGTTCGTGCAACTACCAACAACTCTCACTCGTCCACATAAGCCACGAGTTACATCTTCTCTCTAAAATTTCATGTGTTCTACTGAGAATGGGGAGTGCGACCATTTAAAGAACCAGTAGTGTTATATTAAGTCACCATCTAGCTAACATAACACTTTCACATAGTCATGATATCCCAAATTATCCCAAATATTACCAAACGCATACGCTGTCCCTTTATGATTATAGATATATCATATGATTATACACCAAGTATAATCGCCTGGGCTGATATGGTGATGAAGGGAAAGATTCTTCCTTAAACACTCATAATAATCCATCTTAGCTTAACTATGTTCCTAATGTGTTTTGTTGGACTGTATATAACTTAGCCCTTGGAAAAAATCACACTAAAATAGCAACACCAAGCCTTGACTTCATATTATAGTTCTAAGTTGAAGGGTTTCATTCGATTAGACATTAAAGTTTATGGGATCATACAGTGATAGAGAAAGGGATTTAATTGTCACTCCACAAGAAGGTTGTTATATAGCACACATAGTGTGAAATATGTGTCAAAGCATAGCTCTCATTATGTCACTCTTTTATAATCATGAATATAGCTTGACTTAAAAACTAATCCGAGCCACTAGATTAACATACCTAATGTTAATCTTGATATTTGAGATTTGACTTTAAGGCTTCAATGTGAAATCTGAATCTTTCATATCCGACTCATCAGAGTCTCATCTTAGACTTACTAAGGTGACTATTCAAATATAAAAACTTATCATGCATACTGCACAAGTATGAAGATAATACAATATTACATACACTGGATATTAATATTGTAAAGTCTCATCTTACCCACTACTCAAGCGTTAGGGCGATTGCCTGTATGATAAGGTCAATCAAAAGCCTAGCGTGTAGTGACATTACAATGTGCCTTATCATGTAATTGCGTACAAATGAACATTTGAGAAATAAACTTTTATTAAACAAAAGCTCGTTACAATTAAAAACATGTCCATTATACAATAAGATATAACTCAATGGAAAAACTAAATCCTACGCAAACCTAAACTCATTACATGAGCCTTAAATGAATATCAGGGAATAGGTTTAGTTAAAGAATCAGCTATCATCTTGTTAATAGGTATATACTTTATGGCAACCTCTTTATTTTTTATGGCGTCTCTTACAAAATGATAACGTCTTTTGGTATGCTTAGATTTTCTATGAAACTTCGAATTTTTAGCAAACTGTATGACTGCAGTGTTGTCACATAATATTTCAACAGGATCATTAACTCTAGGAGTAAGATTAAGATCCTGAAGAAAACTTCTCAATCATATTGCCTCTTGAGAAGCAAGACAACAAGCAACTTATTCTGCTTCCATTATTGATAATGCTATACAGTCTTGCTTCTTGCTGTACCAAGATATGACTCCCCTTCCTTAGGGGAAAACATATCTTAAGGTTGACCTAGATTCATCCGGGTCATCACCCCAATCGGCATCTAAATATCCCTTTAACCTAAAATCCTCACCTTGATGGCAAAGAACCAAGTTTGAAGTACCACGAAGGTAGCAAAAAATCCTTTTGTTTGCTTGCCAATGAACAGGTCCTGGGTTGCTTTTGTAATGACTCACCAAACCAACCGCAAAATAAATGTCAGGCCATGTACACAACATAGCATACATTAAGCTTCCTACGACATTAGCATAGGGAACATTACTTATTTTTTCTTTTTCCTTATCTGTTTTAAGGCATTGATCAAGACTCAAGATAAGACCCTTTTCAACTAGAGTATCAACGAGTTTGGAATAATGCATTTGAAAACGTTCCAAGATTTTATTAATTTACGTTTCCTGACTTAAACCAAGAAACTTATTGGGATGATTTCTAGTTATTTCCACACCTAAGACATACCTAACTTCACCCATGTCCTTCACATCAAAGATAGAGGACAACCACTCTTTAGTGGTTTTGAGTATCTCCATATTATTGTCGGCTAGTAATATGTTATCAACATACCAAGTGAAAAATAGAATTTCACTTGTTGTTATCTTGACATACACACAATGGTCGTCTGAAACCATGACTAAGTCAAAAGAAGTAATGGCTTTATAGAATATGAAATACCATAAACTGGAAGGCTATTTGAGACCATAGATCTTTTAAGATGATACATTTTGTCTTCTTGACCTTTTGATGCGAAAGCAATAGGTTGATTCATATAAATCTCTTCCTCAAGGTTACCATTGAAGAAAGCAGTCTTTACATCCATTTGAAACAACTCTAGGTCCAAATGGCCAACCAGAGCCAGAAGTAAGTGAATAGAGGCAAATCTCACTAAAGGAGAAAATGTCTCTTCATAGTCTATACCCTATATTTGGGTATAGCCTTTCGCTCCCAAACGGGCATTAAACTTGTCAATTGTTCCATCCACTTTACGTTTTATCTTTAAAACACACTTGTCTCCAATTGACTTTCGTTGGAGAGGAAGATCACCTAGTTTTCAAACCTGATTTCGTGTCATTGAGTCCATTTCATCCCTCATGGCATTCATCCACTCTGTGTGGTGAGGTGAATCAACAACCTCTTAAAAAGAGGTTGGTTCTTCTATTTCCAAAGGAGCATAAAGGAACATTTTCTCTTTAATTTGAAAATATCATCGAGGAATTCTTCCATGCTCACTTCTTCGGAGTCTAGGACCTACATTTGTCTGCCCCGATTCAGAATCTCTCCACCTAACTTTTGGAGATGTTGGGTTCCTGATCAAGTTGAGAACCACTCCCACTTATCCCCTTGAGATGTGAGATTTTGAACATGTAGACTATCCACAGGTTCTTGGTTTTGAGATTGAAGACGAACCTTATTCTCGATTTGGTTCTCTAGGGCAAAAAAGTCTCGGTGATTTGGCAAGTAACTAAATTCTACCCCTCACTAAGAGTATCCTATTGTTATTCATACAAATCTAGGTCCTTTTTGATTGCATCTATGCTTGGGAACTCATCCTCAAGAAACTCCACGTTGCGGGAAGCAATTTCTGTCATGCCACCATTCGGGTGCTCACCAAATATAACATAACCTTTAAAATGTTCAGGGTATCTTGTAAACACCATTTTAGTATCTCTTGGACCAAGTTTTCCTTGTTTATGAGTTGGGTTGTGTATATAACCAGCCAAACCCCATAGGCGTAAATGATCTAAAGAGGGCTTTCTTCCATTCTATCACTCATATGGGGTGGCGGTTACACTTTTACTTGCACACAGTTAAGAATATAAGTTACCGTGAGCAACACATCTCCCCAGAAACTAATTGAAAGACAAGTGTGTGCCATCATTGACCTAACCATGTCAAACAATGTTTGATTCCTACGCTCCACAACACTATTTTGTTGTGGAGTTCAAGGAATCGTTAGTTGTCTTACTATACCATTTTTCTTACAAAATTCTTTGAACATATCAGATAGATATTCTTGACCACGATCGGTTCGAAGAGTTTTAACTCTTCTTTTCAATTGTGTCTCAACTTCAATCACGAAATGTTTAAACACATCAAGCTTTTCATAATGATGAGCTAACAAATACACACACCCATAGCGAGAATAGTCATCTATTAAAGTAAGAAAATAGATAGCCTCATGACATTCCTTAACATTCATGGGTCCGCAAATATCAGAGTGAATAAGCTCTAAGGGTTTAGACACCCTTGAAGCCTTCCAAAAGGTTTCACGGTTGCCTTACTAGCTAAATATAACTCACATCTAGGCAACTTAACCTTAGTGAGTCAGTCTAAAAGACCTTCTTTAGCTAGCCTACTCAATCTATCTTGGCTAATGTGACCAAGTCTAGCATGCCATTTAACAGATTCAGAATCAGGATCAAAATATGAAACATAAACAGAAGATGAATTATCATAACAAGCATCCAAATCAAGAATTAGAAAAT
>JAOSBK010000003.1:34594903-34607418 GCA_027568895.1 Erythroxylum shatona
GGAGACTGCACATAAGGTACATGGTTATTTATGAATGATTGATTTATGTAAATGCCATGAATTCCTATATATATATATATATATATATATATATATATATATATATGTTATAAACATGTATGTGAATTGGGAACATTCAACTAGATTTTATGGTACTTTTTTGTATAGACATAAAGATCCTGGACTTTGATAAAGTCCTCGAACAAATTTTTTTTTGTTTTCCACACCTCACTAACCTAGCAAAAACAAAGCTGCAAATATGAACAGAAACACCAAAAAATTAGCTACCAAATATCACTCAAAATCCCCAAAAACCCAGTTGCACACATACTAAAACTTCAGCACGTTTTTCCACTAAAAGAAAGATTATACAACTGGCTAAAAATCCACGTTATGCATATGAAACATAGCAACAAAGATTGCTCAAAATCACCAAAACTGCAGCTGCCAAAATCAATACCATCGACGATTACACAACCTACTATTATCGTTGAAGAGATATGAAGAATGCCTAGCCAAAGGTCACACACAAATAACAAATCTGCAACCCTCACATAATCAGCCCAAGGTACGCTGTATTCCAAAAACAAATATAACTGTAAACACTAAATAATCACAACAAAACCAAGGAAGACTCCAGCCAAGGACACATCAACCTAATCATGTGATTCACCTAAAACTACAGCTCCAGCAATTTAATCTCACAAAAATAGACACTCATTTTAAGAAAACCAATTGCTTGAATTTCCTTTAATTTCGGTCAACAACTACAAAGAATGTAGGCCATCAACGATTTTTCTACTCACTAAAGTTACGCAAGATCCAAACCTAACACAGCAACAATAATCACAAAGATCGTGCAACCAACTAAGACAAAAAAAGGGGGAGTCACGCACACAATCTCCAAGTTACTCACGATATCATTAGCCCCCTTCAACGTGATCCTTAAAAGAGTTCTTCTCTAGATAGAGTTATAACTAAATCCAATTTTCCAAGATAGCAAATTTTATTCTATCTCACTTTGATTTGAATTTTAAACTCATCAACATTACCTTAGATGTCTAATTATCGAAAATGCCAAAACTAAATAATAAGATATATACCATATATCTTAACAATCTCCCCCTTTTTGGTATTGATTATCACAAATATGAAACTCCCCCTAAATAAAATAATTGGACATCTAATCCACACAAGAAAAGAACTCCCTCTTAATCCAACATCATGCTCTAAAGAACATCCATCAAGTTCTTCAAGTTCAAGAAACATCTAAAGAAACAATAATGAACAATTATCCAATCATCCAAATTTCTCCCCTTTAGGACAAAAAGATGTCAAAAAGCATAAAATTAATCAAATTCACATCATCAAGCATAGCTTCATGTACACATTAATCAATTAAACCTTAGAAAACCAATAAATAATAACTCAAAAAGCCTAAACGATAACTCCTTCAAACCTTTTTTTGTTTTTTCTTGTTTTGTTTTTTAATAAATAACATCAAACTATACTTCAAAAATGTAAAGCACATAATCCCTGTGACCTTAGAAGAAATTCAAACCTAGGCTTATTCCTCGTCATATTACCTCGGTCATCAACTGTTTAGTTGATTTCTTCATCTGAAGCAACTAACTTATCCTCAGTCTGAGTAGTTTCTTCAAAAGCAATTATTAACTCTGAATATGGATAATTTTTTTCCTTCCCTATGTATTTGTGCTTGTACTTGACCCTTTCTAATCCAAGAGTGCTTCGGTAATATAGGTTGTTGCTGGAAATTTAATGGAGAGTGTCTAATTTTTGGGTTTTGACTCCCTTGAAACATCATTTGTAACAACTTGTAACGTTTCAGTTTTATGTGCTTGATTACTACACAAAAGTGACATTTAGGTATAAACCTTTGATTTTTCTTTGAGATTTCTCCTTGGACAGATCTGGTCGCACCAATTTTCTTATCATTCAACTTACAACATTCACCTTTGTAGCCATTGCCTTAAAGATCCCCTTTAATCTTATCAATTTCCAGTGATTGTTCTAATTTTTCTATACCTCCATTTAGCATTCTTATTCTTTTTTTCGTACTGACCAACTTCAATTTTGTTTCACCAAGCTCATCTAATGTAGACAACAACTTCTTCTCTAGATCTTGAATGATGTTCTTCATGAAGAGGTTTTTCCTTCTTGAGCATTTCATTTTTCTTGCATGTTGCACCTATTTTGCATACATTAATTCATAAGCTTCATTGATATCTTCTTTTTTGTCATCTGAACCACTATTATCACTGTCATAATATAAGATTGAGCTTTGAGCTGATTTGTCTGCTTTTTTCTCGCAATTTTATGATTTACTCATGTTTTCGTCATCAGTTATTTCCTTCTTAGTTATTGTTAAGCAAGCAGCTAGACTTTTGTTGTATAAAGCAACCAACATAGCACTACCCACAACTTCTTCTTCACTACCATATTCACTTTCAGATTCAACCTCACTCCAAGTGCTCGTATAGGATTTCTCTTTTCTCTTCTTTAAGGTGTTGGCAAATTCTGCTTGCATGTGTTTGAAGCCTTGACACTCATGACATTGAATTTTCTTCACTTTTCTTTTACCCTTTCAAGTTTTCCTTTGTTGTTTGAAATTACTATTTGATGAGCTCTCACTGTTTTTCCTAAAATCGGATCTATCCTTCTTCACTTTCTTTAACCACTTACTGATATTTCTTGCCAATAACTCCATATCTTCATTCTCATTAGATTCATCTCCTAAGTCATTCATGACTTTACCAATCTCGGCTTGTAATGCCAATCATCTCGATTATCCTTTAAAAAATTCATCTCAAGGGTCTTAAAAATCCTAATTACCTTATCCAACAAAGACAATTTAGTGATATCATAGGCTTCTTCGATGGCTGCAATTTTTGGTATGAACCTCGAAGACAACGATCTCAATGTCTTCTTAACCATTTTTAGGTTAGAGTACTTCTTCCTAAGTTGATGTGTTTAGTTTGCTACATCACATAATCTCTCATGAAAGTCTCCAATGGTTTCACTCTCATCTATATTCAACTCTTCAAATCTCACAACCAACATCTGAAGTTTTGAGCTTATCACAAATTTTGATCCTTCATGTATAGTCTACAAAGTGTTCCATGCTTCTTTCGCCGATTCACAAGCTGATATCATAGTAAAACGACCTTCATCAATTGCACTGAAGATGGCGTGCAGGGTTTAAGAATTTCCAAGTGCTCTCTCTTTTTTAGCCTTGTCAACTTAGATACATCTTTAAGTACTGCTTCTTTATTTTCATCAGTTGTCATAGGATGTGTCCAGCCATTTAAACTGAGTTCCATGCTTTTATTCCTTGTGCCTAAATGAATACTCTCATCTGTAATTTCCATATAGGATAATTTGAACCATCTAATAACAATGGCCTGATGATTGATGCCCTTTCTCTTGTAGCTATATTTGTGAAACACGGATCTACACTAACTTGCTGTACCAAGTTCTGATTCGTTGACCTAGCTCTGATACCAATTGAAAAACTATAGGTTGTAATGGTTTCCCAAACTTATAGATTTCATCATAGTCATTTCTAGCATAATCAAAAACCAGAAAAATTAAACAATAACAAACGAAATAACAAATCAACACCGAAATTTGTTAACGCAGTTCGTCACACCTTGTCTACATTTACGGGCCCTTCACCTAGATTAATTCTTTTACTAATGACAATAATTTTATACAGGGCTTTACTAAGCTGATACCACTAAACGTTTGACACTATCCCTCATCCTCACAACCCGTGAAAGAATTTCACTCCCAATAGTATAACCACCTTGTACTAACCTCAACAGAGGATTTTCTCAAACAATGTAATGATAATGAAATAAAATAAACAACTCAAGTGATTAAACAAAATTCAATATAAACGAAAATACTTGAGAAATAAAACAACTTCCCTAATATTGTAGCTTCGTCAACAAAAGATTAGGAAGTTGTCCACCAAGAAATTGTTTTAAACCTCCAAATCGTCATTGGAACATCCCATGCACAGTAGCAAAAAAATCACCAATACAAACTATTTCTTCACCGAAACGTTGCACACAATGAAGCTATAACCACACGAAAACTTCTAGAGTTTTCACACAAAATTCCAGTAACAACAACCGCCCATAATGGTCACATCAAAGCCCACAAAATGCAGCTGCCATATTGGATGATATCCCTGTGAAATCAAAAACCTCAAAACAATGACTTAACAACCTATAAAATTCATGCCCAGTCAAGAAAAACGTAGTTGCAACTATAGATCAATAGAGCACCCAATTGCTCACCGAAAATACAAAGAAACACAGCTACATGATGGACCAATTTTTTTGCACATTTTTCCTAAAAAAACAGCACACATTTAGTCCAGAAAATCACATTAACCTAGTAGAAACATAGTTGCAACTCCGGACATAATCACCAAAAAATCAGCTACCAAATATCACTCAAAATTCCCAAAAACCTAGCTATACACACATTAGAACTTCAACACGTTTTCATCTAAAAGAAAGATTATACTGTTGTCCAAAAATCCACGTTATGCATATGAAACACAGAAACAACGATTGCTTAAAATCACTAAAACTGCATCTGCCAAAATCAACACTATCAATGATTACACAGCCTACTATTATTGTTGAAGAGAGATGAAGAATACCTAACTAAAGGTTACATACAGAAACCAACTCTGCAACCCTCACACAATCATCCCAAGGTGAGTTGTATTTTGAAAATGAATACAGCTGCAAACACTCAATAATCACGACAGAACCAAGGAAGACTCCAGCCAAAGACACATCAACCCAGTCATGTGATTCACCTAAAACTGCACCTCCATCAATTCAACCTCATAAAACACACACTTATTTTAACAAAACCAGTTGCTTGAATTTTCCTCAATTTTGGTTAACAACTAGAAAGAATGCAACCATAAAAAACTTTTATGCTCATTCAAGTCACGCATGACCCACACCCACACCCAACACAACAACAATAATCACAAAGATCGTGCAACTAACTAAGATAGAAAAAAGGAGTCATGTATACAATCTCTAAGTTCCCTTCAACGTAATCCTCACAAGAGTTCTTCTCTAGATAGAGTTCTAACTCAATCGAATTTTCCAAGATAGCATATTTATTCTATCCTACTTTGATTTGAATTTTAAACTCATCAACATTATCTTAGATGTCTAATTATCGAAAAATACCAAAACCAAATAATAAGATATATACCATATATCTTAACAATAATCTCAAGTTCTATAATTGAAGTCACCATATAGACTATGATCTTTTAAGACACAACTCTTCTAACTAATATAAAAGTGTAACCATATTAGACTTCTCATTATTAGAACACTCACTAAGGTCAACATTAACATATCCATTGATCACTATATTGTCTACACATGACCAACATATTCTAAGGAGATTGCTTCATTTAAACTTGTTACCTTTGACTATAGGTGCATGCATTCTACATGTCGAACCTCTTTATTACTTTATTGAAATAAGTATTTTGAGCTAAAGACAAAGTCTTTTTAGATATGCCTCTATGGAATTCCAATCCAGGGATAAATTGTCTCCCCAAGATCATTCTTATGAAAGTTCTTCGAAAGCATTTTCTTTACATTTTTTAATATATTCAAATTATTACTAACTAGTAATATATCATTTATATATGAGACTAGCAACAAAAACTTACTCTTCTAAAAATCCAAAGTTGTGACCACCTCATGAAATTTTAAGTAATATTGTCATGTTATCTATTTTAATATATAAATTGACTTCATCAATCTATTAACCTAGTGCTCGTTCTCTACCTCAAATCCTTTAGGCTATTGTATATACACCTCTTATATTGGGTCACTATTTAAAAAGGTTATCTTAACATCTATATGGTAAAACTCTAGATCCAAGTAAGTCCTTAGTTAAGATTGGTCCATACTCTTTTTTTTTTAGTGTACTCCTTTGTTACAAGCCTTACTTTAAACCTCTCAACCTTGCCTTTATCATCTCTCTTGATCTTAAGTACTCATTCATGCTCTTTGAAGGAGTCCGCCCATTTTGGTAGATTGGAACCTCATCATCTATTTAAATTTCACTTTCCTACAAGTTTCTAAAGCAATTTGCAAACTCTAATCTAAATAAGATATTGCATCTTCATCAAGTACCACGAACTAGTTCTTTCTTTTTGTATTTCTTTTGCATCTTCTTTTCAGCTGACTTTTTAAATTATGTGAATTCGATCTTAAAAAACATGAATACATGAATACCTCTAGATTCAATATGGATTCATGACTCCCCAGTTCATTTCGAGGTCGAGGTTACTTGAGCTAGGAAATGAGGATAAAATCTATTCAAGTCTGCAATCAATTTTTGTCCCTTTTTTTAGATGAAATTACTTTTGTTCTCCTATCATGTTGAATAAAGAGACTGACATTTTGTTGTCATAAGGTTTGTGCGTACAAAGTTGGAGTGTTTATCATTGATACTTCATCTGGGGTGTTTAGACAAGATTATCCTTGTCCTATGTAGCCTGATACCCTTGTCCAGTGTTTTTTGTAACAAAGGGAATTATATCAGGAATGTTGCATTGACTTATTGACAAGAGGTAATACATAATCCTATACTAAATATATCAAACATCCAAAGTATGAGTTTTTTCATTTTTCTTGCGTTTGACACAAAGCTTCACTTAGATGAAAATGTTGCTAATATCTAGCCAGATTTTGGAGCAAATGGGAAAGGCGTCATAAAGGTATTGAATCTCATCATGTCTTGTGACCTAATAAAATTTCCTAATGTCCTAATGTCGCACTGCATTTACAATTTTTGTTATAATCAGGTTCATCATATGTTAAACCATACATCTGGATTACACAATGCCTATACCATTGTAAAAGCAAAAGATCCTTTGGAAATGACTGACTTGCCCATTCAATGTAACATATAACATGAACCTTAATTACGTATCCCGTATCAAACGAGAAAGGAAAATAATGAAGAAATGTAGAAATACCTGCTTTCAGTTCCATAATGTTCCAATGAACTTTCCGATGCCGTAACGAACATGAATCCTCCAGCACCTTCACGGTGTCTACTCATCGAGACATGGTTAACATCTTTTTATAGTTTTCTTAACATGTAGACCTTTGAATGTGTTAGAGTAACTTTACATTCAAGAATTACTTAAGCAACTATAGAAGACCTTAAACCATATATATAGCTTTCATGTCGGGCCTCCCATCATAGGCTCAATACGGGTCCAGTCCACACTAACTAAGGTCCATTTCCTCATTGGACTTCGGCCCATAAACCCATATTCTTTATTAGGCCACTTTATTATCTTTATTCGGATTAAATTTATGTAACTTAACTAATAAGTCATTAAAAATGGATAATACGCAATTAATTATTGTCCACCTTATAGGCAAATATCTAACATTCTCCCCCTTGGACAATAATCAATTCTGGTACTAAAACAAGGTTAAAACAAGTTTAAAAATACAGTTAAGCCACATAATTGTATTGGTCAACCAAATGAAAAAATTAGTTGATCCAAAGATAACAAAAGTTCATCATTTCATCTTGTAAGACTTTCAATACCAAAAAATATCAAATACATATGTCATATGTAACACTGATATAATACAGTCATGCACATCAAATACGTCATTAACAAAAATGAGAAAATTGAGTGTGACAAACTAGGATGATACCTGTATGATCTAATATGTATCATCTTTCCGAATCTAGGTCTCTATTTCTTTAAACTTTATGCTAAACTGCATATGCGAAGCTACACTAGAGAAATTTTGTTTTCTCTTACCGAATGCTAAACTGCATTATGGAAACTTTATGTTCTCTCTCTGATTGCTAAATTGTATTAAAGAACCTTTGTTTTCTTTTACTGTATGCTAAACTACATTAGAGAAAACCTTTATAGGATTAAACTCTAATATCCTCCTATGTCATATTTCAAAATCCATGGATATACATAAAACTGTATGTGTCTTAATGACTTAGGCTCAAGGCCAATTTGTATATATGCCCAATAACCTTTAAAATGTTTAAGATTGACATAGATCTTAAGACTTTCACATGTATTATGACAATATATAACAACAGTTATGACTGAGGATAAAAAAATGATCACTTTTATTAATGAACAACCATACTGTCATAATATATCAAAATATATTAACATACAAAGAGCAAACATAATGATCCCTAACTAACAGTGTCTAAGGACTTCAATACACCCATACTATACTCATGTCTTTCAAGCATAAGTATGGAAAGTCCTTTAGTTAAAGGATCGATAAGCATCTCCACAGTCCTTAAATACTCCACCTTAATGCTACCTTTTTTATCAACTCCTTTATGGTTAAGTATTTGACCTCTAAATGTTTGGACCCTGTGATATTCTTGTTATTGTTATTGAACAACATATCAAATAGATTATCATAATACAACCAAATGGGTTTAGCCACTAAATCAACTATAGGTAACTCATAGATCAAATTCTTGAACCAAACCGCCTATGAAGCAACCCCATAACATGCTATAAACTCTACATGCATAGTCGAGGAAGTCACCAGTGTCTGCTTGATACTCTTTCACAATATTGGACCATTTGCTAACATGAAAATGTAACCTGAAATTGATTTTCTATCATTCAGACACATAGCAAAATTTGAATCTGTATACCCTACGAGGTCTAGATTATTGAACCTTTTGTATAACAACATATAATGTTTGGTTCCTTATAAGTATCTCAACACTCATTTAACCACATTCCAGTGGTCAATTCCAGGGTTAGCCAGATATCCATCCAGTAATCTCACAGCGAATGCAATGTCTAGCCTAGTGCACACTTGAGCATAGATTAGGCTACCAACCGCATTATAATATGAAACATTCTTGATGGCCTCTCTCTCTCTACTTCATTCTTTGGATACTGTACCAAAGATAATTTCTCACCATGAGAGATAGGTGCTATAATAGGTTTACAAGCAGCCATATTAAACCTTTGTAGTACTAGCTCAATGTATGCACTCCGCGAGAGGCCTAAAGAGTGTCGAGATCACCAAGAATAACTAGTACAAAAGATGCTTCACCAAGATCCTTTATATCACAATGTTTGGCTAAAAGTTATTTAAACTTATGCAATATGGTCAAGTCATTTGATGTGAGCAATATATCATTCAAATACAACAACATGAAGATAACTTTGCTCCCCTTGACCTTGTAGTACAACTATCTTTCAACTTTATTTTTCACGAAGCCGAAAGAGGTCACAACCTCATCAAACTTAATGTATCATTGTCTAAAAGCTTGTTCCAAATTGTATATCAATTTTCCTCAATTTTGTAAACCTTGTCAGTCCCTTCTTGATCTTGAAATCCTTCAAGTTCCTCCATATAAACCTCTTTATAAAGGTCACCATTTAGGAAAGCAGTTTAACATCTCTATGATGTAGCTCCATATAATAATGAGCTACTATTGCCATAATCACTGTAAATGCATCTTTAGAGGATAGGGAGAGAAAGTAACATTAAAGTCAACCATTCTCTCTGAGTAAACTCTCCGGAAACCAACTAAGCCTTAAATCGCTCAACTTTACCATGAGTGTATCTTTAGAGGATGGAGAGATAAGGTAACATTAAAGTCAACCATTCTCTCCGAGTGAACTCTCTGGAAACCAACTGAGCCTTAAATCGTTCAACTTTACCCTGAGTGTCCTTCTTAGTATTAAATAACCATTTGCAATTTTAAGGCAAATCAACTAGCTCCCATACCTTGTTATGCTTTATGTATTGCATCTCATCATTAATTGCATCCCACTACAAATCTACATTTTGAAAAAGTAACTGTATCTACAACATGTTCAATATCATAGTCGTGTTCACCCAAATAGACTATGTAATCAAAAAGAATAGGAGGTCATCTCACTTTAGTGGAACTCTATTACTACATTGGTTCTTGTACCTCAGAAACCTTTGTTTGTATACGTATGGGTACCTGTCCCTGTATAGGTATGGTATTAAGACCTTGATCCACTGAACCTGATTGTATGAGAGATGGATATGCAATAACTGTAATATCTAACCTATTATCATCTAAAGGGTGAGGAGGACTCTTATTAAAGACATCATATTCCAGAAACTTAGTTATTTGTGATTCCATAATTCGAGAACCTCCTTCTCTATAGTAGAATTTGTAGCCTTTATAGTAGTTAGGATATCCATCTAAATAACAACAAGTAGAACGAGGATGCAATTTACTTTCATAAGAATTATACAAGCACACCTCAGCAAGACAACCCTATACACGAATGTGTGGAAGGCTAAGCTTCCAACCTTTCCAGATCTCAAAAGGTGTCTTCGACACTAACTTGGTCGGGACTTTGTTAAGTATATACAATGCCGTCTTGATGGCTTCATCTTAGAGATAATCAAGTAGGTTAGTCCTGCTCTATATTGACCTCATCATATTTTTTAAGGTGTGGTTACGCCTTTCGGCCACACCATTATTTTGCTTAGGACTACCTAGCATAATGAACAAATCTCTATTCCACAAGATTCCACATATCTGTCAAACATAACTTTTTCTTGTCTTGAAACCCCATGTTTGCCATAATACTCTCCTCTATGGTCATATCTGTCAATCTTGATAGATTTTCCCAATTGGTTCTCTATCTCGACCTTGAAGATCTTGAATTTGTCAAGAACTTCAAACTTTTCCTTAAGCAAGAACACATAACCATAGCTGGAATAATCATCAATAAATTCCATAAAATATCTATAATTACATAAAGTAACTATATAAGGTCTATTAATATCTGTACGTATGATATCCAATAAACTAGAAGCTTAAGTTAACCTATTTTTCTTTATTTTGGTCAACTTACATTTGAAACAGTTAACATTTGTTTCTAGATCATCAAAATCTAGAGTTGGGATAATGTTTTCCTTATCAATCTCTCAACCTTGTTTTTAGAAATGTGGCCTAAGCATTTATGTCATAACATGTGTGACATATCCTTAATTAGAGGTCTCTTTCGAGTAACAGGTTCAACAATGTATAAAGAAGCATACATTTCATGAGGGCAAGACATTTCGTATAGTCCATATGACAAGAAGACATTTTAAATATGTTTTGCATTGAAGGATGAATTTACAATTGAAGTACCAATGACAAAACGATAACCTTCTTTGTCTAACACTGATATAAAGATCAGATTCTGCCTAAAAGATGGTATAAAAAATGTGTCATGTAATATAAGCATAAATCCCGTATCGAGGTTTAAACATACATCCCCCACATACATAACACTAACTTCCTCATTGTTGCCAACCATCAATTTCTCCTCCCCTTTAGTTAACTTTCTTTTTTATCTGAACCTTTGCATCGTAGAAGCAACATGATTAGATGCCCAATATCTAACCACTAAGAACTAGATATGGCTATAGCAAAATTATATTCATGAATCATATAAGCCAAGGAGTAACTTGATAGTTCCTATTTTACTTTCCAGACTTTATATTTCTGGCAGTCAAATTTCTTAAGCCCCTTCATCTTACAGAATAAGCACCTCAAATTCTTCATATCTTGTAGACCCTTTGGAATACTAGACTGACCAGTATGCAATTGCATAGAGGTTTTGGGTTTCTTTCCTTTGAGCCTTTGGGGCTTGGCCTTTCCCTTTTTCTTAGTGGCAACACAAGGTTGTATGAGAAGTGTTCTTCAGTTTCTCCTCATTTATAACATGACAGGCAATCAAGGAATTAGTATCCCAAGCCTCATCCTATGAAATATATGTAGTGACCAAGATACCAAACTTTGAAGGGAGTGTATTTAGAGCTTAATGCACTACTAGTGCATCGGGAATCAGAATATCTGGCACCTTCAGCTTGCTCTAGTAGTGGACCATCCTAATGATGTAGTCTCGTACTCCCCCTTCTCCTCTCTACCTTATGGAGAATAATTCCTTACACAAGGCACTTATCTTAGCATTTGACAAGACCCTGTACCTCTAGGAGACATTGTTTACAAATTCCTTTGCAATGCTTATGTCTGACAGTCCACTAAGTAGATGATCCAAGATTGACCTCTTAATGGTTAGATAACACATCTTGTTTGACCACTCCTAGGCTACAAAGGTTGCTTTATCAGCTTCTGAGCTTATAGACATAAGTGACAATGGTTTATCCGTTAACATGGCCATGTTGATATCCTCTTTCTCCAAGGAAAACTCCACATCCTTCTTCCACTTCTTAAAATTGAAACCAGTCAGGGTTTCAATGGTGACACTATTTTTGTTGACAGAAAAGGTGACTGCAAAATGACAATGCAAAGATCAACACAAATGTAGGATAAAAATGATACTCAAAGTGTTGGACCCCGAACTTTTGATGAAAATTAGAAATACTAAAATGAATTTAAATGAGAAAGAAATTGGTGAGAAAAAT
>JAOSBK010000003.1:34624343-34638355 GCA_027568895.1 Erythroxylum shatona
ATTTTTTAGATCAATTAATGAGTCTATTTTTAGTCCTTTTTACCTTTATGCTTTACACATAATTCCCATAATACCCAAAAACACATCTCTACGTTTATTTTGAGATTTATATAATATTATTTGACTTTTTTATATGTTTTTATTTATATTTTATATGATTTAAAATTATATAATAATTAATATATTGTACTTTGCATATTGTTTTAAATATTTTAAATAATTTTCATCTGCATAAATAATTTTTATTATAAAATAAATTATAGTTAAAATTAAAAGTGCTTTTTATTTTTATGTTACCAAACAGTCTATTGTATAAAACTCTTTCAGAAAAGCTCTTTTTTAAATGACAGCCAAACAGTCAACTGACTTCTTAGAAAAACTATTTTTAGAAAAGTTCTATTGATAAAAACTCTACTGACAAAAACTCTACTGATATAAGCTCATCCAAACAGGCACTAAATATATTATCCTTACATAGTAATTCTATTTATTTGCTTTAAGTACTTTTTTGGTAAAATTACTTTCCTTTTTATATATTTATTTCTTTAAAATTATAACTAAATTATCTTTGGAGTATATTTATTTATATTATGTCATTTAGACAAGTACTGGTAGACAACTACTATGCTGTATATCTCGTTCTTTCCAGCAACATTGGAGCTTCAGTACCGACCATCGAGCTTATATATCCACACGTGTTCCTCTCAGACAAGAGTCTAGAGATGCTGTTTGTGCGACGTAACCAACGGACTCTCTAGGATTTGAAGTTTGAGTTCTGTTCGTCAAAATTTCCTGACCCTTTGGTGTTCTGCACCCATCGGCCATCGTCAAGAACCAAGCGTACGTTTTACGTTTTGGGAGACTCTTGCTTCAGTTATTCTTTTTCTGTTTGAATTGCGCGCAGAAACATGAGTAAGATAGATGCAAACTGGATTCATGACACACCAGTCCATTCTGATGTGGAGGCAAAACTCAGGCAGCTCTTAATTGAGCTGGGAAATGATGGTAAAATAGTTGGTGTTCAGGTCTGCACTTTTCTCTGGGTTGCATTTGATGTTTTAATTAGTTCTAATTTCCCAAGTTTCTTAAGATTTCGTATAAGAAAATTGGCTTTTTATCTGATGATGATAAGAAAATTTCCAAGTTTCTCTTTCTTCTTTAATGCTTCTCTTAAGGTTTGTGCCTACAAAGATGGAAAGGTGATAATTGATACTTCGGCGGGTGTGCTTGGTCCGGATGATCCTCGACCTGTTCAGCCCGATACCCTTTTTCCAGTCTTTTCTGTAACAAAGGGCATCACAGCAGGAATGATGCACTGGCTTGTTGACAAGGGGTACTTAAGTGCCGTAAGATAATGAAGGAATTATGTAGAGTAGCTTTTTTTTATGGAATGATTGTGTGAGTTTTTGGTTTTTCTTGTTTGACAGAAAACTAGGGTTTGATCAAAATGTTGCTAGTATATGGCCAGAATTTGGGAAAAATGGAAAAGATCTCATAAAGGTATATGGAATCTTGTCATGTCTCTTCTTATAATCCCAAATTTGAAGACTCATAGTAAATTGTAGATACCCTATTGGTTGGTTTGTTTGTCAGGTACATCATGTGCTAAACCACACATCTGGGCTGCACAATGGGTTTGCCCTTGCAGAAGGTGAAGATCCTTTGGTCATGGCTGATTGGGATGGATGCCTGAATCGAATTGTTCAATCAGTGCCTGAAACTGAACCTGGGAAGCAACAGTTGTATCATTACCAATCCTTTGGCTGGTTATGTGGTGGAATGATTGAGGTATCATCTCATTTTCTTTTGTTTCAGGATTACAGCTACATCGTGGCAGACCTACTCTTAATATCTTGGTGTGTTAAATCTGTCAGACACATTGCAGTTTTGGTTATGCCTTTGGAAATCCAAATTATCTTTGTGTTCTTTTGCTGAAGAGAAATCTTACCTTCTACTTTGTTGCCGCCGTGTAATTGGAAAAAACAGCACTCGTCAGGGAAGAAATTTCAGGAGGTTCTTGAAGAAGCGATTGTTCACCCCCTGGAAATCGATGGTGAACTATATATTGGAATTCCTCCAGGTTGGACCCAGATTCTGGAAAATTTTATACTTTGGTTGTTATTATATCCATCATCTAACCCTGGCTTTTATGTTTCTCTTCCATGACCAGGAGTGGAATCTAGACTAGCAGTTCTATCAACAGATACAGAAGATGTGAGCAAGATATCACAAACCAAATCACGTCCTGATCTCCCTTCCTCTTTTCAACCTGAAATCATTGCTGAAATAATGACCACTGTGCCTTCTTTATTTAACTTGCTCCAAATTCGTCAGGCCATTTTACCTGCTGCTAATGGCCATTGTTCAGCCCGTGCTCTTGCCCGATACTATGCAGCGCTTGTCGATGGAGGTGTGGTTCCACCTTCACATTCCAATTTATCGAAGCCACCCCTCGGTAGCCACCCTCATATTCCTGAAGAAGAGAATCAGGTTGTTACTAATGAAAATAACACAAACTTTCATGAATACAAGGTGGAAGGTTCCGATGATTTGAAGCGTAATGACAGACTTGACAGCTCTGAAACTGGTGATGATGGTAAAGAAAGCAAATCCATCAGGGCGATGTTCAGTAATCCAAGAATTCACGAAGCATTCTTAGGTTTGGGTGAGTATGGGAACTTGGCCATGGCGGATGGAGCGTTTGGATTAGGCTTTAGGAGGATGAGATTGAGGGATGGACCTTTTGTTGGGTTTGGACACACGGGAATGGGTGGATCAACTGGTTTTTGTTACACCAAAGAGAGGCTTGCCATTGCAGTGACTGTAAACAAACTTTCATTAGGAGGTGTGACAAGAAAAATTACTGAGCTCATTTGCTCAGAGCTAAATATCCCACTCCATGAGCATTACACAGCCACGACTGAAGAAGACAAACCTGATACAGAGTCGATTACCAAGACCATTTTGATTAATTGAAGATCTTACAGCAAGAAACGTTTCAGAATTCCAAAGTAATCTACAGAGACTTTATTCCGTTCTTAATACATTCCAAATTTTGGATGAAGGCGCAAGTTATTCACATAAATATTGTGCAATTTTAAGTTATTTGTTAATCAGCTTACTAGAACATCCTGTACTGGAAGAACCAAAGTTCTATAATTAACAGAAGTCCACATATCTTTTGACACAAGACTTGTCAGACCTAACTGTTCTGTTTTTCTCATTTTTGCTTCTTTTATTGATTTCTTGTTGAAGTGTAGAAACTCATAAATCCTCCAGAAACATAGAAAATGGATTCATCGGGTCGATTATGATGTGGAAGCCAAACTCAGGCGGCTTTTAGTTGAGCTGAAAAACGATGGTTAAATGCCTGGCATTCAGGTCTGCACTTCCTCTGAATTTGAAGTTACTTCTGCTAAGTTTTTAGCTTAAATCAGGGATAATATAAGAAAAACAAAACCTAAGAACTTGGATCAAAGAAAAACTTCCAGCTCAATGAACGTGTTGCTAAAATATGACCAGAATTTGGAGCAAATGAAGAAGATCTAATAAAGTCCTGTTCTAATCATAGATTTGTTCTTATGTTTTCAGGTTCATCATGTGCCAAAGCTAAACCATACATCTGAAAACAGAATGTATCCGGGAAGACGTTTCGGGAAATCCTTCAAGAAGCAATTGTTCAACCGCTCAAAATCAATGGTGAACCATGCATAGGAATTCCTCCAGGTCTGAGGACTATACATACACAGAGATAACATGATTAGGATATTCAGTAACCTCCGAATTCAGGAAACATTCATCGGTGTGGGTGAGTATGGAAATTTGGTTGTGCCAGATGGTGATTTGGGACTTGGGTTTAAGAGTATTAAATCATGCAATGGATCCATTAACTGGATTTGGACATTCGGGCATGAGAGGATCCACTGGTTTTTGCAATACCAGGAACAGTTTTGCTCCTTCTGTAACAGTAAATCAAATGCCTCTAGGTGCTGTCACAGGAAAAATCGTTTTAACTGTTCATTGATGCTATAACGACTAATCAAACACGAGATTCATTGTACCAGTTATTAAGGGTTGGAGCTACAAAAGATTTGGAAACTTAAAATCCATCTGAACACGATATCAGACATGATCTATCTCGGCTTGTGCTCCTACCTGAGTCGAAGTTTCAATAAGGAACAGCCTGACACAGTTGCTAACGCGGACTCGAAACTTCCATGTTTACTGACACTGAAGTTTCCTAAAGAATACAGTTTAAAGTATGAATGTATCGAGTCCCAATGTATCATTTGAAATTGATAAAATATACATTCTTAACATACCTGGAAAACGCGGTTTCTTCAGGATCATGTGCCCTGTCACACAGCAGGAGAATCATTTACGGTTCATTTTCTGAGATTTCCAACATCTGTATTAAAAGCTTCATCTTACTGATACATTTGGTTATATATTTATTTCTTGGTGGAGGTGTATAATATTGGAGAACCATTTGACAGAGAGTTATATCAGTAACCTGTTACCTCCACTCCACCTCCAAGCTTCAAGGAAAATCATAAATAACATAAATGTTTAGTAGTTAGGATCGCATCTTGATGCAGTGAGCTACTGAATTTGTAATATGATATATGATGAGTTGCGAGTTGGATTTCATGTTACGTCCAAATCATATTTGGAAAGTAGTCGAGTGGAAATATCGTGCTTAAACAGATGAAGCGCAAAATTTGAGAAAGTCCAGTAATATGTAACTTTATCCTTAAATAGTAAAGAGATTATTTAGACATCTTTAACATCTTTCTCTAAATGTCAAATGCTTTCTTAAGCATCAAGCAGGGTTAAAAAAAAATACAAAGTATTAGGTCACTCGCATGCACGTACATTTTGAAAACTAGAAGGAACCAAATGTATTATTATATTTGAACAAATACAGAAATTATTGCATGGACAGTGCACAAACCGACCAACAGCCATTTTTATATAAGAGAATTGCCAGCTTCACAATGTCAGATAATTCATTTCTAAGATCCAATGTGAATAATAAAATAAATCATGGAATACAGTGGCATTAAGGTTATTTGTTTCTATGTGGAGGGTTTCTTTCATTAGATCCACAGTATATAATATGTGGAAATTGGAGAAAAGCAGAAGCAGCACTTCACTTCTTGTGTTCTATGCTTAAAGCAATCTCTGTGCTTTTGATTGTCTGATTTTCTTTAAGATGATGGGGATAACTGGAGTGTGCTCTAGATTGGTTGGAGATATAGCGCAAGCATTAGGAGTTCTTCCAAGGTCGAGCTCATATGGCTCCGATCCAAATCTATCATGCAAGTCACGAGATCATGAACATGATCATGGACATGATGCTGATGACTTCATGGTCAGGGCTTTGACCTCCGTTTTTGGAATGGAGAACAATGGGAAGATAAAGAAGGAGAGAGCTCGGACAGTGGTGGAGCAGCTGGGTTTGATGTACGTTGAAGAAGAAGAAAAGGGCAAGCTTGGTTCTGTTAATGTGAACAGTGGAACCCCTGTAGAGGATGGAGTTCAGGTGGAGGAGGTGCTTAGCAGCTTGGAAGACGGTACGGGCCGCCATGAACTGTTGCGTCAAGCCTTCAAGATATTTGACGAGGATGGAAACGGATACATAGATGCGGTGGAGCTGAAAAGAGTGTTGCAGTGCTTGGGACTGGACAAAGGTTGGGATATTAAAGAGATTCAGAACATGTTGAGAGTTGCAGACTTGAATTTGGATGGCAAGGTTGATTTCAACGAGTTTGAATTGATGATGAGTTAAGAACATATGCAATTGTATATAATCATTCTCACCAAAAGAGATTGAGAGCTCAAATTTAATTACATAAAAGCTTATGCAGGAAATAAGCAATCAAGTTCTTGAATCTCTTCTTGTGAATAACAAGATTACTAAAACAAACATTGATACTAACTAGTGTGGAGAAACCAGAAACGAGAAAGCTAGTAACCATAGCAGCATATGAATGGACAGCAAGTAGGGATGGAGATTTTTAAGGCCATATCTCTGTAACACAACTCACAGGTTCACTAGTTACAGCACTAGTATTGACATGGGCATTATTGATGTCGGAATCTCCTAATCCGAGTCCAAAATTCTGGCTAGAAGTAGTCAGTCCGGTGTATTGCGCATCGTCTCCGTGGACACTGATGGTTGATGAGAAATTTTCTGGCCTACACAGACCATGATTATTGAGAAGTTGTGGTAAACTTAGATGGTTTTGGACAAGCTGATTCAAGCTACAAGTTACTGATCCTCGAGTAACCATGTCTTCTGCCAACTTCACCTGAAATCAAATAAGAAAATGTGAATTACGTCTAACATTCAGTGAAACAAATTTCTCAGACAAACAAACTTCAACTCTTATCAGCATTCAATTAATTGCATAAGCTGCTTCCGCCTTGATTAAGAATCTCAATCATGAGACGCTAAATCATAATTCTGATTGAAATGGGAGATTTATGGAAGAAAAAGTTAACAGAATCGTTTGATGTATACCTTGGCCCTCAAAGCTTCAACATCTGATTTAAGCACTCGATTATTCGTATTTGCATCAGAGTATTGTCGAGCAGCATCAGAAAGCTGTCTGGAAAGAGACGCTTTTTCTCCTGCAAGTCGTTCAACCTGAGAATCAAGAATGGAAGTTTGCTCAACTCTTGTACTTCTACCGAAGCTCCAAAACAAAGAAATTGTTAGATATGTCACATATGCTGAATTTGCTTCTTAGCATAGTTAAAATGAACAGTCAAGTTCTGATTGAACAAGTCTGTCCCAAAGGAATTGAAAACCAAATTGAAGCCCCATTCAAAGATTCAAACTATCAAATCCCTCTAGTGTCGTCTCAGGACGGTCATTATCAAGTTGATATCTATGATCAGCTAACCAGACATTGTAAGTTCTGTGTTTGTTAGATGTACCTGAAATTCTAAATCTGCCAAATGAGCTTGTCTTCTTCTTCTTGATCGTCTGGCAGACTCCCGGTTCGAAACCATTCTAAAAGGAAACAATCACATTTTCTTAACCATTGGCTTCATATCCATCTAGTACAACAGACTATATTCCCTGTCCATACCTTCTGATGCGTTTTACATCAACCGGATTGGTGCTCTGTTCTTCATCATCTGATGGTTCACGAGACGAACCACTTGTAGTTACCCTCGTCTGAATATCACTTCCTTTTGGGTTATTGGCCGATATTGGACTGCTAGCTGAAGAATATTTCCAGTTAATCCACATCAAATTCAGGAAATTAGTAGTCATACTAACTCAAACAATAGCTATAATCCATCCCTGACAGGATTAGTTAACCTGAAAATGAATGATCATCTAGTTTTGTTGATATTTTTACTTATATGGGTATTTAAGAACCTGGGTATCGACCGATTAGTCATTACCACAAACAGACGACTGAGCATCAATTGGCGCAGAAATCCTGGAGTTCTTGCCGGGGAGATTCGGACTCCATAGGAAAGAGTCTGCTCCGTAAAATGAGAAACTATTCATCATCTCCTAAACAAAACAAAAATGTTTGAACAATTAACACCAACTCATATCATTCAATTAATTCAAGGGCTAATTACAAAAGGGTAAATTATTTATAAAAAAACTTGATTTATCTTAAATTTTATAATATTATTTTAGATTTTGATATTTGGTGTCATGTGTTTACTTCTTTTTAACTAATTATTTATTATTTTATTAAAATATAAAACACACAATTAATTAAAAACAAATAAACACTTAAAAATCACATAACAAGTAAAAAAATTTATAAAATAAGTCACGTAACGGACGCAACAAGTCACATCAGTAATGGTAATAAAAAACTTAACATATATTATTTTTATAAAAAATTGAAAATTTGAATACTTTAACACAATTTTTTATAATACAAGCTCATATTATAAAATTAAAATAATTTAAGTTTTATAATTTATCAGTAACAATTATTATTATTGTTGATAGCTGGGCGGCTGTAATCAGTTTTTAATATATATATATATATATAAAGTCATTAGGTTTCCATCAATTATTGCCAGTCCTTGTCCCCTCAAACGACGTCGCTTTCTGGTTGCCCTCAGCAATTACGTCCAACTCCATCTGTATAGTATAATACCTCACTCATAATCTTCAAATCTCATTTTTATAATAAAACTATCAATTTCTCAAAAGTGGACACGTTTTTCATAATAATAAATTCATTTTCACTATACTATGGCCTACCCAAATCACCATATGTAGAATATTACGTTTTTGTCCTTAGGATTTATCACACACACGCACACTTGTATGAATGAATTGTACACACAACCATTTGTCACGTAATCAGTATTCATCAGACATACTATTTGCCACGTAATCACATACAAAGTTGAGTTGAGTGAGTGAGTGAGTGATTATTGACTAACCCGAGTTTTGAAGAGATCGCCGGCCAGAACATCGCTAAAGAAGGCATCGATTTCGTTGTCTTTTTGAATCCGAGCAAGATCGTGGGTCTTGAACTCATCTGCGGTTCCGTCGGGAGCAAGAGCTGTCTTGTTGATGAACTCTTGAAGAGCAAGTTCTGAGTCGCTTCGCTTCAAGTCTCCACCTCCACCTGGTTTCTGCTCCATTGAAAGACACAACATTTAGCCGAATTATGGATAACCGATTGCTACACAGAGAGAGATAGAGAGAAGGAAGGGGGAAAAGGGAAGAGAAAGTGAAGTAAATGGAGTGATATATAGAGACGGAAGCAAGCAACTTTCAATGTATTGATTTGCCTGTGGGGGGTAAAAGAATAATATTCTAAAACAAAAGCACCTCCCTTTTCACTAAATTACAAAAATGTCACCTACTATGCCCAAATTGGTTTAATTTCTTTAATCTCTACTAAAAACATTGATTTTTTTTAATCCACGAAGTATTTTATGAGAGTCTCAATTATGAGAAGACATTTTTAAGTTATTTACACCCAGATTAATCCTCGCTCGAGCTAAGTAGATCCCTTACAGGAGGTAAAACTGTAACTCTAAGTTTTAAACGGTTGCATATATGAGAGAGTTTCGAACTCACGATCCCACTTAAGTCAGGAGAATCCCTTACTAACTCACATGCGCCCTGAGATTATGATAATTTTCTAATTGTTTTAAATGTTTGGAATAAGAAACCTTACAAAGAAATTTTTTAATTTTTCTAAATTTTTAATTTTCTAAATTTTTCTAAAATTAATGACAAAATTATGAATTAGTCAAAATGTAATTAGTTCATTGAATTTAAGAATTGAGTTAAATTACTATATTAATAACATTTAATTAGTTTATTTCTATAAGTCGTGAGTAAGACTGCATACTATTAAACCTTCTCAGATTTTACACATTAGCGAGATTTGCACTAGGTATTGTTGTTGTTGTTATCGTTGTTGTAATTAGTTCATTTGTAATATTCATATTATGCTTTTAATTGTAAAAGAATTTTATCATAATTGGTTCAATTTTGTAATATAGGCAATTTGAGGGTGTGAGTAATAAATTGAGGAGGACAAGGAGGCAAATAGAGGAAGTGTTTGATATGGACACGCACCGCCTTATGAGAAAGTCACGGTTGCTTTTGTTGTGACACGCCCAACTACGCCTACTTTACTTTGTTTTTTTAATTATATTAACACTTTCTCTGCTTTTTAACTTTATCTTTACATGTCTTAGATGCAGACCAAGTACTAATACCCAACTTTATACACTTAACTTACATTCCATACTTCTCCACGTTGCCGCCATTATCAGAGCCATCGAGAAAAAAGAAGAAGTGTACTTATACTGCCTTTTACAGCTCCACCCATCGAAGTTTGCTTCGGTTGTAAGATAACAGCTTGAAGGCACCTCGGTGGCTTTTCCAGTATGCGTAGCCAAGAAAGCTTGGCTTTACATTTATCGGATTTTTTGAATTTTTAATTAACAATGTTTTATTTAATTAACTATGAGAAGTTAAAATAATATGTTTTATTCAATTACCTGGTCCCAATAGTCCTAGCATTGGAGTAACAATGCTTCTAGAGTTGATTGGTCAGGACCTCTGGGTCCATACTAAGTGAAGGCAGTCAATTTAGTAAAAGAAATAAGTGGCAAACTTGTGTAAGTGACTAAACATAAGGATTGAACACCAGTAGTACACAGCTGCAGAACAAGGGGAAGGCACCTTCTAGTTAAATAAACAAATTAGAATCACATAGTAACATCTAATAAGTTTTGATAGTATTTAATCAGCAAAACAGGCAAGAAAAACAAACAAACAAACATGAGATCGTGCCAATGTCCCAACTATAACATCATCATCGTCATCAAAGGTCCAACAATTTGAAATAAGTTGTAAAGCACAAGCTAAAACGCCACTGAAGGATTTAACAAATAGATCAGTATGAAGACAGAAATTTCAAGAAATTAGATCAGGCCATTATCTTGGCAGACCTGACAAAGAGGCTGTCCACTACCTTGCCCATGTTGGAAATGGTTTCTAAAGTGGCTGGATAAATAGCATCTGTCTTTGGATCGTCAAATATAATTAAGCATCCAGCACCTTGGTCCAATGTCCCGGCAAACTTCTTGTCCAAAATCATCTGAGACAACTTTTTCTCAACGTGATCTACAGGCAATTCAATCAGCTCAGCAATGTGAGCAATCTCCACCCTTGAGAAAGGTTCAATCAATCTGCATAGGTTCTGTTCCAGCAGTGTGTCATAAAGGGATGAAAGGTGTCTGTGCACAATTGGGTCTTCCTCCAGTTGAGCCTTGTAATTGCGTAGGGCAATCTCAAATGACTTCAACGATCTCTTAGAATGAGCATCTGCAACAGCTTTCATAGCATCCAATTCTGGCCCCACATACTGGAGACCAGCTTTTGAAGAAATTATCCCGGCCACATCATCAGCTTGGCTCACCATAATCTTGCATAGTAACATATATTTAAGACTGAAAACTGCCCTTGGATCTTCGAGAGCGTTGAAGGACTCGAATGCTTCAAAAAAATAGCTGTAAGCAGTTTTATAATCCTTCTCTTCAGCATGGAGTATTCCACTCTGTAAATCAATGGTGCCTTGCTGGGCTGGCGGTACATATATAGCATTCGCTGCTGTCCTTGCAGCTGTAAGAGCAGCCTTTGCCTTGGGTAGATTTCTCAGTGAAAAATGCAGCTTACTCTCTAACAAGTCTATGTCCACAAGGAGCAACTTGTCATCTAACCGCCTGACCTCTTTTACCAAGTTTGTGATAAGCGCCAATGCTTCTGAATACTCTTTACTTTCCATCAAAAGGGAAGCAAGCCTTGCTTCAACACGTTGCCTAAGGAATGTTCGCTTTTCTGCACGAGTCCATTGCACCATTTCTCTGCAAAGGGTAATTTGGAGATCAGAAGTTCCAGGTATTTTGGCAACAGCATCTATTATTCCTCTGACAATCTTGGCAGTTTTAGCCTTAGGGATCAAGGCAAAGAAGGGTCTCAACTGAGTAAGAAGACCACGAAGATCCTCAGCCCTATTCTCTTGCCTAAGAAAGTTGGAAAGATTTGTGATGGCTTGTTCTTTTATGCGCAGTGCTTCAGGAGATGAAGAAGGATTTTCAAGTACACGATAAAGTATTGAAATGGCTTCATTGGGATCTTTAGCCTCTAAAGCCTGAGAAATTGATTCTGTTGTTGCAGGGAGATATGAAGACGACATGGCTAACGCTAGGAAGTTCAAAACCTGTAAAATAACAAACCGGGATTGTTTGATATAAAGAGATCAGGAAATTCAAAAACTTATCTTAAATTTGATGGAGGAAAATCATGAACCAAACAACATGGCCGATGGGTTCAAAGTTGGAACTTGCTAGACCCAATTTGAACATAAAAATAAGAAAAGTTAATCCACAACAAGGCTGGTGGAAGCCAACAACTTAACAGTAGTATGTTACAATCAAACAGCACTGCAATCCACAGCAAATATCACAAAATAATTCAGTACAAATAACTAAAGGAATTGTTAAAAGCGGAACACAAGCATGCTTATTGAGCTACATTGAAGGCTATAATCACAAACATCAACCTCCCCACCATATACTATTAACTGTTTAAAGCATCGAACAAAACACCAAAAATTTGCACAATACTTCCACATTCAGCTCATTAATGACCGGATTTAGCCTCTGACAAAATTTTAGAAGAAACCCTAAATTCCATCCTCGTACAAACTAAACGAAAGAGACTAATTTTTCCACGCCAATCAACGCAATTTAGCAGACAAGGTTAAATCACACCACGGAATGCCAAAAAAACCCCGTTAGCATTTCCAATTACAACAACAAAAAGCAGAATCCATGAAAAAACTAAAAAAAGAAAGAATCGAATTTATCTGCAGAAACAAGAATCATAGTGATATACAAAACCCCCCATAAATTTAACGTCTAGCTAAGATAAAATTAAGAGATCTAGAAGCTTCGAAAAAATTAAGAGTATGCGAAGACCAAGATAAACTAAAAAGGAAGACAAAACCCTAAATCGTGAATCGAAAAGAATCAAACCTTGAAATAACACTCCTAAACAGCCTGCTATTGAGACAGCCTCAAGAGGAGAAGCAAATATTAGCTACCTACCTTGAGGAAGACGAAAGGAGCTCAAGTCCTCCTCTACCGAGAAATAGAATAGGCCTAGGATTTGTGATATTATTAATTTATTATATTTTTTAGATTTGGAATTTTAGTTTGGGCCTAAGTTTTTCGGTTCTTTTTTACATTAAGCCCATCAAAGGCCCACCAGAATTTTATAAGTCAAGCTTGAATATGGGTATGATTTATTTGGACAACCTGTTTTGTTGCTAGATTGTGATGCAAATGGAGAGAATTCAACTCCAAAATTTAATGTTAACGTAAGTGAAGAGTGCATTTCTTGGATTTGTAAGACCAAATTTTGATCCTCTAATTAATAATGATGAAAATGGCCCATTCTAATTCAATATGGCTGGGTCCAAAATTAATAAATTCGATTCGAGTTGATTAAACTTAAAATTGAGATTTGAGGTTGAAGTTTTTTTAATTTCAAACTTCAAGTGAGACTAGGCTTGAATTATATAAGATGGCTTCAAAATAAATATAATTAGGCTTCAAACTAGTCAAATCTAAAATTTTATATTTATTTGGATCTAAAACTTGGGACCTTAAATTCAAATCCGACTTGAACTATTTTTATCCTTACCTCAAACTTGTTGATTGAAAGGATACAAAATTATTTTAAAAGGTGAGTTCAGGTTGAACTGTTGCTCTTGAGGCTGGGGCTGGGGCTGGGGCGCTTGAAATCCTTTGGCCCCAATCTGTGTTATGAGACCTAAGCTATCTATTTATGTGGGAGACACATAAATAGATGGCTTAGATCTCATGGCACAAATTAGAGCCAAAGCATCAGGGCCAGAGAATCAATTCCCGGGCTGAGGCTGGGGCCTAGACTCGACCAGAAGCAACCAGCCCAAGCTCGAACCTGAGCTGCATTTGACCCTACCTATTATGCTTTTTAAATAAAAAATATAAAAATGGCATCTTTTATTTATATGCGTCGGCCCATTGACTTCGAGGTTGGCAGGCCTAAATGCTATCTCTACTTGTTCCCATTCATTTCATCAAATTTAAGAGTTGTCACTTGTCAAACTTAAATGCTTCTTTAATGTAAAAGAAAATTGGGATGAACTTCAAATCATCACTTCATTGTTTGATACAGTTAGGCACCAAAATTAAATCTTTGGTAAGATTGTAAATAAAAAATATTAAATAAATAATTTAATAAGCTAAGTATTAAATAATTTTGATCAACGGCGATGGGATTATTTGTGCATTCCCAAGGACAAAGGTGGTCTTGCTTGTCGACGTATCCATGAGTTTAACCTTGTTTTTTTGGCCAAGCAGGGATGACGGTTATTACACAATCCATCTTCCCTAGCTGCTAGAGTTCTAAAGGGACGGTATTACCAAGACTCCTCATTTTGGGA
>JAOSBK010000003.1:34642414-34653407 GCA_027568895.1 Erythroxylum shatona
ATAAAAAATACTTTTAATTTTAACTATATTTTATTTTGTAATAAAAATTATTTATGCATATAAATATTATTTAAAATAATTAAACAATATAAAAAACATAATATATTAATTATTATATAATTTTACAACATATAAAACATAAATGAAAATATATCTAACCAAATCTTTTACATAGATTATAATATAAGTAAAATTAATATCAAACATAAATATTAAAATATATATAAAAAGTCAAATAATATTATATAAATTCAAAATAAACGTGAAGATGTATTTGTGGGTATTGTAAAAATTATGTATAAAAACATAAGAGTAAAAGGAACTAAAAATAAGCTCATTAATTGATCTGCAAATTTACTTTAAAAAGTACTTTTTTTAGAAACTCCAAATTTGAGCTTCTCAAAAAGTTATATTTTAGTTTATAAAAAAACTATTTCCATGAAAAAAGTATTTTTAAATTTTACAACCAAATGTTCATTTTTCTTAAAAACAACTTTTGCGGTAAAAAAAGTGTGATCGAACCGGACTGGTCATCGAATCGGAGGCCTTATTGGTCACCGGTTTGATCGGTTCAACCGGTTCAATCACCGTGTGACGTCATAATTATGCAATAATTATATTTAATTATATATAATATTAATAATATTAAAAAATATAAAAATATAACAAAAAAATAAAAATTTTATTGAACCAGTGGTCAGATCCGTCAAACCAGACCGGTCCGACAGGTCAATTGACCGGTTTTGACCGGTTCTCACTGGCTTAATTGAGAACTGATTTTTAAGGGTGAACCGGACCGAATAGTCGACCAGTCACCCATCAAACTGGTTGAACCGGCCGATCCGATCTAGTTTTCAAAACAGAGGCTGAAACAATCAACCACCCAATTACAATAACAATCCATGACAAAGCTAAAAGAAAAAAAGAATAGAATCCAATTTATCTGCAGAAACAAGAATCATAGTGATATACAAACCCCCCGTAAATTTAACTTCTAGCTAAGCAAAATTCTGAGATCTATAAGCTTCAAAAAAATTAAGAGCATGCGGAGACCAAGATAAACTAAAAAGGAAGACAAAACCCTAAATCGTGAATCGAAAAGAATCAAACCTCAAGAGGATCAGAAGTAAGTATTAGCTACCTACCTTAAGGAAGAAGAAAGGAGCTCAAGTCCTCATCTACCGATTAGAGATTGTCTTAGGTACAAATGTGATGTGCCCGCATCGGATATGACACTAGTCACGGGCTTATACAATATCTTTAATCCATGCGGACACACATGTTTGAATTGACTAGCTAATTAAAGTTTAAATTATTTTTCACATTATCCTATAGTTATTTATTTGTATGAAACATAAAGAGAATGGGATTAATTTAAAAGGAGTTGAAAATTAAAAGGAAAGCAATATTTTAAAAAATAGTCCAAAAGTTAAACCAAGAAGTTGAAAAGGTTTAATCGGTTCTATATTATTATAAAATTAGATAAAAATTAAATATAATTAATGAATATAAAAAATAATTAAAATAGATTATTCTTATATTTATAAGAATTTGAAGTTTAACTAAAAATATATTATTAAATGAAAACAATTTTATTTAACCTTATTAATTTACGAAAGTTGACTGATTAATTAATAAATTTATCAATTTTTAATAACAAAAATTAATAAAGTAAATCAAATCAAAAAATTAAATGATTCAAAATTTTAGCAATTAAACTAACTCAATAGGATTAGTTTTTTAATTATGGGTTAGAAAAATGATAAAAGAAAAGGTAATTGCGAATAGGAATGAGGACAAGACAAAGGCCCGGTTTGATTAGTGGCTAATCAGTAAAAAAAATAGCTGGTTGACTAAATTTAGTTGATTAACTTTGTTGACAAGTTATTTTTAGTATTTCGTAATTAACTGATTTTTTAAAAGTTCAGGAGGAGTAGCTTTTTACTTCAGCTTATTATAAATAACAAACTGTGCCCTCGGACATTTATGTTCCTTTCTATAAAAAAAAAAAAGAAAAGAAAACGACAGTCTTATTATTCAAGAACTTCACTTAAACACCAAGACATTAATCCAAAAAAAAAACTATTTAAGAACTTTTCTCCTGTTGAAAAGTAAAATTTTGATCTCAATTATTAATTAATTATTATTATTATGATGTTTTTAATCAAAATTATAAATTTAATTTGTGTAAAATTAAAAATATAAATTCTAAATTTTTGTAAGAATATTAAACAAAAATATTAAGATATAAAATATTCATAAAATACTAAAACATATAATATTCATACCCTTAATAATTATTTTAAAATCATACCCTTATAAGTTATTTTATACATTAACAGCTAAATTAACAACTAATAATAAAACTATAAGAAGGACTTGAACATACTTGTACTATGTACGTGCAACAATTGTTTCTTCGTAGTTTCATTTGTCTCTATATCCTTCTCTAGAAAGGGAAAAAACACACACACATTAGCTGGCATTTACGTGCAAGAAGCAATCTGTTTATATTTTAATATTATATATAGACACACACACCTATACATTTCAGTATTAAACTTCAATTTTATTATTAAAATTAATTGAAAAAAGAATTTTTTAAATAAAAACTAATTAATTTATTTCAATTTATAAATATTTGTTAATTTATAAAATTCTATTGAATATTTTTAACAAAAAAAATTATTAAAGTAAATTTGAACCAAAAAAATTAAAAATTAAAAATTAAATAAAAATTGATCGATTTAAGATTTTACAATTGAACCAACTGTTTTAAGGCACATTTTTTGGGTGGAGTTAGCTTGCAACTATCATACCAAACGCAAGGAGAGTTATGTTCCATAAAAATTATAGAGTTTCAAATACGAAATTCCCAAATATAAGGGAGTCCCTGATTAGTATTCTTCTGCTTTTTGTTGGATTTTGTTACATTAAGGTAGACACTTTAACTTGGTCGAAGGACAAGTAAACGCCTGAAATAGTTGGAGATAATTATGCATGATTAAGAGACCCTCAAATTCTCAGTACTCATAATCCGTCCCAATTCTGTTCCACACCATCATATTCACGTAAAAATTGGTACAAGATTATGGATACAAAAGATTTGATCCCATTAAGAGATAATACTTCACCAAGTGTTGAGTCAATTTCGCTAATGCATTTATGCATCATTTTAGTAGCTCAAGGACTCTTTATTAGTGATAATAGAAAGAGATTCTCGTTACTTATATAAGAAGTCGAACTTTAATTGAAAGAAGATTATTAAATAAAAATTATTTAATTAATTATAATTTATAAGAATTTATTAATTTACAAAAATTAACCCATTAATTAATAAATTAATCAAATTTTAAGAATAAAAGTTGTTAAAATATATTAAACTGAAAAGTTAAAAACCGAACCTAAAAATAAAACAATTCAAGATTTTTAAAGTTAGACCTATTGAGTTTTTTAATTATTAATTTTAACCTTTTAAAATTTTAAATGAAGATGATTATATTTTGAGTGATCCAAACTCGAATCACGACCTAACCCAAAATCTAATTCAACTTACTCACTGTCAACCCCACTCTCTGCCCATCATATTAGCAAATGCTCTACTTGAAGGAATGTGAAGTCTAATAAAAGTTATGAAGCGTACTTCTGTTTTGGTTCATAAGGGAGCAGAATCCACTAACTCAGCACTTCAATGCTTGCTTAGTCAATCATTTGGCACTAAATCCAAACTTCAGATTGTTATGATTTCTCTGGCTGAAACGTTTCAGGTAATAGGACGAAACGTTATGTTTAAAGCCTTGATTCATCTACATCTTTACGCTTAGACAAAAAATGCACACACAAGCTGTGTTAAAGAGTGACATCAATTGAATCACAAGCTTGAAGATGCGATTGAATCATAAACTATTATTGGCTGAACAGTTTGCAGGGAAGAAATCCAGGTAATTTCAATGAATCATAGATTTCGATTCATGGACAACAATCTTTTAGTAGCCATTAATGATAACAGAAATAGAAACTCCACTGATACAAGTGACAACACAGAGAAAAAACATACAATCACCATCGCGCATGAGTCATGAAGGACCCTCTGAACCCTATAAACAGACACAAAAAGGGGTCATAAGCCTCTTGGGTCCTGACGATTCTATCCTATAGGAAACAAAATATGGTCTGTAACAAAAGTAGCGTCGGATTTGATAATTGATGAGAAACGTTTCGATCTTCTTTCATGAATGGTGTAAAACAGATCACAGAAAGAGGCCTCTTAAGGAAAACAATCGAGAGAAAGTAATTAATCACAATGGAGGAGAAGACAGAAACCTGAATACAAGCCCCTCAAGAAATGAATTGATTCTTTACTCCTTACTCCCTCCACAGTTCATCGTTAGAGCAATAGGCTCAAAAGGAAAGATCTTCACCATCACAGTAGCTTGGGAAGGTTACACATTTAAAAACCTTGCACTTTGAACACAACACATATCCAATCTGCACTAAAAACATTATGCATAAGAATGCAGACCAATCTCATCCACTGTCAAACATAGTAAGAGGATTGATCCGATACACTCATAAAAACTCAATCAACATTTCAAACCAATTCCTAATTTTACATGTTGTCCAAGGCCATTCCAAGATTAGAAAACAAGAAAGATCCTTTTTTCAAGCGAAATTATACTAAAACAACAGAAGGTTGAACGAACTACTCACAGCTCTACAAGAGGGACAACGTCGGTAGATACGCTTGTTGTCGGCTTTAACATTGGTTTTTTGCCCTTTACAGAAATCACAAACCAACCATCCTTTTCCATCGCAAGGTTCACACATGATCGCCGACTCCACCTTCTTCAGACCAACAAAACTAGTTCAAGTTCAACACACAAAATTGACGAGATAAAAATGATTCCAAGAGAAAAAAGAAACACCTTCACCTCTTGCTGGACACTAACGCAGCTCAAAGGCTTCAAGAAACGCATAGACGTTGTCGTTCTGGTGATTGCCGGCGACATCCTGATGTAACAGGGGGTCTTGACCGGAGCTATTGAAAAATTTGCCATCTTAGAATAAGCTCATTTCTTCCACACAACCACCGCCAATCTCAAAGCAGTCTCTTACGTTATCCGATTACGTCATCATCACGTTACATTACATTTATATTACCCAGATTAGAAACGCAAATTACTAAAATTGCCATCTACTCTGGTTCATTTGAATATATGTAGCGGTAGCAGGAGTAGTATATTTGCTTTGCACATTCACAGGCTAGCGTCCATGAAGACACTAGTGTGCTTCGTTGCTTTTCTTCTCTTTCTACCTCTTGATCGTACCCTCGCTTCTTCTGCTCCATGTGATCCCGCCAACCAGCGTGACCCACGGACTCTCCGATCAGATCAAATCACAGTCCTCATCAACGGCTACTCCGAGTCTCGCATCCCCCTCCTCCATTCCCTCGCCGTCACGTACTCCGCCTCGGCGATCGTCTCTGCTGTGCTCGTCCTCTGGGGAAACCCCTCCACGTCACCCCTAACACTTTCCGAATTGGCTCACAATCTCAGCCTCTCCTCCTTCGGTCAATCAACCATCACTGTCGTTCGCCAATCATCAGCCAGTCTCAACGCTCGCTTTCTCCCTCGATCTTCCATTCGGACCCACGCCGTCTTGATTTGCGACGATGACGTGGAGGTTGATTCTAAGTCCTTGGAGTTCGCTTTCAGAGTTTGGAGCTCGAATCCCGACCGTTTGATTGGGTTCTTCGCGAGATCACACGATATTGATTTATTATCAAGGAGTTGGATCTACACCGTGCATCCGGACAAGTACTCGATCGTGCTGACCAAGTTCATGATATTGAAGATCCAGTATTTGTTCCAGTACAGCTGCGGAGGAGGGGCTAAGATGGGTGAAATGAGGAGGATCGTTGATCAGATGCAGAATTGCGAGGACATATTGATGAATTTTGTGGTTGCTGATGCTGCAAACGCTGGGCCTATACTGGTTGGGGCAAAAAGAGTCCGAGATTGGGGAGATCCTCGTAACAACGATCACGTTGATCGTGACGATATTGATAAACGGTTTAGATTGAAGGATACCGTAAAAGAGGTGGGCTTAAGTAGTAGGAGAGTGGAGCACCGGAAGAGGAGAGGGGATTGTATAAGGAAGTTCCACAAGTCCTTGGGAAGGATGCCGTTAACGTACAGTTATGGGAAGACAGTTAATTCAGTTGGTGAGCAAGGATTATGTATGAAAGGAGGCAAGTTGGTGTTTTGTGATCAATTTTTCTGAGCTTTGATCACATAATGATTTTAGAACCCTGGAAATTGGGATACTTGCACTTTCCTTGTTTATTATTAAACTGATCAAGTGTCTAAGAACTAACTAATGCCAATCTTAATCAAAGTCCTAGGTGTGTCGTCAAAGAACGTTCAAGAACTTTGAAATGAAGCAGATATGAGACTGTAGATGTAGCATTGATAATGTAAGAAATGGGTTTACATTCATAAAAAAAGAGCATTCTGAAATGAACACAGCTGCTCTGCTTCAATTCTCCTCTTTAAACACCTTTAATACCATAGATGGTGAATGCCTAGTGATGGTAGTTTTGTCCTTTCAGAATAGTCCATGACCTGCAATATGAAGACGGAGAACCTGTAACTTCAATTGATGATGAATACAACCTCCAGTTTCGAGTTCACCAGGATCCTCTCCCATCTCCCATAACCCTCCCCATCAAGAAATGAAATTTTCAAACCATAAATTTGATTTGGCATGCCTCAAGCAGTGGGATGATTCATAATGTTATCGTGCCAGTTTTGACAAACGGTTGATGTAAGTAAATGCAAATGAAATCTTTCTATTCATTGACAAGCTATGAAACAAGAAAGGCCCAGAAAACAAAGACAACCTCATAAGAAACATGCTTATCGACCAGCTACAAGCAATGTAAAGAGGATTGTTGGGTGAAGTTGGAAGGGTAGACTGACAATTCTTCAGTCATTCTGTTCAGAGAAAGGTTCAGGAAGAGGAATCCATAATAGTTCAGTTTGAAGTCCCACTTATGAATGAATCCACAGATTGTCCATCTTGCATTTACCAAGGATTCCAAGCACAACGACACTAAAATATTATCTTTATGGATATTTTGTTACCACAGTTAAGAAACAGATAAACTTGATAAACATGAAAAGCAATGGGTTCCGCTATTGCAGATATCTGCACATTTTTAACACTAAAGGATAACCTTTATCAGATTCATGACCAAGCAACCATTTAAGCCTAGCTAATCCAAAAATGTATGGTATATAATCCAGCATACTGTTAAAGCCCACCTGTAAAGCTGTTCAACAAGCACAAGAAGCGCAATTTGATGATTCAGAACCATTGAGGACAATCTTATCGTTACATTAGCTCGATCTCGCACTTGTTTTCCATGACCGTAAGGTCCACCAATGCAGAACAACAGCCTTGAAGCTCCCTACAAAACGTGCACATAAAAATGATATCCAGATTAGGCAAATAAAAGTTCTGTTCTTGTAGGGTAAACAATCAATACCGTGTTCCCAGCATCTGCAACCAAGTCAGCCATCTGTTCTGAGCTGACATCCCGTCCTTGCTCATCCAACATCACAATCTAAACACAACTGCTGTTCTTTAAGTGGCTACAAAAATCTCCATAACAACAGCATTAACCATAAAAACCACATCAATGTTGGTAAAGACTATACCCAATCATCAGACCTTATAAGATTCATAACTGCCGCATCCTCGTCATCAACCTGAGCCCTCGAATCCCTGTAATATCAAGAGTTATATTACATCATAAGATGAACTTCAGAATTTCCAAGACCTAAACAAGTAAAAACTTCCCAATTCAGTAGAAATTACAAGTTATGTAAAAATGAATATACCGCGCATTTCTGGGATTGGATCGAACTAGAACATCATCCACAGAGCAATAGTGCCTAAGCTTGCCTACATACTCGTCCACTAGTAATTGTACCCCAGGGGACCTCCTTTTGACAACCGTGATAATGCGTATGGGTAATGCCCTCTGGGCGTAGTAAATACAATATATAATAATTCGGAATCAAATTCCAAAGGGGTATCTATAAGTTACTAAACTTGACAGAAAAGGAGAAGTTGTCTTTACCACTGATTGGCCGGCATATTTACACTGAGCACCTGAAAATTTCAGAAACAGGTTGGAGTAGGGTGAATTTGGGTGCTGTGAACATCTAGGGAAAGAGTGGTTGTAGAGAGCAAAATTAGTGCAGCCTGGGATTTGCATCATCGGATTGGGACTAAATCGAATCAGCAGATTTTCCTTTCCTTCCTTACGATTAATTACAAAACATCAGCTTTCAAAACCCCATTGTAGATAGACCTGTGAAGCAAACTTCTTAATAAGTCAAATCTGCTTTCAGGCCAAGCCCATTTCAGATATGGTATCGGACTAGTTAGTCAACTTGCAATTACATGCAGATCGGTATCGGACCAATGTTTCTATTATCACATACTTTTTCTTATAATGGGAATTCATAAATATGTCTTCAAATTATAATTTTTATCGTCCCAGTCTCAGTTTAACTCCGTAATCGCCAGCAACAAGCCAAGTTCATCTTTAACTTGGTCGAAGGTCCAAAATTTAGCCTTTATTTGAGTCTATACTTGCATTAAAAAAAGGAAAGAAAATATGGAAAGAAAAAGATAAAAAAAATAGTAGAGAAATGAAACTTCCTTTATTATGTTTGATTGTTTGTTTTTTCTTTTTGAGTATAACGGAAAAATAAAACTAGCTAGCTGATAATCCTACGATACTGGGTGCCCTGACTGTCCCGAAGGAGGAGCGGCAAAAGGGTCACTGGAGGTTCCGGTAGATAACGTAGCCTGATACCAGCACGAAAAGCGAAGGTGGCTAAGTAGTCCGCACATTGGTTCCCTTCCCGCGGCACGTGCTGGAGGTGGAGGGTCCAATCACGATGTAACAAATCCCGGATACCTGTCATCAGAAAAAAATGGTCAGTAAGCTCAGGACGGGAGGAAGAAAGAATATTAATTATCTCGAGAGAGTCCGTTTCAACAATGACACGACGGTACCCCCCTGACCCAAGCCAAAGAGAGACCCGAGTGTAGGCTCCAGAATTCGGCAGTGTGCGGCAATTCATCCCCGAGGTAATGCGTAAAACCGCCATACCATTCACTAGTAGAATCACGAAGGAAAAAATTGAAACTTATATCGGTAATTTACATATATTAAGATTTTCTTATCTTAAATTTTTCTCTTTTTTCACTAATTTAAGGGGAAATATATTCCATCCAAATTTTCCTTAATTTCCTCTCAATTCTCTCATTTTTTCTCTACTTCATTTTTTTTACTGCTTATTTTTGTCCAAACAGTGAAAACAAGAAAAGTTCAATTAACTTCCTCTCTTTTCTTATGCTTTCCTTCCATTCAAACAAAGGCTTAGGGTGTGTAGGTTTGAGCCAAAAATATGTTGTAATGTCCTTAGGCTTACTAGACCAGCTTCAAGTTTTAAGTCTCAGCAAGTCTGAAGAGCAAAAGGTATTTTTTTTCTATAGGAGCAGTTAAACACCTTCTTTGCCAATGTCAATCACGCAAAGAGGCTGCCTGAATCACTACTCCGTGACCACTTAACTTCTCTAACCCGAATAGAAAATCGAAATCAGTTTAACATATTCAGCAAGAAACAGAAGATACATACGAAATTGCAATTTCAGATGTATCAACCTTCTCTAACACATTCCGCAAGAAACAGAAGATATCATAGCGAAAAAAGGTGAAAAGGATGACAAGAAATGATTTAGGGAAGCTGCATTCATCTCTATGGCACCAATTTTCAGCCAAAGAGCCAAACTCCAGCCCCATCAGTATATCGTAATCAAATTCCTCATTGAAAAAACAAGAAAACCACAACCGAAGTACTTCAAATGCATATTGAAAACTGATTACTTTCACAAATCAAAAGACAAGACTCGACTTCAAGGATTGCTGAAGGGAGTTTATTGAACCTCTGCGATAGCTAGCCGCCTCTGCAAACCCTAAGCTAGAAGCCAGGGCTTGGATTCGTTTATATATAGAAGAAGATCACGAAATGGGAAATTAGGCCCTCTAGCTTTATACATTTTCGGTTGTTGGTACCCTCCGTGAGCCCAATAAACATAATCGATTATTAAAAACTCAAACGAATCGGTAATTTTTTTAAATTTTATTTTAATAACAATTTTTAATTAATCACTTTATTAATTAATAAATTAAAATAAATAAATAATTTTTTTATTTTTTAAATTTTTTGGATAATTTTTCAATTATATTATATTTTTTATTGGATCGTAACTTTTCAAACCTTAAATTTATTATTTTATAAATTTAATTTTCCAGTTTTATTTTTAAAATATTGATAATTCACATGTTTGTTTTATAAATTATTTAAAGATAATTAAATAATTAAATAATTGAAATAAGAAATATGTTGGAGGGTGAAAATATCTTTATCCTAAATTTCAAACTTTAATAAAATAAAAAGAATGCAAAACTAGCTCGAGTTTTACAATAGTATTTATTTAAAAGTGTTCTCAAAAGTGAGGTTTTATTATTTTATGTAAAATTATGGATTAGATCTTGTAATTTTTAAGCTTTGTTTATAGTTTAAATTAATCCTAAGCTTTAGTTCCAATCTCATCAACCTTATCCGAAATTAAGATTAGTATTAACAAGGAAATATAGTTGGGTTCAAATATTTAGAAAGATTTTTAATTTTTAAAATTAAATTAAATTAATTTGAAACAGGTCTTTCAAATTAACATTTCTGATTAAAATAAAAAATTTATGTTCAATATTTAAAGTATTACTTCTAAAAGAATATGAAAATGGCTAATATTATGTTAATTCATCATCATCGTCATCATCACCCAGTCTGAAATCCCGCAATGAAGCAGGGTCTGGGGAGGTCCGATAGTACGCAGCCTTACCCCTACA
>JAOSBK010000003.1:34653507-34682931 GCA_027568895.1 Erythroxylum shatona
ATAAAAGCATTAAAGAAAACCGATAAGAACACTAATACCCAAAAATAGTAAAACCACAAAACTATGGGTTAGACAACTTAATAAAATAATAGTAAAAAATAATAAATATATAAGAATAAGAATAATAAATAAATAAAATTTGGTAATTACTTAATTAAAAACACAACATTATTAATAGAAAAAAAGGGTGACATGGAGAATAATAATAATAATACTAATAATAATAAAGAGAATAATAATATAAAATAATAAAGATAACTCACAATTGTGTATTTCTCCACATCATCATTTTGCAAGAATCTACAAATAAATCTATCAACTAAGCAACGAACTTCCAAAAATCAAATCAATAAAAAAGTGCATGCACGGTTACCTGTCACTAGTTCTAAACACTGCTCCAGCATTCTCCAATTTAATCAATAAGACAAGATATTTACTGTTTAAAAATTAATAGACTTTCGATATATAATAAATATTGAATAAATTGAAATGATATTAAAAAATCCTCTTTCGCTATCCCTATCTCATAGGTACAACGTTTGAATCAATAGAGAATCTCTTCTTCTATATATGTATGAATTGATATTATTACATTTCAATTCCTTCTCGACACCTCCCAAGGAAAATCCTGAATTGGATCCCAAATTGACGAGTTAGTGTGAGCTTATCCATGTGGTTATGCACTCTTCAAATAGGAATCTATTTTTTGAAAGATCCTTACTTTCGTGCTTGGGTGGGTCTCCGAGATCCTTTCGATGACCTATGTTGTGTTGAAGAGATATTTATCTGATCTGATCGATTGCGTAAAGCACGCGGCAATAACGGAACCGGGGAAAACATACAAAAAAGACAGTTCTTTTCTATTTATTATATTTTCTATTCTATTAGTATTAGTTAGTGATCCTGGCTCAGTGAGTCATTTCTTTCGTGATGAACTGTTGGCACCAGTCCTACATATTGTCTCTGTGGACCGAGGAGAAAGGGGCTCAGTGAGAAGAGGATTGTACCATGAGAGAAGCAAGAAGGTCAACCTCTTTCAAATATACAACATGGATTATGGCAATGCAATGTAGTTGGATTATCATGTCGATCCGAATGAATCATCCTTTCCACGGAGATCAATTTTTGCCTGCTAGGTAAGAGGATAGCAAGTTACAAATTTTGTCTCGGTAGGATAGACATGTAGATTATTTTTACTTATAAAAAATTAAGTTTAATTTAACAAAGAAAAAATTGAATGAAAATAAACTAATTTATAAAGATTGGCTAAATTTTAATAACAAAAATTATTAAAATAAAATAAATTAAAAAATTAGAAATTAAATAAAAAATTAATTAATTCAAGATTTTTATGTTTAAACTGATTCAATGAATTCAAAATTTTAATCATTAATTATAACTGTAAGACAAAAAATCTAATAAGATCTAAAAATTTAAGTAATATTAGACTGTAATAAAATATGTTAAAAATTGAATAATATTGAAATATAACTGAATAATATTGTTTTTACCTTTAAACATTTAAAATTTAAATAAAATATTTAAATAAAAATTAATTAATTAATTCTATTTTATAAATATGATATCATGATTATTTTATCAACAAAAATTATTTAATAAAATTAAAAATTTAACTAACAAGTTAAATAATTTAAATTTTTTATTATTATTGGAACTCATCAGAGATAGATCCTGAAGTGGATATTTCCCAACACCTTAGGAACTAAATCGTATCCAAGACTATATACACCAACTGAAGCTACTTTCCCCTGGCCACGTTCACGAGGGGGTAAACTGAAAAACACGCGCCATATGAAAAAACCGGCAGAAACGGTTTCGTCGTTATCCACTTTAACGAAAATCATGGCATCAAAGTAAAAACATCAAATCATCAGTCCAATTCAACATGACGAGACTGCCTCTCTTTCACTTAGTCAGCTCTCATTCTACAGTATAAATTGAATTCCCCCCCAAAAAAAAAGAAAAGAAAAAGGAGTTAGATCGGTTCTTCACTTTTTCACGTCTTGTTGGTTAGCAAGAAAATTAGAGGGATCGAGAATGACGATTGAGGAGAGTAACGGAGCATCGGCGGCGTCAAGGAGGCACCTAGTGTTCGCTTACTATGTCACTGGTCATGGTTTCGGCCACGCCACTCGTGTCGTTGAGGTCCTGTCCTTTTGATCTCTTCTTTTCCTTTTAACTTTCGATCACTTTTCTGCTTGTCGCGTTATTCAAATGCGCCCATCACCGTTTTCTGTTTACTGGATTCGGGTTTAGATAATGTCTGCTGTTGGTTTCTTTGATCCTTTTCGATGTTTTGCCAAGAACACGTTATTTTTTGCAGTGTTTTTTTGTTTTGAGTGTGTGCGTGTGCAATGTGTGCGGTCCGTGATGACGGTTACTGGAAATTTAGATGTTGAGGAATATTGATGGTGTTTTCAGGTAGCTAGGCACCTGATTCTTGCTGGCCATGACGTGCACGTAGTTACTGGTGCACCTGACTTTGTTTTTACATCCGTAATTGACTCACCTAGGCTCTTCATTCGCAAGGTAGCTTACTTTTTCTCGCTTGCTTTCACCTGTAAATTGTTTGTTGTTCTTGCATTCACTGTGAAGTTCGGCGATTGTTGGTATCAGAATGTGGTCGAAATGAGGAAATTTGATAACTCTTGCTTTCAGTAATGATTGTCAGATTTTTAAAATATTACCAACTCACCGACGTTTCAATTCTTAGGTACTCTTGGATTGTGGAGCAGTTCAGGCTGATGCGTTGACCGTGGATCGTCTTGCGTCATTGGAGAAGGTATTTTTCTTTTTTCCTTTTAAGTGAAAAAAATTAGAATCTTAAAAAAATTCGGCTCTCAATTTTAATTTCTGGTTGGTTTTGACTGGATTCTTTCCCCTGTTGTTAGTAGTTTCTACTGTTTTGAATTGTTTCTTTCTTTCTTTGTGTTAGTATTCAGAAACAGCAGTAAAACCTCGGGAGTCTATTTTGGCAACAGAAATCAAGTGGCTTACCTCCATCAGAGCTGACTTAGTGGTACTTATAGTCTTGTTCTATAATTTGATTTTGTTCTTGGATGCTGAAAGCATGTTTGTGAATTCTTTTTGATATATGCATCATCACAGGTGTCAGATGTTGTTCCTGTGGCATGTCGTGCAGCAGCTGATGCAGGAATTCGATCCGTTTGTGTGACCAACTTCAGGTGACTTTTTATGAGTCGCATCTATTTCATCTTGCTAAGCTTCTGCTTTCGATCTCTTGAAATTCTAGACTTTGGTTATCTTTTAACCTGACAAACATCGGTCATCATCACATATTTTTCCTGCAGAGATTGTAGGTTTTTAACATACCAGTATTAAAGATTAAATGATTGCATGTCTGGACCTCCAATCAGTTGAATTTGAGTTGCTTGATTCAAAAGCACGCTTTATTTGTTTCTTGTTTATAATTTTTTCCCCTGCTTTAAAACAATACTTTATCTGTGGAGGGGTGACCTTGTAGTTTGCTATCCCTTAGGCTTCAAATTTGGTTATAATGTATATGGTTACTTGCTCCACCTCCATGATTTTCCTTTCAATTAGTAATTTAACTTTAAATTTTGTGAAACGTTCGGTTTTATGCAGTTGGGACTTTATATATGCAGAATATGTAATGGCGGCTGGTCACCATCATCGTTCAACAGTGTGGCAGGTGATCCTACGGCTTCACTTTATATAGCCATAATTCCTTGTAGTAATGATCTTCTAATTGGTGACTGTCAATTTCATCGGGGAGACTAGTACCGGTCTCTCTTTATACCTTGCTATGTTATCTTTTGTTAGTTGAACACTAGAACTCGGTTTCAAGCCAGTTAGTGATAAAAGTCATATTTGTTTACAAAATTTTGGTAGATGTGTCCCTGAATTTTTGCTATTCTAGAATATAGAATTTACCTATATTCTTTTATTTCTGTATATCGGAAAGCATAATCATCTTTAACCTTATTCATCATATGTACCTATTGAGGTTAAACCCTTGTAGATGGGGAGAAGTTGCTACCTTCCTAGCCACTAGACTAAATCCATAGTTGCTATCTACCTCTGTTATTTGCTGTGGTTAGTCTGATGTTATCATGCCAAACTTTTTCATGCTGCTGAATTCATGCAGATAGCAGAGGATTATTCTCACTGTGAGTTCCTTATCCGTCTTCCAGGGTATTGCCCAAGTATGTTGGCTCTTATTCTGCCTAATTATTTCGTTCTTTTTCTCAATTTCCGTGTTATTTGTCTAATTATTAATTTATTTGAATCCTGTTCTTTCTGCAGTGCCTGCTTTTCGCGATGTTATTGATGTGCCTCTAGTTGTGAGGAGGCTTCATAAATCCCGGGAGGAGGTTTGACATCTGAAACTGTGTTGAACCCTTCAGTGATATCACATTGATCTTGGTTTAATTGTTTGAATCTTCTCATTGAAGGTAAGGAAAGAATTGGGTATTAGAAATGATGTGAAGCTCGTAATCCTGAACTTTGGTGGACAGGTAAAGACACTAAATCTTATACCGGATTAGATCTACCGACAATTATTTCATTGACTTTGTTTCTTTTGAATAGTTGAGTCCAGCAATTGTATGATTTCGATCCTTTGATATGCATTGAAATTAATCCTTTGTGTGCTGGTAAGATAAGTTTGCTTACCTTTCTTTTCTTTGTTGTAACTTTGAGTTTTTTTATCATATGCAGCCATCTGGCTGGAAGCTGAAGGAAGAGTATTTGCCTCCTGGTTGGCTGTGCCTGGTATCTTTCACAGAATAATCCAACTGTTTAATTTCACTCGATAATGAAAACTCAATCACACTTTGGATTTCTTTTCAGGTTTGTGGTGCTTCCAACACGGAGGAATTTCCCCCAAACTTCATCAAACTTCAAAAGAATGCCTATACTCCTGATGTTATGGCAGCGTCTGATTGCATGCTTGGTTTGTATTTGATTTTACTACAGCTTCTTAAAGTCGATTGCTGGGATCTATAAGATGATGTGTGTGTGTGATTCCAGGAAAAATTGGATATGGAACTGTCAGTGAAGCCCTGGCATATAAGTTGCCATTTGTCTTTGTTCGAAGAGATTACTTTAATGAGGAACCCTTTTTGAGAAATATGCTTGAGGTGCAATTACTTAATGACCTTTATCATCATCTTTTCTGTGTCTTTCACTCCCTCTTCTTTGCCTCTCCCTTCCCTTTCTGCAAAATTTTCGGTTATCTAATTTTTCTGATAATTGCTCTACTATGTATTCAACAGCATTATCAAAGTGGTGTTGAAATGATTAGGCGAGATTTACTCACTGGTCACTGGAAACCTTACTTGGAACGTGCAGTTAGCCTGAAACCATGTTATGAAGGGGGCATAAATGGTGGTGAGGTATTGTCCTTTTTCATGCATAAAAAACATTGAAATATAATCTTAATATAATACTTAAGTGTTTATTCCAAATATTTCACTGGTCATGAAACAATTTACAATTTAGTTGTGAAAATATGTTTCCTTCATCACTGATGAACTATTATGATCAAGTTCCAAGAATAAGATGATTGTTATTTAGCAAGCCTGCTTGCAACCTATATTGTCTCTGGAGTATATCTTTCAGTGTCCAAAAGTTCCTATTGCTTATATTGTTGACATAATTGCAATTTTGAAATTATAGGTGGCAGCTCACATCTTGCAGGAGACGGCAATTGGCAAGAACTATGCTTCAGATAAGGTAAGAAGAATTATGATATCCAGCAATTCATGTTATATTAGTTTTATGACACATGAATATTGTTGAGGTGATATTCAAACAAAAACTAGTCAGAACAAGTCACTTCTCCAAATTTGGATCCTTTTTCTCTAATTAAGTTCTTTCGGGAGTTAGGAATCCATCATTCCATTTCACGATTTTGTTTAAATCGGAATTTGCCCTTACTTATTCTGTGTTTTGTTTCCACTCTCTATCACTCTACATCTTCTCTCCTTCCACATTCATTTTTCACCTGTGTCATAAGTGCTGAGAATTGAGATCCTTCTTACTTGTCAAGATTATTTTGCCATCTGGTTCACAAGTCATATATCTGATTTTCGGTATGAGGTAATGGACTGCAATGGAATTGAGGATGAGATGGAATGAGGGATGTGAAGTAATAGAATGCACAACCAAACAAAGGAACTAATGGTGTATTTTAATCACCTCCCAATTCCCATTCATTTGTGCTAACATCATCTTAGGGATTACAGTTGGGATCCTATTTATTTAAATAATAATTTGCTTTCTGCAACTAGCTTGTGTATGTATACTCCAGATGATGTTAAAACTGTTATTTTCATAATCAACATGTAGTTTAGTGGAGCTAGAAGATTAAGAGATGCTATAATTCTTGGGTATCAACTGCAAAGGGCACCTGGGCGAGATATCAGCATTCCTGATTGGTATGCAAGTGCTGAAAATGAGCGTAACAAATCCACAGGATTGCCTACTTTTCAGACGAATGAGAATGGATCTGTTCTGAGCTCGTGAGTTTCATCCTCCTTTGTGTGCATGAGGAAATGTTGGTTTTAATGTTAATTGACAGCCTTTTACAATTTTTTCTTTAGATGGACTGAAGATTTTGAGATTGTTCATGGAGATTTTCAAGGTCTTTCTGATACAATGAGTTTCTTAAAGAGCCTGGCAGATCTTGAAACCATACATCACTCTGAAAATGGAACTGAGAAGCACCAAATGCGGGAGCACAAAGCTGCCGTTACACTCTTCAATTGGGAGGTCATTTACTTGAATGTTTTCTTCTTAATCTGTCGGATCCTCTTTGCCTGCCTCTCAATTATATTTCTTATCAATAGCAATTATTCATTTACCAGTTGCTGTAAAGATTTTTAGGTTATTCAAACTAGGACCATATTCAAAACATCCACTTCATGGCTTCACTATGTGTTCTACTTCCTCTTGGCAGTCACAATGTTTTATTTTCTATCTTGATTTGTTATGAAGAGTCTCATATGCTACAGGTTGTTTTTTGCAGGAAGATGTCTATGTGACGAGGGCTCCTGGAAGGCTTGATGTTATGGGAGGGATTGCCGACTATTCAGGAAGTCTTGTTCTGCAGGTTAGGCTTTTGCTGGTAGCAGTTTTGTCATTACTGAAATTATGGATTCCTTTTTATCTATTTTCAACCGATTTTGTTTGTTAATACATGCCTCTAAAACTGTGGATCATTTCACATACTTGTGCATGCACAATTCACTTATCAACTTGCACTACGGAGACTCTGCTGGTCCCTACTATAGACTGTTTATATGTCCCCTTCTCTGATTTCTCTGTGTCTGCATCTATGTCTTTATCCATGTATTTGTTTGTTCGTTATTTTGGGGAGGGAGGCTAGTAGAAAGTAAAGATTAATGTCAAATAATTTATTTTCCATGATTTCCAAGAGCTTGGCGCTGACTGAAAATGTTTCTTCCTATAGTATGTCACAATGAGGTGCTCCACTCACTTTGTTTTATTTTGCTATGCTCTAGAACTCACTCTTATTGATCAAGTTTTCCTGCATGCTGCACACAGTTAATTGATTGATATGCTTCTCCTCTTTTCTCTTTTTCTTTTCTAAGATGCCCATAAGAGAAGCTTGCCATGTTGCTGTGCAAAGGAATCATCCTAGCAAGCATAGGCTATGGAAACATGCCCAGGCTCGTCAAAATGCAAAAGGTCAAGGGCCTACCCCTGTTCTGCAAATTGTAAGTGCATTCATCACACCTACAACAAATTAGCGTTCATGTATTTGGCTTGTTAGACATCACCATATCATGTTGGGTTAAAGACAAATTATTGTTCAAGATTCACTTTCTTTAAAACTTTTACGCAAAATGTAAGGGTAGGGAGCAGTCTCTATTTTTTCTTCTAATCTGACCTAGCACTAATTCTGATTTCACCAGGTATCATATGGTTCAGAACTTAGCAACCGTGGACCAACTTTTGACATGGATTTGTCTGATTTTATGGATGGGGAGCAGCCTATGTCATATGATAAGGCAAAGAAATATTTTTCTCAAGATCCATCACAGAAGTATGTAACTTTCTTCTTCCCGGCTATCACAGTAAAGTCTATCTTTTAACTAATGTGATACTTTTCCAGGTGGGCAGCTTATGTTGCAGGAACTATTCTTGTTTTGATGAGAGAACTAGGTGTCCGCTTTGAAGATAGTATCAGCTTGCTGGTACAAGTTGCAATGACCCAACTCCAAACTTTTTTCTGGTGTTATGTCATTATGTTTACGCTCTTATTTGTTGGCTTATTCATGACTATAATGCTTTGCAATACTGATATGGCCTCTTTTTATTTTCCCTCTGCTATTGGCTTAATTTGCACAAGAAAAAGACAACTCAAATTGACTGAGATTTGTGGAAATATTTATACTTTTTGCAATTAATGAAGATGATAAACCTTTACTTTCATCCCTCTATTCTAACAGCCTTTTCGAAGCCATTGTTAACATCCAGAATTATCAACTTAAATACGAAAATTGTAGGTTTCTTCTGCAGTTCCTGAAGGCAAAGGTGTATCATCTTCAGCCTCTGTGGAGGTTGCTAGCATGTCTGCAATAGCTGCTGCCCATGGTAATTATTATCTTGGCTCTGTCTGTGTTAACAAAATTGGAACTCAATTTTGTTGTGTGTATATAGGTTATGTGCTTCCTATTTTTTACCATCTCTCAAAGAAAAGGTTTATTGCCTTAATTTGTTTGGGAATGGAACAAGTTATATTTCATTATAAATGACGCGAGGCAGAGTTCTGCAATAATTGTAACTTTCTGAGTGGTTGAGTCTCTTTTAATTGTAGTATTAAATACATTCTCCCGCTGATCTTGGTTCTCTTTGTTTAGTTAAGCAAATTTGATATTTGAAAACTTTGACTTAAAGTTCAACCTCTACTTTTACTTTACAGGATTAAGTATCAGTCCAAGAGATATAGCCTTGCTCTGTCAAAAGGTTTTATTGACTCAGCCTTTGATTGTTTTTCCTTTTATTGCATGACTCCTACCGATACACTGCTCGCTTTACTAAGCTGAAATGCTTCTTAGGTGGAGAATCATGTTGTTGGAGCCCCATGTGGTGTAATGGATCAGATGACATCAGCATGTGGTGAGGCCAACAAACTTCTTGCAATGGTGTGCCAGGTACTTTTAGTTATTAGACCTTTACTAAGGTTGTGGAGAAGACAAAATGATGCTCACTAGACTGCTTATTCTCCATGCAGCCTGCTGAGGTTCTTGGACTTGTGGAAATTCCTAGCCATATTCGATTCTGGGGAATTGACTCTGGAATACGGCATAGGTACTCTTTGAATGCCTTATTCTCGTGTCCCTTTTGAGTGTTCACTCCATTGCATAGATAGGCATTTGGATTTAGTATTCTCATCTCTTTCATCTTTCTTGCCTGTTTCTCCGAAGTTTTTACTGAAACAAATTCAGATTGTCTTACTGTGACTTGATTAATCACTCCCCTGCTTTTGTAATGGGAAAAATTATTACTGTCAACCAAATCTATGTCGACCATTTTCCGTGATGAGATGTGTAAAGAACTAGAATGGGCTTATTAACTTGGGTTCAACTCATCTATTTACGATAGAAGGGAATACAACCTTATTAACTTTGCATCCCATGCTTGAATTGTATAAGCATTTATCTTCTTCGGCCTGTATCCATATTTCACGTTCTCCAGGCATTAATAAGTTGAGATTTTGGTTTCAAAGTGTCGGTGGTGCAGACTATGGATCTGTCAGAATAGGTGCCTTCATGGGCCGGGAAATAATCAAATCTACGGCCTCCATTGTGTCTGCTAATGGATCAGTGCCTGATGACTTGGACAATGACGGTGTTGAACTATTGAAAACTGAAGCTTCATTAGATTACTTGTGCAATTTGTCACCCCACAGGTAAGCCACCGTTGTAGTGCTGCACTGTTAGTTACATCTCATTCATTTGTTTAGCGATAAGATAATCTAAATTTTCAAATTGATTCAACAATTTTAAAGGTGGAGATGGACAGTAATTTCTGTATTATTATTATTCACAGATTTGAAGCTCTTTACTGTAATGCACTTCCTGATTCCATGCTTGGCGGGACATTTGTGGACAAGTATGCTGATCATAAGGATCCTGTCACAGTGATTGATCAGACTCGTACATATGGGGTGAAAGCAGCTGCTAAACATCCTATCTATGAAAATTTTCGGGTCAAGGTCAGTACATTTACATTACTCACAGTGTCCTTACCAGAAAATTCTGTAACTTTTTGTGTCAGTACTAGCTAGAGCTGTGGTCTTATTTAGCATTCATATGTTTAAACATTAGTGACTCATTTCTGGAACTTGATATTAGGCTTTCAAGGCATTGTTAACATCATCAACTTCAGATGAGCAGCTTACTGCTCTTGGAGAACTATTGTATCAGGTATGCCCTAATTTTTGTCATTTCTTTGATTATCTCCTAACATCATAGATAACCTTTCGAAATTCTGGCAGAAGTTTTTGGATAAAACCATATCAATTGTCTGCTACTCTCTACTCCGCGACAGAATCACGAACCAACACAAGCACAAATATTGTGTTTGTGTTGCCTTTCCTACATATAGAAGTTTTCAATCGTAGATAGGATTAACCTGAATCTACAATCCTTATTTAATGCTATTAAATTTCTCAAAGATTGGAATCAAGAGCTAATGGATGGTTAGAACCTTGGGAAAAAGACTTTTATGAAGAAGTTGTTGATATATGTACAAACTTCTTTCAGTGTCACTACAGCTACAGTGCTTGTGGACTTGGCTCCGACGGGACAGATAGGCTTGTACGATTGGTGCAGGAAATCCAGCATAGCAAACTGTCTACAGCTGAAGATGGAACTCTGTATGGAGCAAAAATCACAGGCGGAGGTTCCGGTGGGACAGTTTGTGTGGTTGGTAAAAATTGCCTACGGAGCAGCCAACAAATTCTAGAGGTAATTTACTGTTCTTCCTTCCGTTTTGGTTTCTGCTTTGCACATCTGTGACGGCTTATATTATAAAGTTAGCACACGGCTGTGGATTGGCATTTGAAACTACTATATTCTACTAGGCTTTTTACAGATTTTGCGTTGGAACTACTAAAATGCTGAATTGGTTAGAATCCACCACCTGTGGCAATCATGTAGTGATTTATCCTGCCCGATGTCTTCTTTTGTTGTTAATGAATTTCACAGCCTATGCATGCATGTTTAACTTCTGAATGGTCCTAATCTGACAATCTCTCTTTTGAACATGACAGATTCAGCAGAGATACAAGAGTGCAACTGGCTATTTGCCATTCATTTTCGAGGGTTCATCACCTGGGGCTGGGAAGTTTGGTCATTTGAGAATCCGCAGGCGCATCTCCCCAAATTAACATTTTCATTCTTTAAGCAACAAGTTAGAGAATAGCCTTTTCTATTTATATTGTAAGCCGAATAAACTCACTTTTTTATTGCCCATTTATAATGATTCTCAGTTTATTAACTTACACAACGATGCCTAGTTACTGGCAAAGACTTGCAGTTTATGACTTACAGCAATTATACCAACCGTACCAACTACAGAATAAATAGCTTAGCTCTAAACAGCTTCACAATGGGAAAAATTATCAGCTATTTCATACCCAGGTAACCAATTCACTTGAAATGTCATGCACAGTCTATCTGGAGGACAGTGACCATTGGGACGAGAAGCCGTTGCAGGAATCGAGGTCCCTTTGGTCTTTCTACTTCATACTGGTTTTCAGGTGTGAAGAATTGGTAAAAGAAACAGCCATCACGATAATAGGTTAGACTTTTACCATCCTAGGCTGGCTTTTTAAATGTTATATTGAATGATTGATTAATTGATTGAGTTGGTATCTCTTATTATGAGAAAATATATACAGGGATGGGGGGAATTACAACTTGAGCTGAATTTTCACTGTCAATAGCATCTCCTAAAATCTGCCACAAGTGTTACACCATTTCCATCCCCATTAAAACTAATCAACGCAAATGATATGTGGTGATAAAGTTGCATATTATTGCTAGAATCTAACCTTTCAAGGAATGCAGAAACAGTGGAGACACATCCTCCAAGAATAGTATGCGCATATCCACATATGACACAGCTATGGGGTTGGGGAGCTGTTCTGATCCTCCTGATAGAAGGATTCGTACGTGGCTACTCTTGTCTTTGATTCAGGCAAATCTAATTCTTCCTTGAAACCTTGAGTCATCTTGATAAAGTCGTTCATGTGCGTTATTTTCCATTGCTTTGAAAGATAAAATAACACAAGACATCAGAAAAACAGAAAAATTGACTAATCTCTACAAAATCCAAAACCCTGTGGACGACATCCTAGTCACATTGCACGAAGAACTTAATGCAGCATCTTTCAGGTCAAACTCAGTATTATCTGATTTCATAGAACTTAGAGAAAGGCATCAGTCATCCAAGATGAATTTTGCCTAGGAACAAAAAGGAGAAGAAAAAGTAGCTATCTATATAGGATTCAACAAGAAGAAAATTTCATCACATCCCATAAGAATCCATAGAATCAGTAGACAATACTTATGTTCCCTTGTGTTTCTTAGTCATCCAAGATGAATTTTGCCTAGGAACAAAAAGTAGAAAAAGTAGCTATCTATATAGGATTCAACAAGAACAAAATTTCATCGCATCCCATAAGAATCCATAGAATCAGTTGACAATACTTATGTTCCCTTGTGTTTCTTACCAAAATCAAATCTACAACATGACTAACCATAAATAGTCTGAGAGAAATTTACCTCAAAATCCCACTCTCCATACAATTTAGGATCATCTTTGTCCGACCAAACATAAGCAAACACTTGAACTTCATCGGAACAGTCCTGCAACAACATCAACACCCCGTTTCAGCAAGAACCAATCTCACAGCACACTCGAACCACATGAAATATAATCCCTAAAACATACAATCAAAGAATCAGTTACAAGATTCAATTGAATACCCACCCTCAAAGAAACATCCACAGGCCTTCTCTCATATTCCTCGTCCTCGAACACATCTAAAATGTCCAGCTCAGAGTTGGTAATGCCAGAGAAGACCTTCATTCAATAGAAAATTTCTTACAAGTTTCTTTTTTGTTTTAATGAAAAGGAAAAGAGCGTATCGATTATAGAACTCAAAAGCTTCAAGAAAATAACAATAAACTCAGACCTTGCCAGTAACTTTCTTGTTCTCTACAGGAAGAATAGCCGGATAAACACGCCCTTTTATGCTAAATCTATGGCTGTTCAATTGCCGAAAAAGAACTCAGAGCATGTAAAAGTTGTATGTATATTTATGCTCATGAACTCAACAACTATAATTGATCAACGAGTCAATAGAAAAGAGAGAGAGAGAGACGCACTAGCCGTCGAGAACTGCAGTGGAGGATTGAGGGATGCGGTTTAACAAAACGCTAACCACATCGTCGGCAAGGAGGCTTCCGTACACGAACACCTTGTGAAGGCCACTACCTGCCGCTGCCGATGAACCCATCTTTTCTTCCTTCTCGCAGTGCGTCACCGACTCTATGCGGGAGGTCGTCAAGTGCTTGCGCACGTTCGAATGTGACCAATAAGTTCTGGATTTGGGCAGCGTAGGATATTTTTTTAGATAATTTTTTAAATTATAAATAATTTTTAAAATTTATGAAATTATAAAAATTACTCAACATATTATATTATAAAATTTTACTTTACTTTAATCATATTTTAAGAAACATAATAATATAAATTTGATAAAATAAATATTTTTATTTTATTATTTTTATAAATTAAAATAAATTTAATTTTAAATATTATCTTTACATATTTTAAATATTATAATATTTTCCATATGCATATATTAAAAATTATATATATTATCAATATAAAATATATAATTTTTTTACAAAATATTAAATATAATTATATTAAACTAAATATTCTATAACCAATTTGTACAAGTTTAATGTCATAAAAACTTATTTAATACATTCTTATTTATATTTTATTATTTATTAAATAAATTATAGATAATTTTATTATATTTTTATATATAATTATATATTTTTTATATATAATTATTTTATGTAATATCCAACAATCATTCTTGAAAAAGCATCAGCAGTACCATTCTGAGGATCCAGATTGACAAATGTAGAATTTATTATACATCGTATAGTTATCTCTTTATTTAATCGAATCATTCAATTAGGGAGCAATTTCCCCAGAAAGAAACGGACATTTCAAATCTTACCAGTGGTAGGACGGGAGTCGGCCCCGAGGACAACACCGCCGTCGTAAGTGACGCCGATGATGGTTGTGCCCATGGAGTGAGGAGCGTATTTAAGATCCATAGTTGTTGTATACGTATCGCTCGATAGCGTGATATGAAGCAGAGAGGGATGGTCATATTTCAAGCAAAGTTCGTTATGATTTTAACAGAGGAAGGGGAAGAGAAAACAGAGACTGTACTGAAGAACGACGTTAAGAATGACAGCAGGAGAAAAGACGAAGACGACGAACGTACTATTAACCCACGGTTGTAGTGTAACGCCTCTGACAAACTATGTACGATTTCGACACGTGTCACCATCGTAACCATTAAATAACCCATTAACACGTATGTAAATCTCTTCTTTGTCCTTTTCTACGATTGACATCGTACTCCTTAGTCCTTCCTTCTTCTTAGGAAATAAACAATGTTTTAAATAAATAAAACTTAATTAAAAATATTATAGTTTTATATTTTTAATTTTTAAAAATTATTTTAAAACTTTAGGCTTTTTAAATTTAAAAAATTATTTTTAAAATTAAAAATATAAAACTATGATATTTACCCTAAACTCAATTAAAAAACGTAATTTTATATTTTTATTTCTAAAAAATTAGCAGACCCATCATCATCCCTAAATTTACCTCTTATTTATTATTTTATTTTCTTAACATATATATTTCTTTTAATTTAAGAGAACTTAATGGACCGTATTGATTATTTAATTTTTGTTTTTTAATTTATGTACTTGTTAAAAGAAATAATTCCATTTACATTATTATAGAGGAGAATTCTTATATGTAAATCTACGTTTTAAAAATTAGATTGGAAATTAAATTGATAAAATAAAATTTTAAAGTTTAAAATATTAAATTACTATTAAATTATTATAAAATTAGTTAAAAATTGAATAAAATTAAAACTTTTGAAATATGATCAAAGGAGATTGTCATTTATTATCAAAGAATTTGATGTTTAATTGAAAACAATATTGTTAAATAAAAATTAATTGACTTATAAAAATTGATTAATTTATGAAACTTACCAGTTAATTAATAAGTTGATTGATTTTAATAATAAGAGTTATTAAAATAAATCAAACAGAAAAAATTAAAACTGAATCGAAAAGTCAGCCGATTCAAATTCAAAGTTTTCACAATTGAACCAGCCGAGTCGGTTGAATTTTTTAATTATTACGTTTTGAACAAATTAATAAAAACGTATAATAATTTATAAATTGTAAATTTTGAATGAGTTATTTAACATTAAACTCTAAGTGACATTTCAACATATTCAATAAGCTTGACCCAAAAAAAAATACTATAGGTTCGAGTCCAATTAATTTGCTTAGGTTATGTTTGATTGGACGTAAAGTTTTTAATAGAATGAAATGATTTATAATAGAATGAAATATAAATAGATATAATATTAGAAAATTATTGTTTATGAGGAATGAAAGGGATCATAATGTAATATAATGAAATATTGTTTATCATTTTATATTATCTTAAACCTCCTAAATCGGAGGTCACTTATTTTTATTATTTAAAATAAAAAGAGATATAATGTGCCTAAATCAAAAGTAACTTATTTTTACTATTTAAGATGAAATGAGATGTAATGTGAAATTTTTTCTTTTTATTATATTCTATTATATTCTATTATAAACACTACTCTTAAACAATAAACTAATATTATATTATATTTTATTCCATTAATTACCACTCAATCAAAAATAACCTTAATTGTAGGAGTATGTGAAAAGATTCAGATTTCCTAAATCATTGTACTTCCTGTGTAATACACATATTAACTAGTAATCTCTCTTATTATAGCAACAGCGGAAAAGCCTTTTAATCATATATTCATCCAGAAACATGCAAAAATACAAATGAGGGTGACGCATTGAAAATATGACTTATAATTTTTTAAATTATAAAATAATTACTCAACATATTATATTATATGATTTTACTTTAATTTAGTCACATTTTAAGAATTATAATAATATAAATTTAATATAATAAATAATTTTTATTTTTTAATATTATTTTTACAAATTAAAGTTAGTTTAATTTTAAAAATTATCTTTAAATATTTTTAAAATATTATAATATTATATATACTATCAATATGAAATATATAAATTTTAAAAAATATTAAATATGATTATATTAAACTAGTATATTCATTTATGTAATATATAATAAATTTGTACAAATTTAATGACAAAAAAATTTATTTAATACATTCTTATTTATATTTTAAATTTTATTATATTTTAAGTATAATAATAATTATTTTATATAAAAAAATTTAATTTATTCCTAAAATTTATCAAAATTTATAATTCTAACTAATATTTGACCGACATTCTAATTATTGTATACCGATCATTTCTAGAATTTAATACTAAATTTTCTTATTTGGTACCAAATTTTTGCCGGTACAGATAAACTTTAAACTATATAAAAATCAAACTTTTGAACATATAATAGTTTATAAAAATCATAAAGCACTGCATTGAACACTTTTCAGATGGTAATTAATAATCTACCAATCTTAATCTGCACTTCCAAAAAATTACAAACTCGATCATTTTCTCATAAAATCAAGAATTCAAGTCTAACAAATATCCAAATTTAATATAAAATCTTGAAATATTTCAACAATATTTGATTTTAAAGGCTCAACTGCTACAGGTTTTTTTCTATAAAACTTTTAGACTGTAATTTGGTTAACCCATCAGTGGCTGAAATTCGCACTAGCTTTAGATGGATACCAAAATTAGGGTTGCTTCCCCAATGCTCTGCCAACAACTTAAATTGCTCCATGGCCAAAGAGTTCAGACAGGTCCGTACATGAAAAATGTCCATCAAGGGTAGAAGGGAAACGTATTTATCTGAGATTGGACACCATACGATTGACGGCGACTAACTTGTAAAGTGTAATGCATTCTTCTTCCCATGGGCAGAAGAAATGTAAAGGGAAGCATCAGAATGAACAAACCAGAAAGATGGGAAGTGCTACAAAGTGTATTTCAAATAACTTGAGAATGAAATGATCCCATTTTGAGTAATAACAAACATGGAAATACAATCAAACGCCAGGTTGTCTACTTCCGATTAAATCACATGCTCATTGGTTCCGGACTAGATGCGCCCAAGATATCCAACAATGATTCTTGTGGCTCTAACTCTTCATGCCACAATGGAAGTTTGTCCCCAGGATAAAAGTTTCTGGTCACACCCTCAGAGTTAATCTGCAAAAACATATCAAGATCAAGAGATTTGAATTCAAGTTGATATGGAAAAGAATAAAAAGTATGATAGGGTCGTCGAATCAGGTTCTAATCTTACGATGACTGTGCGAATAACACCCCCACTTGCACCGTCGCGTGCAATGGCAAGAGAAACTGCCTTCACCACTAATTGCTGCAAAAAAGTATCATAATGCAGTTATCACCAAAAATTCCAGCACAACAAGAACACCAACTCTAGTTTTTACAAAACTTATAATTGTAACAAGGAATTTCCTGCGTTATTTCTCCAAAACTGTAAAATTTGTTCTAATCCAGAACTAAATAGCTAAAAGATAATGATCAAACCTTACAGGCTTCAAAATCAATGACACTTGAGTAAACATTGAGCAAGATACTTTATATGACGAGATGGATGGAAAAGACAAAAGAAAAAAGAGTAGAAGCCATGCTCTCAATTTGCTAATAACAGCTGGAATCCTTGATGTTAATAGTGTATGTATAACTATGACATGCTAAGGAGGGCTAAAATAATGTCAAAGCATAACTCATTCTACCTTGAAGGAATTAACAAACCACCCACACACAAACCTAAATAGAAGTTTGAGCATACCTCAGCTTCTTCTTTTGTCATTCCCTCTTTCCAAGCTTGGTCAAAAAACCCATATAAATAGCTGGAGCCAGATCCTGAAGTCAACATTATGTTAACACAAGGCTTGACTTTGGAGGAATAATGCATTAAATTTGCTAATTATAATTTTGTAAGTGAAGCAAAGGATCTTAGCTACTTAAGTATTATGTGAAAACCAAACAGCCATGGTACTCATTACAAGAATAATAGAAATTTTCTAAACCCATTCATAAGTACGTAGATGATGCCAAAACTAACATTTTCCAAACAGACATCATTATAACATGTTTGCCTATTTCATACCCAGTGAACCAGTTCGCAGATGAGTTTTGGTCACATAAATAGAGCACATAAGAAAATAACTCAATTAGGTTCCCTCTACTGATTAGTTAGTCTTGTACTTTCTTGTTGTCTACAATAATCCCCACTTGAATTCAGGTAAGGACTTCACCATATTGATCTAAAGATGGTAATAATGTATAATACAAGAACAGATTCAACCTCCAATTATTTGAACTCTAAGATTACAAACAAATAACATCAATATGATGCGCAATGCACCAACAACCAAGAAAATTCGAAGGACAACCAATGTCTGCGAAATAGCATCCATAACCCTTTTTTTTGAAGAAAAAATAGCATCCATAACCCCTTATTGATAAGTAGAAGAAATTTACCTCCAATAGCAAAAGGCTGCTCGATGATGGTTCCACCAAGAGGAATTCCATAGATCTTACCACCTTCATACTTGTCCCATCCCCCAACAATCAGACCTGTTTGTAGCATGTTCTGCAATAATATCATACATACAAACTTCATACAGATCCTTCCAACACAACAAAAACACAAGTACCCTACATAAAAACTAGAAACAAAAATCATATGCAAACCCAACCTTGTTGCTATAAGAAAGCAACCTAACAAGGTTTGCAGCAACTTTAACCGTCGCGGGCTGTCCAAGCTGAATTCTGTACGTTAAAAAGCACAAATTAATCAGCCAAATCCAGACACTGACTATATAAAAACGGTACTACAAGGATCAAATTCACACATGATATAACAAAAAAAAGAGAAGGGAAAGACAATAGCTTACGTGTGCTGGTCCAGAAAGTAACGGACGTAGTCAGAGACAATTTGGGAATCAGCTGCCTTCAAAACAAAAGAAATAAAAACATCAACAGAACCATACTTCAGAGGAAAAACAACCCAAAGAAACAAGCTTCACATAAAATTGTACCGATCCAGATCGACAAATGTAGACATTGTCAGTCAGCCTTGTGATCTTGTCGGAAGCCCGGTTAGCAACATAAACTCCTGCCCAGATTAAAAAGAATTTATTATACTCGTGTAGTTATCTCTTTATTTAATGGAATCATTCAATTAGGGCACAATTTCCCCAGAAAGAAACGAAATTTTCAAATCTTACCGGTGCTGGTACGGGAGTCGGCGCCGAGGACAACACCGCCGTCGTAAGTGACGCCAATTATGGTGGTGCCCATGGAATGAGGAGCGTCGAAGTCCGATGTAAAATCCATGGCTCAGAGATGATTGGTAAGCTTGAAACCCTAAAAAGAAACAAAGGATTTTAACAGAGGAAGGGATACAGAAAACAGAGACACAGAGAGTAGTTTTAGTGTTTTAAATAAATAAAAAGGCCTGACTGACTTGCTCTCTAAGTCGTCTTCCATTTTCTCTTTTTTGGGGCATAATTAGTAATTACACAAGGTTGATAATTTTGTTGTTAATTATATATTATCATTAATCAAATTGGAATGACTTATATAAGTTTACTTTTTGCAAAATTCAACTGTGATTTATTTTTTTATTTTCTAAACATACATTTTGCTTTTAATTTAATAGAAATTAATAGATTAAATACTGTAATTTAATTTTTGTGTTTTTTATTTTTATACTCGTCAAAAGTTCTATCTTACTTAGATGTTCGTGATGTTTAGGAGATATATATATTACACAACTTTTGAAATTGCTCCTTTGTGACTAAAATATTACAAATTCGAATTATAGCAACAACCTTTTTATAAAATGTAAAAGAATTGTTACGTATAATTGATGTCTCTCTCCTCACTTTCGTAAAGCGAGAAGTCTTGTATATTAAAGTTATTGTATATATTACGTAATTTTTAACAATTTGACATAATAGTACAATAAAACTAGGCATGGTAACGGGTGGGGGTTGGGTATCTTTCGCTACAACTCAAATCTTGCTCGACTTGATTTTTAATATCATGTCTTGAAAAAAAACCCTAACTTTTGCAATAGTTGTCAAGTCCGTGTAGCTCAAGCAAGACCTAAGATCAGACTAGACTGAGCTTAGGCCCAATTGTTATTTTAAAATAAAATTATCTAGAAAATTAGGTTACCAAATAGCTGAAAAGTTTATAAGCTGATTGTTTGGATGTCAAAATTGTGCAAAAAAATTAATTAATATGGTTTATTTTTATGAAAAAACTTGTTTTAAAAATATATATAAATGTCATTTTTACATTTTTATAAATTTGTCGTCGTTTTCTTATTTTTATAAATGAATAATATAGACAAATTTTAACCAAACACGTTTTTAATTTATGTTTCTTGTTTTTAATTTAAGTTGTTAGCGAACAATGCTCTAGTATAATTACTATATATATCCTAGGATTTGTCTTTGTTAAATCATCTGAGATTTGTTAATTATTATTTTACTTGGAGCTTGATCCGCTCGAAAGGATTATTCTATTGGTTGTATTGTGTTTAAAATTCTTGCACTCTACTATCAATAAAGGTACTTCCCTCATTCTTCCATTTACTGCTACCTTTACTACTCTTATCATTTTGGTATCAGAGTGGCAAAAGATCCACCATTGTGAACACACGATCCAACCCTTCCACCAACGAAACCACTAACTAGATAGACCCACCCACAACCCTGCCACCCACCTACCACTCTACAACACACTCATCTGATCCTTCCACACAGCAACTGCTCACAACCATCGTTGGTTTGGTTACTGATGTTGCAGCACTCAAAACCCAATCTCAACAAAACTAATGCCCAGAAACAAGTCGTGGGATAGGCAAAAGTCCAGTTGACCCAAATGAAGCTAGAGAAAGAAGATCTTCACATTGGGATGACGATGATAAAGAAGTTGACAATCCATGTTGGAGTAAACACCCCTATCAGCGGCCCCACACCAAGATGGAGTTTCCAAAATTTGAAGGAGACCCTTATGGTTGGATCCTCAAAACGGAGAAATATTTATGCTACTATCAAACTCTGAATGAATTTAAGGCTGATATTATCGCTATGTACCTCGAAGGTGATGCACTTGAGTTATTATCATGGCTTAACAATGAGTGACCTCTCGTTTTTTGGGAGGAATTGGTTAAGACATTGCAGCAAAATTATGGTCCTGCTAAGTTTCAGAACCCAGATGAATTCCTAAGTAGCATTCGCCAAACTGGTACTGTTCAAGAATACCGATAAGAGTTTGTGAGGCGATCAACTCGAGCGACAAACTGGCCTGACCATTGCCTGCTTGGTTTTTTTCCTTAATGGCCTAAATGAGGATCTTAAAGCAGATGTGAGGATACATAAGCTCCGCACTGTATACAAGACCATGAGTTTGGCTTTGGAATTTGAATCCAAATTAGTCCCAAGCCAAGTTACCAAGGAGCCCAATTGGTCTGGCTCATCCCGGTCCAATACCAACTTCTACCCTCCAAAAGCTCATACTCCAAGTGAAAGCTAAAATACTACCACCAGTTTGTCGATAAACACACGAACCCCACCCATGACAACCCATCTATTCACCCAGCCAAATTCATCTCGTTCTTGGGAGGTTGAGTGAAAAAATTGAATTGTCACGGGCCTATGCTTCCGTTGTAATGAGAAATTTGGGCTAGGTCACCGGTGCAAACCAGGATGTTGGAGACAATAATAAGGATCGAAATTTGTGAGAAAGGAAAAATGAATCTTTATTCATGATTTGTGAAGATATATTTACACTTGATTCCATAATCTCTCTCTTTTCTGTTATTCTGTCGTAACAAACCTAACAGCTTGTATTATCTAAATAAGGATGAAGAATCATGATGAACAGTAACAAAGAACAAAACAGAATTGATGAGCTGTCTTGCTATAGTTTCTATGTGGTGTTGTTTGCTGGTGTTGATTTTTCCTGTGAGTCCAACAGCCCCTCCTCAAGTTGGAGTTGATGTAAACCCAACTTGTCCAATGCTGTGTGAAGTGCTGGTGCTGGTAAAGCCTTTGTGGATGCATCGGCCAATTGGAACCTCGAAGACAAGTGACTTGTTTGGAGAAAACCATCGTGGACTGCATTACGTACCAAGTGGCAATCGATATCTAGATGCTTTGTACACTCATGAAACACGAGATTGTTGGAGATATGGATTGCTGCCATGTTATCACATCTTAGTTGGATTGGTAATGGAACATTCACTTGCAAATTTCTCAAGATGTAATTTAGCCACTTTATTTTGCAGAGAGTAGTGGTCATATTTCTGTATTCGGCTTCAGCGAAGGATCTGCTGAATGTTTGTTACTTTTTTGTCTTTCAGGAAATTAAAAATGAACCCAGAAATATGCAGAAGCCTGTAATGGATTCTTGGGTGACTAGGCAGCCTACCCAGTCTGCATTATAGTAAGCTAACAATTTATTTTCAGAGTTTGCTAAGTAAAATAGTGCCTTTGAAACACTCCCTGCTAGATACCTTAACACATGAGTTAGGGCCTTCCAATGTGGTTCTCTTGGGGCAGTGGTGTATTGGCTTAATTGCTGCATTGCATATGTGATATCAAGTCGCGTAAAATTCAAATACAAAAGCTATCTGACTATTCTCCTATACTTCTCAACATCGACAAACAAAGCATCATTAGAATTGAACCATGGGCACATCAGCACTTTTCAAATCTCCCAAATTCAAATCAGCCAATATATCGCGTATGTACTTCTGTTCGGATAATATCATACCACACTTTGATCTAGCTATTTCGATACCAACAAAATACCTTACGTATCCCATATCTTTTATGGTGAATAAATCATTCAAGAAATCCTTCACATCGTTTATTAGGGATTCATCAAAAATGGTGATCAGCACATCATCTACATAAATAACTAAGGCTATAAAGTCAGTATCGTTACCTTTTGTAAACATACGAGGGTTGGAATCTACTTGGACAAAACCGTAGGTAGTCAATTTTGTCGTGATTTCCTTATTCCATTGTTACCCTGCCTGTTTTAGGTCGTATAGAGATTTCCAAAGTCTTAGTACCTCCCCTGGTCACGTTCTCTTATAGCCTTGAGGTGGTGAGATGTAAATTTCTTCATCGATATTTCCATGTAGATAAGCCTTGTTGATATCCACGTAGTGTATGAGCCACCCCTTTGCTGTGGAAACAGCAAAAATAATGTGAATGGTTGTAAGCTTCACGACAAGAGAGAAGACATCGAAGTAGTCGACGCTCAGGGTCTGCTTGAATCCCTTCACAACCAGACATGCTTTCCGTCTTTCAATCCGTCCGTCTGGTTTTCTTTTGCTTTTGTAAACCCATTTTGTGGTTAGTGCCTTTTTTCCCATCAGTAATGTAGTTGATACCCAGGTTCTGTTTCATTCCAAAGCTTCAATCTCTGCCTCCATCAGTTCAATCCATAATGGGTCTTATTTAGCACTTTCATAAGAAAATGGTTCATAGTCAGTGGACAAGTTAGCCAAGAAGATTTTATGGGAAGTGGAGAAGGTGAGCTTGTCATGGTCCATGAAGAGCTACGAGGAAGCATTGAGAGCTTGATTTGCTAGGGTAGTAATGTAATCGTTAAGTTATTGTGGTGGTTTTTGATGTCGGGTACTGAATCGGGTAGGGATGTTAGTGATATTAGAAGTTGTTTGGATATTTGATGGAGATGGGGTTTTAGGTTGGGGATTTTGAGTGTCAGTGGTAACTAGTGATGGTAAAGGTGTAGATGGATCTACTGGGTCAGATTTGGTTGAGTCTATCAATGAAGATTGGGTAGTTGGGTAACTGGGTAGTTGGGTTTGGGTATAGGTATTTGGGCTGGATGGTCCAAATAATGGGTCTAGGTCAGTGTTGTGTTTGGGCTCTTCGGTTTGTTTATACGGAAATAAAGATTCGTAAAAAACAACATCTCGACTAAAAATTACTTGTTTTGTGTCGAGTGTTTGTAATTTGTAAGTCTTTCAATCGGTTGAGTATCCAAGGAATAAACATTTCATTGCTCACGGGTCAAGTTTTTATTTGTGGGGAGTGGTGTTAATGGCATAACATAGACATCCAAAGGTGTGGAAATGGTCATAGGTCGGTTCTTTTTGACGTAATATTTTGTATGGTGTCCTATGATAGCAATTTTGTTAGCGGTTAAAAGAGCTTCCCCCCCAAAATTCTTTTGGTAAATTGGCTCGGAACATTAGGGCTTGGGTGATTTGAAGGAGGTTTTTGTGTTTTCGTTCAACAACCCCATTTTATTGGGGCATATGAACGCAGGTTTTTTGATGAAAAATGCCTTTGTTTTCAAATAATTGTTGGTTCAAATGGTTCACTAACTTGATTCCATTGTCCGTTCGCATAGTCGTAATGGTTTATTTAAAATGGTTTTCAATCATGGTGATGAATATAATAAGAGTTTTGTGAACTTGTTCTTTGGTGCTTAATAAAAAGGTCCATATGGCTCTACTATATTTATCAATAATTGTAAGGAAATATGTTGAACCATCAATATTTTTTTTTTTGAAGGGATCCCAAAGGTCCAGATGTAATAACTCAAAAGCTTTTATATCTATGATATTATGCTTACCAAAAGGTTTTCTGGTTTGTTTTGCCAAAGGACATGTTTTGCAAAATAAATTTTTACATATTTCTGAGCAATGAAAGTTCAAATGTTCTAAAACTTTACATGATACATGACCAAATCTAGAGTGTAATAAACCATAATCATCGATCATATTACAAGCAAAATTTTCATCGAGATAGAATTTCAAGGAAGGACCTTTGTTGGTTTTATGTGGTAAGAAGTGGTGTGGTTGGAACCTGCATACACCTCCAATTTCCTCGTAGCTAGCCACGACATAATCAGTAATTGGGTCCTGTAAAAACACCTTGTTGGACATGAAAATTACAGCTAAATTGTTTTGTTGTGCTAGTTTACAAACAGACAACAGATTGTCGTGAAATATAGGGATATAAAGGACGTTTTCCAGTGTTATTTCCTTGGTTAGGTCTACGTTTCCTACATGATTAACAGGGGTTAAAGATCCATCTAGAAGAGTCACAGGTGTAAGGTAATGTGTATTTACGGGGGTTTTGAGTTTGGTTTTATCGAAAGTTATAAGGGTGGAGGCTCCCGAGTCTACTATCCATAAACCATGATCATAATTAGTGCAAACATTATTATTGCAAAAAGAATTCATACCTACGTAGCTATTGAATGCTACGTGGTTTGCCACAATCATACCTTTTCTTTTTACCAGCTTCATCAGCTCTTGTACTTGTTGAGATAATATAGTGAGTTCAATTTCAACTTCAGTTATCTCGGCATTTTGACTCCCCTATCCTATATCAAGAGGACTCTCAACTGCGACTGCTACATGGAATCCTCTTTCTTTTGCCCTTTTCTGTTTTAGCTCCTTAAACCAATCCAACTCTCCGTGGATTTTAAAACATGTCTCCACCGTGTTACCTCTTTCATAACAGTGGGTGCAGTATTTATCATCCCTTTTAATGAATTTCCTCTTAGTTATTGATCCAGACGTGAAGTTACTTTCCTTTGCATCTCCTTTTCTGTTTCCACTAAATTTCACACTAAGAGCAACATTTAATTGACCTGTTTCATTTGAATTCCCAGAAACATCCCTCTTTTTTTCAACTATCAGCACCATGGAATAAGCTTTGTTTATATTAGGCAAAGGATCATACAACATGATTTGATTAATCACACTTTGATAATCATCCCTTAACCCCATTAAAAATTGAACCAGCTTGGTTTTTTCTTTAATGTTGCCATTCGTACTGCCAATTTCACAAGAACAAGTTTTAAAAGGCATAACACTTCCAAGATCGTCCCACAACCATTTTAGCTTGTTAAAATAGCTACTAACAAAATTGTTCCTCTGTCTCAAATTATTGATACTTTGCATTAATTGGTATATTTGGGGTCTATTACTTTCTCCAAACCTATTTCTTAGTTCCTCCCAGAGATTTCTCATAGTAGTCCCAACCAGAAAAGATCTAGCAATCTCCTTAGACATAGAATTTAAGAGTTAAGATGTTACCATAGAATCGACTATTTTCCATTTCTTCAATAGTTGTGGGTTGTTCTCTGGTTCCTTGCAATATCCATTAACAAACTCATATTTGTCCTTAGCTTTTAGGGCAATGGCCATTGCTCGACTCCACTGCAGGTAATTTGTTTCATCAAGTAATGTGGCTACCAATATAGCTCCTGGATTTCCTAACGCTGCCATTTCGTATGATTCAAGCTCTTCATCTCTAGTTTGGAGCTGATTTTGTATATCACTACTCTCACTTTAGTTACCAGGCATAATGGTAATTTTCGGATATCAGGAGCTTCTCTACTCTGATACCATGCTGGAGACAATAATAAGGATCGAAATTTGTGAGAAAGGAAAAATAAATCTTTATTCATGATTTGTGAAGATATATCACTTGATTCCATACTCTCTCTCTTTTCTGTTATTCTGTCATAACAAACTTAATAGCCTGTATTATCTAAATAATGAAGAATAATGATGAACAGTAAAAAAGAACAAAGCAGAATTGATGAGATGTTCTGCTATAGTTTTTATGTGGTGCTGTTTGCTGGTGTTGATTTATCCTGTGAGTCCAACACAGGAACTTTCTCTTTGTTGGAAATCACTGATGGCAATGACGAGGAAATTGGGGACAATGATGACGGAGATACCTCACAAGCTGACTTTGCTGAGATTAGCTTCCACGCCATTTTGGGTAAGTCAAATGCTGCAACAATGAAGCTTAAAGGAACTTTTGGCAGCAAAGAGGTCTTAATACTTGTTGATAGTGGGTCCATGCACAATTTCATAGCCAACCCCATCGTCAATGACCTTCAACTTCCAATCCACTTTGCTCCAACATTTGGTATACAAATATGAAATGGAGATGTCATTCGTTGTAATCGGATCTGCCCTAACGTTAAGGTACAACTACTTAGCTTAAAACTTATACATAATTACTTCCCTTTATTAATAGGAGGAGCTGATCTTATGCTGGGAATTTAATGGCTTGCATCACTAAACACTATCAAAGCTAATTGGAATGAGATGTTTCTCATTTTTCATTTAAATGGGAAGAAAGATAGGCTGCAAAGGATCCCACACAAAGCACCAACAGAAGCTACCTTCCAATATTTAGCTGCCAAGAATATTGATTCAGGTGATTCATACCTATATAACCTTGAAGTACAACCTTTACTAAATGAATTTGGCATTGTTTTTTGGGAACCCAAGACTTTACCTCCATTTTGACACCACAGTCACCACATAATCCTTCTTCCAAATTCCAAACCACCCAATATTAGACCTTATCGCTATCTTCATTATCAAAAATCTGAAACTGAAGCTCAAGTCTCTGATTTCCTCCAATCAAGTTTTATGCGTCCCAGCTCTAGTCCTTTTTCCAGCTTTGTCCTTTTGGTGAAAAAGAAGAATCACATATAGCACTTATGTATTGATTACATATCTTTAAACCAAATCACTATCCCAGATAAATATCCCATACCCAATATCAATGAAATACTTGCCAAATTGCATGGTGCGACAATTTTTTCTAAAATTGATTTGCGCTCTGGCTATCATCAAATTCGTGTCAATCTTGAAGACATCCCCAAGATAGCCTTCCGAACACATTCTGGTCATTACGAGTTTGCTGTCATGCCAATGGCCTCACTAACGCCCCATCTACTTTCCAAGCAGTTATGAATGATCTTTTCAGGCCATATCTCTACAAATTTATCTTGGTTTTTTTTATGACATCCTCATTTATAGCCATTCAATCAAAGAACACCTCCAGCATTTGAAGATTGCATTGGAGCTTCTTCGAGACAATCACTTCTTTGCTAAGGCTTCTGTTTGTTCGGTCAGGCATAAATTTCCTTTCTGGCTCATATGGTGTTAGTAAAAGGAGTGGAAGTAGACTAAGATAAGATCAAAGTTGTTCAAGAGTAGCCCATGTCAACAAATATTAAGGAGTTTCGTAGTTTTTTGGGCTTAACAGGATACTACCGTAGATTTGTCAAGGGCTACAGCATCCTTGCTAGACCTCTGACTGATATGACCCACAAAAATGGATTCATTTGGTCTCCAGCCACTGAAAAGGCCTTCAATGATCTGAAACAAGCATTGATTTCTGTCGCCGTTTTGCGTTTGCTTGATTTTACTTAACCTTTTACGACGGAGTGTGATGCTTCTTCTGTAGGCATTGGCGCCATACTTCTCCAATCAGATCATCCCACTGCCTATTTTAGTAAGGGTTTCTCCTTCTCTAAACGTTTGAAGTCTACTTATGATAGAGAATTGGTGGTGTAACACCCCACTCCCTAGTGACCCGAACCCGATATCATTGGTGATATCTGAGTCCGTGTCCCTCGAGTGTGGAGTACTACATCAGTCGGTAAAACTCGGTATGCAATTTTTTTTTTAAAACATACATTTCCACGTTAGCGCGGCAAGAACAGTAGACACGAGAAAACATTTGTTATGTACAGTAACCCGTAACCCGTTTACAAGTTCATGTTCACAATTAATCATTTGCAGTTATTACAGTCATCCAATAATAATTTACAACTAGTCAATGTGTAAAACAATAAAACCACAATGGGCTCAGTAGAAATACAAAGCATTGTTATACAGTGATCGCGGAGCACAATTTGATAAGACACTAATGCAGACACGAACTGATCCCGACCCCTATTCTTCACTTGCCTACAGTAGACATACTCCCGCGTCGAACGGGGTACTCTTCAAGACCTGAAAAATATGTGCAAATTTTGGGTGAGTTTTGCGAACTCAGTGAGAAACCATCATCGATGGTTCACTCAAATCATGCATTACGCAAATTGCGTACAGCACGGCACAGTAATATTCAATTTAACAGTATTATATAACAATTTACAGTAGTCTATAACATTTTACGGTATCAGTAACAAT
>JAOSBK010000003.1:34684757-34711743 GCA_027568895.1 Erythroxylum shatona
TTTTCTTAGACTTTATACTTAAAAATCCTAATCTGAATCTAGATCATTAGCAAGATGAGAATTTGTGTACAAAAAAAATAGAGCAAATTAAAAAAATTAAAGGGAGAGATATATCAGAAATTTTGACTTTTTTTTTCTGTTTTTTTGTATTAAGCTTTTCGAGAGAACAAAGGCATTATATTATTTCATATCATTGCATGGCAAATCGGGGAATTAATTGGTCGAGCTGGATTTGAACCAGCGTAGACATATTGCCAACGAATTTATAGTCCGTCCCCATTAACCACTCGGGCATCAACTCAGGAAGAATCAATTCCATACTTATTATATTACTAATCCATGATCAACTTCCTTTCGTAATACCCTACTCCCAAGGGAAGTCAAATCCTCACTGTCTCCTTGAAAGAGAGATGTCCTGATAAAAACTATTATTAGTTTTGAGTAGGGTTGAATAAAAAGATAAATAGGGCGTGGCCAAGCAGTAAGGCAACGAGTTTTGATCCCGGTATTCGGAGGTTCGAATCCTTCCGTCCTAGAGCATAGTTTTTTATTCTTATTATTCTATTATTACTCTATATATCTCCAAATAAAGATTGATATATTTAAAAAAAAAAGATAAAAAGAAGAAGAAAGCACATGACAAGAAGCAGATTGTCGACTAAGTCCTCCAACTTGCTGAGCTGTTAAGTATCCAAGTTGAACTAACTCCTGAAGGTTTGGTTAAGTACTACCACCCAGATTAAGTGGAGCACTCCACGTCACTCCCCACTAGCCCTTATCACTATCTTCTAGGCATTTACTTGGGTTGTTAGCAAATAATGCTATAGTATAATGACTTGGGAGAATTTTCTTTGTTAAATCATCTGAGATTTGTTACTTGGAGATTGACCCGCTCGAAAGGATTATTATATTGGTTGTATTATGTTTAAGATCCTTGCACTCTACTATCAATAAACGAGCTTCCCTCATCCTTCCATTTCCCCACTACCTTTACTACTATCATAATCTCTCTTGCAATACCAGTAGTGGACAAGCCCTTTAATCATATATTCATCCAGAAACAAGCAAAAATACAAAAGAAGGTGATGAACTGAAATTATAACTGAAAAGCACAGCAGTGAAAGAAACAATGAAAGGCTCATGAAATAGATTATTGTTCTTCAGAATGCAGACCAAAGGAAAACATCAACAGCGCTTGTTACATCTAACCTCTTCTCAGCCACTTGACTATGATCATAAACTAACTCCCTACTCATAATAATTTGTTAATTGTTTGCCTAAACAAAGTATGGTTAGAGAACATGCATTGTTGAGAGGCCATATCAAATATTCTTTAAAAGAAAGTTGAGAAAAAAAACATAGATTTCTACTAATGTGATAATCAGGTCAGAGGAGGTCTTCTTTATGGTTATCTCAATTCACCAAAACATTCTGTGGTTAGGAGGTAGGGGACGCAACTAGAGCGCCGGTAATTGGGATGTTAGAACCATATCAGAAAGCACAAAGAGCTTCTTTTTTGAAACACCATCTCCAACAATTCCAAGTTCCTTCCTCACTTCGTTTGCCATCTTTATGACCATATCATCCTCTTGACCTGTTATTGATAACATGTTGGGCTTTAGAAAATATGTGATTGATGGTTTATAATGTCATGTTATGTACAATAAAGGTGAGATAATTAACATGTCATTTCTGTTAGGCATATACACATGTATCCAATGGACATACATGCATATGTCAGATGGGAATGGGGTGTTAAATGATGCACTCTCTCGCCTCCCACAACACGTGGATTTTCTTGCTTTGGCGTTACTTGTACCTTTGGGTTTCATGGATTTGCAGGAAGCTCTTTAAGTGGACCCATATACCCAGGAGATTATGTTATCTTTATCTTAAGACCCCCACTCTCATCCAGATTTTCAATTGGTGGATCAGAAACTATATTATAAAAATCGTCTTGTAATTCCTGACAATCCCACTCTCCGCTAGAAGCTTTTATCTGAGTCACATGATACCTTATATGCGGGTCATGGTGGTTACCTAAAGACCTTCAAAAGGGTCTCATCTAATTTTTTTTAGCATGGTATGAAGCAAGATGTCCGGGAGTTTGTTCAAAATTGCCTATCCTGTTGAAAGAACAAGTCTGAAGCCTTGGCACCGTTAGGCTTGTTGCAACCATTATCTGTTCCAAATCAAATTTGGGAAGATACCTCTCTTGATTTCATCGTTGGGCAGCCCAAATCGGGTGGATTCAATATCATCATAGTGGTCGTTGATCGATTGAGTAACGCGCTGTTTAGAAACCTTCGAATTGAATTCATTAACGAATTGAATTCAATTACATTAATGAAGTTGGGATTGAATTCAATTTACACTATTTGGAACAAATCTAGTAATATTAGAATTAAATTCAATTACACTGTTTGGAACAAATCTAGTAATATTAGAATTGATTTCAATTACACTGAATTCAATTACACTGTTTGGAACAAATCCAGTAATATTAGAATCAATTACACTGTTTGGAACAAATCCAGTAATATTAGAATTTACACTGTTTGGAACAAATCCAATAAGATTAGAATTGAATTCAATTATTTCATATGACACATTAACCCCTGATTAAAAAATAATATTATCCAAAATAAAAATCATTTTAGATAGATTTTAATTATTCAAAATCAGTGTCATTCTTGACTTTGTATGCATGTTTAGAATTTTATTTCCAAAAGTACTTAATAATAATAATAATAATAATAAGAAGAATAACTCTCTTCCCTCCGATTTGAGCCTTCGTTGATCAAATCAACAACTAAGGATGGCTTATGCTCTTCTTCAAGGTTTTCATTTGTTGTGTCAAAACATTTTAACTCACTCAAACCATTGTACCTTACCTTGACTAACCCGATTGCTTTGAAAGTGCGAGCCACCAGTAAATCTACTTTAGGCTCGACACAAATCTCCCCACTTAATGCGAGGTGCATCTCTTTCACATCAACGATTGATGTAACATCATGTTGAAGCATCAACGGTTACATAAGGCCTATCAACAAAAATTTGTTCGGCTCGACTCTGATGCAGCACCATGTGACCACAAGTGAGCCAGTTAAAATTAGCTAACCACAGACTCCATGGCCTTCTTTCCTCCAATCACTAGCCATGTTTTTCAAAAAGAACTACAAGACTGATAAGGCTCGTAAGTCTTTCTTATTGTTCCTGAGATTCTATAGAAGGCCCTATGACGAAATCCCTTACAAGTCAAGAATGCGTCCCCCACTTGGTGGTCTCATCTCTATTGTACCACCTTATCTCAAGGGACACCAAGTGTCAATATCACAATGGTTCTAAGCCAAGAGTTTAGATCATTCGCAACCAAAAACTTCATCATGATTTGAGATTTAACGAAGAAGAAAAGCTTCTTTTATGTTTTCCGCTGATTTAGTAACTTGTAGGTCTTTTGATTAAATGTATTAGGAGGACTAAAAAATAATGCTTATGCATATGATAAGTGGCAAAAAGTGATTTAAAATCAAGTTAAAAATAATACGCATGATTGTAATCTAATAAGGGAGAATTTTAGCAACATCATGGTAAATGATTTTGTAGGTAAAAAGAATATTTTATTCCCTTTTCTTATATAAAATGTTGTTAATTTTGATTAAAAAAAGGTTTACTTACATGTAAGGGTTAATATAAAAAATTAAATTTTAGTTAATTTTGTAATATTAACTTGAATTTTAAAAAGTGACACTAAAGTACCCTAATTTTTAATTTTTAGAAAAATTGTCCAATATTAAAGTTTTTGTTAATATAAATAACATATAATGAGTTACGTCAGATTAGTATTTTTGTTTAATCATCGGAAACAACTTCTTTATCAGGTAGGGATAAAGCTGTATACTACTAAACCTCCCAAAATCTTGGACTTCAGTAGGACTCCAACTGAGTGTTATTGTTGTTATCGTTAACTACTACAATATGTCATATACTATATTTTTACTACTTATAAAATTTATTACTTAATAAAATGAAAATATCGAACACCTTTAAAAAATTGTGCAGTTCTTAATATGTTTTATTTCATAATTGTTTTATATAGTAAACATTTTTAAATTCTTACAACTTTTAAATATAATAAAAATATATTTAATTAATTCAAATATTATTTATTGATTGACTAATTAAAATATATTAAATTGATTGATTGGTAAAAATATAATTAACACAAATAAAAAATATAATTAATTAATTAATTAATTAAAATTATGGCAATAGTTCACTCATTTATTGTAAGTATTATGGATAGTGAACTTGGGAAGAACAAATATAACCGGATCATTTAAGAAAATCAAGATAAAAAATAGATACAGAAAAGCCAGTTAATTTGTTTAACAGAAGAAGGTTACGTATGTAGAGAACTCGAAACTCCCCTACTTAGCTAACACTTTTGATCAATCTCTGACTCTAGTTAGTTTCAACTTGAATATAAATGGTTTCTTTCGGACGACCACACCAAATACTCACATGCCTTCATTATTATTGCACTTGACTGTTTCTTTTGACCAATTATTAATCCTACTTACTAAGTCAATAAATGCATTACAAAAGACCAATCTCGTAAGCCGCCGTTTTAAAACCGTCATACAGTAGCTGTCAAGATTACATTAGTTTTTAAATGCACTATTTTTTTTCAATTGATGCTTTTATTATCATTCATTTAAAGGACCCTTATTGAAATGAAATGATTGCCATCTGCATTTCATTATTTCTTTAGATCATTTATCAACCTCTACTTACTAAATCATTCAATACAGTAAAATTTCACCGATGGTTATTTATTAAACGTCGAACCTTCACAGAAAAAAGAAAGACACTCGAGAAAAAAACACAGGTATTGTGTGCTAAAGTATACAGTAAAAAGAAAAATATTAGTTTTATAATGATACGACAAAAACTTTTCAGTCGTACGCCGTATAAACAACTTATTAGGTGTCAGATTAGTTTCAATTAAAATGATACGACATGATGAGGTTTTTTTAATTATTTATCCATCAATTAAGAAGTGGGTTTATATCTTCTCAGAGATGTTCGCTAGTGACTATATTTAAAGAGCTCTGAACTATGATGAACCGTATATTGAATTCATCAGATCCTTCGTCTTTCTATAAACAAGAGTTTTAAGCTTCATTTACATTATATTAGGTGTAAATATTAGGTGTCAGAGTTTTTTTATAGAAAGTCTTATGAATACTTTCTATAAAAAAGTATTCATAAGTTCTTGGCTTTTCCTTTGTAGTATATTTGTAGAGTTATTCCATTTTTTATCAATTTAGTAATTATATGTGTTTAATGAAATTCAAAAAAAGAAATAATCGTGTGTGGCATGCACCAAAATGCCAACTCTGTTATAAGGTGACGTATAATTAGACTGAAAAGTAAAGACTAAAATTTACAAAAGCAAAGAAGGACCTATAATCCTGCAAGGTGCAGCTCTTATCATATCACAAAAGCAAAGAAGTGACCCATAACCCTGCAAGGTGCAGCTCTTGTCATATCACAAAAGCAAAGAAGTGACCATAATCCTGCAAGGTGCAGCTCTTGTTACTCGCCTCGCCACAATAAAATGCCACAAATCTTAACCCCAATTTTGGAATCCGCACTTTGCCCTCTCCTCCTTGACCGAAGCCCTATTTTCTCAATTTTCGGTCTCCAATGACACCAAAGAGATGCACCCCCATGGAGGAGCCACAGTTTGCGTCATCCTCCTCCGAAGAGGAGATCGCGGCTAGTGGAGAAGATAAAGAAGAAAAAGAAGGTGAAGAAGAGGAAGACGAAGAAGAAGAGGAAGACCATTCTTCCGATCAAGAAGATGAAGCTCAGGGGATGCCCTCCAAACTCTCTTCTGCTCCATTCCATACTCAGACCTCCAAGAAGCCTGATTCCACCACCCAACAACCCGATTCTGATTCAGAATTCGAGACTGATTCGGAGTCTGAGTTACAAGTCAAAAACGTGATAACAAAGCCTGTCACTTCCAAGCCAATGGAGAAGGCCTCGCCTCCCAAGGCCACCAAACCCAGATCTAAAATTTTGAAATCTGCAGTTGGGGAGAAGAGGGTTAGTGAAGTTCATCGAATTCCGACGAAAGATTCGAAAAGGGCTAAGGTGAAGGATTCGGAAGCTGGTGGTAAGAAGTTTGAGGATGCGAAGAAGCAGCTATTTCAACGGCTTTGGAGTGAGGACGATGAAATTGCTGTGTTGAAAGGGATTATCGAGTTTAATGAGACGAAAGGGATCGATGCCGCTAAAGATATGAACTTGTTTTATGATTTTATTAAGAAGTCGTTACATTTTGATGTGACTTTGGCCTAGCTGAAGGATAAAATTTGGAGGTTGAAGAAGAAGTTTGGGCATCATGTGGTGAAAGGGAAGAAAGGTGAAGATAAGATCTTTGCGAAACCCCATGATCAGAAAGCGTTTAAATTGTGGAAAAAAATTTGGGGTAGTGAGAAAAGTGGTGGGGTTGGAGTGCAGTCTAGTGAAAAGGAGGGAGAGAAGACGGAGAAGGCAGAAGTTTATGTGGGAAGGAGTGCTTCAGAATTGAAATCTAACGGAATGTTCGAAAAAATTGTTGATTTTGGAGGAATGGCTGACTATGTGATGAAGAAGGGACTGGATTTGACAGATGAACCGAAGAAGGCAGAGATGGAAGAGAAGTGGAAAAAGTTGCATGTAGAAGAGGTTGAGTTGTTTCTCAAGAGGACTGAGTTGATAAGCGAGCAGACGAAATTAATGTTGGAGGCTTATAAAGCTCAGCAGGATTGATATAATTGGGAAGGAACACATTTTGATTTTTTGCTTGTGTTCTATGCTATTCAAGTTAGAAGTTGTAATAGTTTTTGGTTTCCTGCCTGAACTTTATGTTCCTATGGGAGCATATTTTAATTGCAATGCTGACTTATTACTTTTGTTAATGGCAGATGTGACTGGGATGCTGATTAACAAATGATGACTGGGATGCAATGCTGACTTATTCTAGAAAGAAGAAAAAAGCACATGACAAGTACCAGGTTGTCGACCAAGTCTAGCATGCTGAGATGTTAGATATCTACGTTAAACTAACTCTTATAGGAGTTCAGATCTTCTGTCTAATATTATAGTGTTTTATTGTGTCTCATAAATTTTAGTCATTTATTTATATGGGTCTTATATAAATTTTACGTAGGTCTCAAAAAATAAATAATTAAGATTTTATGAGACAGAATATATTTTACTGAAGATCTTGTCTCCTCCTAAAGATTTGGTCAAAGTACTGCCACTTGAATTAAGTAGAGCAATCAACGTCATTCCCCACTAGCCCTTATCACTATCATCTAGGCATTTACTTGAGTTGTTGGCGGATAATTGAATTAAGTAGAGCAATCAACGTCATTTAATATCATTACAATATATATCCTAGGAACTGTCTTTGTTAAATCATATTAGATTTGTCAATTGCTATTTTACTTGGAGATTGATCTGCTCGAAAGAAAGGATTATTCTATTGATTGTGTTGTGTTTAAGATTCCTTCACTCTACTGTCAATAAAAGTGCTTCCTCATTCTTCCATTTCGCCGCTACTTTTACTACTCCTATCATAATCTCTCTTGCAATACCAGTAGTGGACAAGCCCTTTAATCATATATTCATCCAGAAACAAGCAAAAATACAAAGAGGGTGATGAACTGAAAATATAACTGACAAAAGTGCAACAGTGAAAGAAACAATGAAACGTACATGTGATAGATTATTGTTCTTCATAATGCAGACAAAAGGAACACATCAACAGCGCTTGTTACATCTAACCTCTTCTCAGCCACATGATTATGATCATAAACTAACTCCCTACTCATAATAATTTGTTAATTGCTTGCCTAAACAAAGTATGGTTAGAGAACAGGCATTGTTGAGAGGCCATATCCAATTTTCTTTGAAAGAAAAGTTGAAAAAAAAAAAAACATAGATTTCTACTAGTGTGATAATCAGGTCAGAGGAGGTCATCTTTATGGTTATCTCAATTCACCCAAAACATTCTGTGGTTAGGAGTCCATAGCAACAGCTTTCGGCAGGGGACGCAACTGGAGGGCCGGTAATTGGGATGTCAGAACTATATCAGAAAGCACAAAGCGCTTCTTTTCCTTAGAAACACCATCTCCAACAATTTCAAGTTCCTTCCTCACCTCGTTTGCCAGCTCTATGACCATATCATCCTCATGACCTGTTATTCAATCTCTCGACTAAGTATAGGAACAATAACTCCGAAACAGAAAGTTCCATGTTCGACTATCAAAAAAAAAAAAAATCTTACCGATATCATACATGGCCTTCTCTAGCAGGAACAAATAGTCTCTGTTGTTTCCGCAAGGTCCAAAAGCCGTTGCGATTTGCCTGGAGATGGAATAAAATTTTTAACCATGTTTATAGGCAATGAACATGAGAACAAACTAACACGGATAATAGAGTTGGATTAGGACATCCAGCATACCTAGCCATTTCTTCTAACGGGGCAGGACCCAAGTAGTACTTGTTCGATAGTTTATCCGGAGTGGACGTGAAACTGCATACCAGGATAATGATCATAAGTTGATTCGCACTAAATAAAAATGAAAAGAACAAATAAATAAGAAGTCGACTTACACAATAACCCCTGTTATAGAAGGAACTGAGGGATCCCCTTCCTGAATTCAACAATGAGAAAAAGATGGGTGATAAGCACACAGCAGGAGTAAAAGTAATCACAATTGACAACTTCAGACATAAGACTTCTGTAAGAACATGCCATAATCTGACCTTATAAAAATTTACGAGAGTCTTTTTATCATATTCGCATTCCCTGCGCTCCAAATACTACAGAAAGAAAATAAAAAACAACACATCAGATAAACCAGACTAAGTTCAAATCAATTCAATCACATGTTTCTGCCAAACTGCCTATTTTCAACATAACTACAATCAATACTAGGTTAGTTTTTCTCTTTTTGGAAAGTCAATACTAGGTACATCAAAAGCACTTACCTCCATAGCCAATCTTTCCTTTTCAGGGCCTCCACGAACACAATAAGCAGCACCCCACTACAACACATGTGGGAAAAAAAATCCAAGTTAAAATCAAAGGATAAAGCAGGTCGAAACTTAATCAATGGTGGAAAACTATCATGAAATGTTTAGAAAATATTTTCAGAAAGAAAACTGATACTTACACAAACAGCTCCTTCCAAATATTCCAATGTGCAGGTTCTTGCAGGATGTTCTGGTGTACCTCTGTGATCAATGCAAGCTGGAGTATGCAGCACAAGGTAAGAATTTTTAGTAAATCAAATTTGTGGACGATTAAACAATTGTGAGAACACCCTTAATATACTAATGGTGACCGTATACATACCAAGATCGAAGACACGCCTATAGTTCTTGATGAAGCCTATCACTTTTTCATCAAAATCAAATCCTGGGTTCCAGACCAATGAACCATAACCAAAAACCCAGAACACCATTGTGGCCTAACCATGAAAATAAAGTTTCATTAGTAAACAATCCTTCATACTGCGAGAATAAAAAGGCAAATCCGCATAGTAATATTGACCCTTCTATGTGAAAGAACAGCCAAATCCTTCAAAGTAGCAATGCATTAGGGTTTACCGTTGAAAATGACTCTATTCAAGTTGAAGATTGCAGAAACACACTCAAACCCTCATGGTAATTATCCCAGAAAAAAGAAGAGTTATTTCTTAGGTTATCAATCACTCCAAAGGCACGGAGTAAAAAGGTGTGGTCCAGTCGACCGAATCATTTATTATCTCAAAGATGAGCGGTGCCCATTCATTACCAATCAAAAGCAATACTCGTTATGGAAGACATCAAAAGCAATATTAACATAGTAGGAAACAGAGTCATCGCATTCAATAATGTTCTTTACTTTCATGGATTTGGAAAGAAATAAAAGGACTTGAGAGTTTTTGCCAAACTCGTAAAAAATTGAATATTATAACATTAAGATTCCTTATAATCTTAAACATACAAGCAATTACAATGCTTTTACAAAAAATCAAAAACAGCATGTTCATGTTCATATGTCGAGATGGGGTTGCACTGAACCGGAAGCTAAACTACAAAAGACCAAACAACAATGCCCATATGTTTCTTTAGGCTTTCGATTGCCCCATTTCACAAGTAAGCAAACAAGACGTAATATTCTGACACAGAGCGGTTAGTAAACATGAAACGGATGCAATAAGAGAGACAAAAAATCAAACATGAAAAGGGCAAGAGGAAGGAACAATTTCTCACAAGAAAAATCAACGAAACCTCCGAGAGAAAATGACAAGGAAGGTGTGGTAACCAGAAAACAAGCTGTATCTCTGATATGACCGAGAAAGCCGAGATTTTGGACGAACTAGAAGCGAGCAGGAGGGCCGATACGGAGAGAAACAGGAGAGAAAGAAAGCTAAACGACGAGGGTCAACTTCAGAATCTGAAGATGTTTTTCTCGTGCAGGTGTCTGTAGATTGATTCTCTCCGTCTCTCTCACTCGCACACTCTCCGTTCCTCGGTGCTTGGAAGGGGAGGGGATAACAAAACGGAGGTGCCGGAGGCTCTCAATTTATGCAGGGGCCAAAGGTCCAATTCAATCCAACAAACTCTTAACTAAACCTGTGGGACACACACAACCGCGTCCATGTGCCACCTATGCCATACGCTTTTTCTCATGTATCTCTATCTATCTGTATATATAATATAAATGTCATGTCATGTCTTATGTATGTGCAATGTTTGCTGTTTATGATGAATATCCCTCCGACCACGTGATCAATACTTTGTTTAGTTATCCAACAATAATCTCTCTATTATGTAAGAATAAATTTACGTATTATTAATTTTTTTCAGATTTTAACTGATTGTGAAATTTTAGATTGGACTAAGTGTGATGATGATTAACATCACATTGTAGATAGCGCTTTCAAATCTTCTAACCCAGGTACTTTGGCCTTAGTAAAATGGATGGTTTAGATCCTCTGGCACAGGTTAGGGCCAGAGTGTCTGGGCCAGAGGATCAGGTCTCGTAAATAACATAGCATATGCATGCAGTGAAATAGATGGCTTAGATCCTCTGGCACAATTTAAGGTGAGTACCTGAGTCAGAAGATCAAGTCTCGTAAATAGCATAGCATATGCATGCATTGCCCATGAAATGAGCGTCTAGATACATTGAATCTTGATAACTTAATGAGACCGTCAAGTTGGAAACCGTGTGTGGTCATGTGGTGTGTTATTTTAAGAGTCAAAGAGCAGGAGAAGAACAGAATGGTACAGTTAGAGGTTCATTGTACCTAGACACTTTGTGATGATGATGGTGGTGGTGCAAGTTGGGCAAGTTTGTTTATAAGTAACATCAAACTGGACTTTGTTTCACATCTCTTAATTGTAATTAATCAGCGCTAACTAGATTAGCTATTCCTAAAATTAGCAAGCTATCTTAGTCATAATTAATAACTAGCCCTCCATAAGTCAAATGAACGTTAAAGTTGACTTATTCAATTCATACCTAAAGTCTTGTTCTAAGCCTAAATTGTGTTTTGCGCCAACCTGACTTGACCGATAACGGCTAGATTGAGTTATCAAGTCTAGTATCCACTTGTCTGAATGATAATTGTTATGCATTGCCGCGGTATCAGCAAGACTTTGTGTTTGTTTGGTTCAGCTTTTGGAGAGTGAATAAGTATTTTTTTACTGCAAAAGTTATTTTTAAAAAAATTGAGTATTTGACTGTAAAATCCAAAAGCTTTTTTCTTTTATAAAAATAGTTTTTCAGAAGCTAAAATACAACTTTTTAAGAAGCTCAAATTTGAAGCTTTTTAAAAAAGTTCTTTTTCAAGTAAATTTTTTAGATCAATTAATGAATCTATTTTTAGTCCATTTTACCTTTATATTTTACATATAATTCCTACAATATCCACAAACACATCTTCATGTTTATTTTGAGATTTATATAATATTATTTGACTTTTATATGTTTTAATACTTATTTTTAATATTAGTTTTACTTATATTAGAATCTATATAAAAGATTTGTTTAAATATATTTTTTATTTATGTTTTATATTGTTTAAAATTATATAATAATTAATATACTGTACTTTGCATATTGTTTAATATATTTTAAATAATATTTATATGCATAAATAATTTTTATTACAAAACAAAATATAGTTAAAATTTAAAATATTTTTTATTTTTATGTTGTGAAACAGTCTATTTAATGAAACTCTTTCAAATAAAATCTTTTTTAAATGACAACTAAACAGTCAACTGATTTCTTAGAAATCTCTTTTTAAAAAAGCTCTACTAATAAAAACTCTACCGACAAAAGCTCTACTGATATAAACCCATCCAAACAGACACTTTATCTAAATTGAATAGAACAGTAATAGCATTGAAACATAATAATTTTCATACTAGAAATTATGCATATATAAGTATTAATTATGCGGCGATCATAATAAATTTAGTTATTCCTATAAATTAACAAGCTATCTTAGTCATAATTAATAACTAGCCCTCAATAAGTCAAATGAACATTAAAGTTGACTTATCCAATTCATACCTAAAGTCTTGTCTAAGCCCAAATTGTGTTTTGCGCCAACCCGACTTGACCCATAACAAATAGATTGAGCTATCAAGTCTAGTATCCACTTGTTTGAATAATAATTGTTACGCATTGGCGCGGTGTCAACAAGACTTTGTGTCTGTTTTGTTCAGTTTTTGGAGAGTGAATAAGCAATTTTTTCTGCTGCAAAAGTTGTTTTTAAGAAAACTGAGTATTTGACTGTAAAATTCAAAAGCACTTTTTTTATAAAATGGCTTTTTCAGAAGTTAAAATACAACTTTTTAATAAGCTCAAATTTGGAGCTTTTCAAAAAAATACTTTTTCAAGTAAATTTCTTAGATCAATTAATGAGTCTATTTTTAGTCCCTTTTACCTTTATGTTATACACATAATTTCTACAATACCCACAAACACATCTTCATGTTTATTTTGAGATTTATATAATATTATTTGACTTTTTATATGTTTTAATACTTCTTTTTAATATTAGTTTTACTTATATTATAATTCATATAAAAGATTTGTTTAAATATATTTTTTATTTATGTTTTATATAGTTTAAAATTATATAATAATTAATATGTTGTACTCTACATATTGTTTAATATATTTTAAATAATATTTATATGCATTTTTATAAATTGCTTGTGGTTATAAATTTTCCTAACCACAAGCATCCTTGACCAAAACATCTAGGAGAGATTTGATTAACTGAGCTTTAAGTTTGTCAATCCTTGAATATGCCTTGCTTTGCATTGAAGTTAATGATTAAAAAAAACATTTTTAAAAGAGTTTCATATAATAAACTATTTGACAACATTTATATATATAAATATTATTTAAAATATATTAAACAATATGCAAAGTACAATATATTAATTATTATATAATTTTAACCCATATGACACATAAATAAAAATATATCTAATTAAATCTTTTATATGGATTATAATATAAGTAAAATAAATATTAAAACATATTTAAAAAGTCAAATAATATTATATAAATCTCAAAATAAACGTAAAGATGTGTTTGTGAGTATCGTGAAAATTATGTGTAAAAACATAAGGATAAAGGTAATTAAAAATAAGCTCATTAATTGATATGAAAAATCTATCAGGAAAGATATTTTTTAAAAAGCTCCAAATTTAAATTTTTCAAAAAGTTATATTTTAACTTCCAAAAAAGTCATTTATACAAAAAAGTACTTTTGAATTTTACAGCTAAACATTAGTTAAGCTTGTTTGTAAGTAACGTCAAATTGCGTTTAGATTTTGTTTCACATCTCTTAACTGTAATTAATTAGCGCTAATTAGATTAGCTATTCCTATAATTAGAAGCTATCTTAGTCATAATTAATAACCCATAAGTCAAATGAACGTTAAAAGGGCAAAAAGAAAAGTTGACTTGTCCTATTCATACCAAAAGTCTTGGTCTAAGGCCCAAATTGTGTTTTGCGCCAACCCGACTTGACCTGGATTTTACAAACTTTACAATTAAATCTAGCATTAATTTAATTTAATTTTTTCTTTTTAATTTTACAACTTATTGGATTCTTAATATGTTAATAATTATAATTCATAATTATTATTTTATTTTAGTTAAATAATATCGAAACTCTGATGAACTGCCCAAAGTGACATTTTCTTTATCTTAATTTTTTTAAACTTAAGACTAAAAATACTCAAAATAATATTATTTTGGTCAGATGGTTGGACCATTCAAACTTTTTAGATCAAATCAAGTTAGATCCAAGACCTAGTATCATCCTTAGTTCTAATTAGACATAAATGATGAAATTCATCACTAATCTACTTAGGTTCATCTTTGTTAATTATTAATTAATTTATAATTAATATTTTAAAATAATATTTTTAAAATTTCATAAGAATAGTAAAATATTCCTTTAAACTAATTTACAACATGAACTTTCTTGACTTATTTAACTATTTTTATACGATTCATACTAAATTACTATTAACTAAACTAATCTAAATAGAATAGAACATTAATAGCATTGAAACATACTAATTTTCATACCAGAGATTATGATAATCTCATATATAAGTATCAATTATACGGTCATTATAATAAAGACATCGACATAAATACAAAAAATGTTTCATTCGAGATTTTCAAATACCTACATACTTCAATTTATGAAATTAACTATTTTATTCATTAAAAAAAGAAAAATAACATTTTGTTAATTTTCTTATCCCATCAATTTTTCATTTTAGTGAAACTATAACAAAAGCAATTTATAAAAATATCCAAAGCAATCTTATAATCGCTTCATGATTTTATTTACATGAACACGACACTCAGGACAAGAATAAGTAGGATCTTGTTTGATTGATTGACCCCTCAAGTAATCTAAAAGTGAAAGGTAAATGGGATTCAAGCATCGGATAGCTCAAAGCTTCTGAGTTTTGTATCTCAATCTCAAATGTGAAGTTGAAACAAGCAGTGATGCCATAAGTTATTGCTTTCTTCAAAGAAATGATAGAATTAGAAACTTAGGTTGGATATCAAGAACACTGTGATGAATCCCAGGAACGCTTTGAACAGGAAGAGGCTCGGGGAATTGAGTTGGAAGAAAGCGCCTTGAAGAGTCTCAGAAAAGGAAAACTCTCGCGGTTCAAGGAGTTCAGAAAGTCGTGTAGAACAAGGACCTGAGACATTCTGAGGACAGGAAGTCCTTAGATATAAAGCTCTCAGAGAAGTTCCATGGAAGATGAGAATCACAGAAGAAAAGGAGCAAATGATAGTGTTGAAACTACGTAGCAATGCAGAACTGATCCATGCCATAGTTATCGGCAACATTCCCCAGACCATTAACTGGTGCTGCTGACCAGAAAAGAACCCCTGAGAATCTCAATACTCAAATAGTGAGTACACAAGGAGTTAAAACTTTATTGCTTGCTTTGAGAGTAATTGTGAGCCACCTTAATCAGTTTCAGAGTCTGGTTCAAGTATGTCACTGAAGAATGAATCTGGCTATAAATTTTCCTAACCACAAGCATCCTTGACCAGAACATCTAGGAGAGATTTGATTAACTGAGCTTTAAGTTTGTCAATCCTTGAATATGCCTTGCTTTGCATTGAAGTTAATGATGAGAACACACAAGATTAAATGGAGGCAAAAGTACAAGTTCAAACATCAATGTCTTGGATATCCAATTTCTACGAGTGCGTAAGTGATCAATCAAATAAGTATCGTGATCATTTCAAAACCGATCTGCAAAACCCCTTAGTAACTATCTAATTACTAGGGATAAGGGAAAGCATAAATCCTAATCATTCTTGTCTCTGTTTCATAACTCCCAGCCAGTCGGAGCAGGTGCATCAGCAAGTTGTTGTGGTGGAGCTGCAGCATCCCATTCCCCAGAAATCCCACCTACAAGGGAAACGCCATAACATATGCATCATAACCATGATTAGGAAAGTAAATCGGTTAAACAGTTGCATAAAATTCTGATAAAATTTGAAAAAATGTAAGAGGAAACTCTATAAAATGTTTATCAAGAACATTTTTTTGACAGGCTAATTGTTAACGCAATTCATTAACATTAGTAAAGCTCTTACCTTGCTCTGGATACAAGTTGGCAACAGGAGCTGCAGGTATAGGCGGTTGAACCACATCAGCACCCCACTGACCATCAGGAACCGTGCTAGTCCAATCGGTGGAGGGAAACGCAAAATCAGGGGGAGGAAGTGCATAATCGGCAGCAGGTACCGTTTCTTCCTCCTCGTCCTGCTTGGCTTCTTCCGGCTCCCGATAGAAAAACAGATCCACCTGCCAATAAAAAGTAAATAAGCCAGATGAACAGACAACTCAACATGTCTGTGTGAACATACAATTACTTGCTGCTCATGTGCATGGACCTGAACTGTATGTTAATTAAATCTACTTACCATCACATCCCACTTATGCCCCTGAGGAATGGTGCCACGCATCTGCAGAACCATTCTAGCCAACATCCAAAACAAACATCCAATACTGTGCTTTCCTTTGTTGTTAGCAGGAATACCAACATCTACATATCCCATGGGACTATCAGTATCACAGAAAGCAATGGTGGGGATGTTTCCAAGGGCAGCTTCCTTGATAGGCTACATCATGTACGTAGCGAACATTCAGTCTTTGGTCACACAAGAAACAACTAGTGTTGGCAAAATTACAATCAAATATAGATTAAACTGAGTGGAATTACTTGATGATCCGTCCTTGGATCGGTAAGGATCAAGAGCCGAGGCTCACTAAATGAGGTCTGGAGTTGGTTGGTGAATGTACCAGGCGTATGCCTTCCAGCAATAGCGTGGGCGCCAGTGTATTGTGCAAACTTGAGGACAGCCCTCTGCCCATAAGGCCTTGCAGATTGAACGATAATGTCTTGAGGGTTCTCAATAGCAACAATAACTCTAGCAGCCAGCTGCAATTTTTCCCAGGTCTTGCCAAGATTGATAATATAAATTCCTAATAATAAACACCATTTAATGGAAATCAAAACTTGTAGCACATACAATAAACTTCTTAAAGTTACAAACTTCAATGCTAAAATCAATCTGTGTTCACAACGGCATTAGCATCTGTTAATGATGAAAATTTCAAACAAGCCAATCAACAGAATAAGAAAAAACGTAACCCTAACATCAGAAATTGCTGGAGATCTTGAACATAGCGAACTAACACGCATAATTACAATACTCAACACATCGTAACTCAAAGAGGAAAACAAAGAAAACTTCTAATACCATCATTTCTGCGCTTAAAAACGTAGCGTTCCATTTGGAAGTCGCAGTTTTTGGTCCCCAGATGGACCTCAGCAGCCAGCATCATTTGGATGTCCAACTCCTTCTGAGAAAGGGTTCGTGTCGATTGGGTAGTTATGGCCGCATCAGTCGCCATAGCTGCGAGCAACTGAGAAAGCTTTGCTCTTTGGTCTTGGGAAAGAGTGTGGCGCGGCCGAGATCGACGAGAGTGAGCCAGATATGGAAGCTTTATAGGGTTTTGTATGCGCAGAGAAACCCTTGTCGTGTTGGAATTTAAATGTTATAATATTATTTTAATTTTTTATGTTAAAACAAATCTTTTAATTTTGCCATATTATTATTTTTAATTTATATTTAATTAAGGGGGTGTGATTCTTTTTTTTTAATTTTTGTAATTCACAAATTTATCAACCAATAAATATTTATAAAGTTCAAAAAAATTTAATTATTCCAATAAATTATTTGTATTAATCTTAATATTTCTTTAAATTTTGAATATGACTATATATACAATATAATAGTATTTACTAATTTTACCACAATAACTAATACCAAATAATATAATATGTGTTTTAAAAAATGAATTTAAGTTTTTTAGATATTTTTAAAATAAATATATTTGTTTCTATTCATATTAATATCAAATAAATTAACATCATCATAATACATTTAAACTTCTTTATTTTGTTTTTCATGCATATAATATATATAGACAATGTTATATATGAATATATTTATTTATAAGAATATTAAAAAACATTGATTTCCTAATTAGGTTATAATGTAAAACATTTTACAAAAATTAAATTAAGATATAAAGTCTTTATAATATGTATTTATAAGAAACTTGCCATATTTAGTAAATATATGCTTTTATAATGAAGTTATTAAAACAATTCTCAATATGCATTTATTTTTAAAATGATTTTAATTTTAAAGTTGAAAGATATTAGGCTTTTCTATAACAATTAAAGTGTCGTATAAAAGTTTAAAAAAATTAATATCCATTTATAAAAAGTTAAAAGTATGATTTTTAAATTATTTTTATAATTTTTATATTGTAATTATTATTTGATAATTTTATATTTTAATTATGTTTTGTCAAATAATAAATTACATTTAGTTAATTTCCAATGAATTTTTAAAGGCTATGATAAGAGACTTTGGTAAATTGTAGTAATATAAACTTATCAAACAAGTATATATGAGATTTTAGTTTGAAATTTATTAGTTTCATTTCAACTTAAAATTTATATTCATTTCTTAATTTTTCATCCGATTTATTATAATAAATTAAAATTTAACAACAGAGTATAAAATTATTTTAAACCTAATTCAAATTTCTTCGCAAAATATAATTATTTAATGCAGAATTAAATAGGACACTTATATTAAATAATATTATTATATAATTATAATAATTATAAGATAATTATATAATTATATAATTATAGGCTCACTGTTTTTGAAAAATAGGCCCCAATCAATCCAGACCTGGCCGGTTGACCACAAGCCAAGAGCATTTTCAGAAGCAAACTGTGTAAAAACGCCCAAATTTGACATGAAAAGAGGCAGAACTACATAGGATTGAGGTCATACATGTGTGTAAAAGACGTTACAGAACAAGAACAATTCTCTCAAAACTGACAAATGCAAAAGGTTCGAGAGTTTCTCTCCTGTTTAATATCCATATAACAAGAATCACGCCCTAGTAACTAACCATGTAACTAACATATCGACATAAAAATCTCAAAACTATCCATTGTTATAGAAACTCGTAACATGGGGCATGCAAGTCAATAATGCTCAAACAACCTGGTAATTCTCAGTGAGCAATTGCGTCCTCTGCGAGAACTTTGGAGCAGGTCCACCTTTAAGGGGTATGATATTGGTGACCTACGTGAGAAAAAGAAAAAAAACATATCTCTTGTGATTGCCATTGTAGTTTATACAAACTAAGAGAATGATCATCATTTGACTGATGGATGCAGAAATCGGAATAGAATGTTACAAACCTTTACGTTGCTGTACGTATTAATAGCCGAAAACTGGACAGAGATGGGGAAGAATGCCGAAGCGTCTGCTGGAGGCACAACAAACTCCAGCGACCCACTACCAACCAAATATCATATGGGCACATTGTTTATAAACAATCCCAGGAAACGGTAAATACGAAGTTTTTAAAGCTTAAAGCTGCTGACCTCCGGTTACTGTCATCAATGAGAAGAATGGACCACTCCAGGATGGAATTTCTTGAGTCATACCTGCAGGTCCAAAAGAATCAATATCTAGAATGGGCATTTTCACTCGGAAAAGAAAGCAGGCATGAATTGGAACGAACTGAACACATAGTAAACAAAAAGAGAGAGAGAGAGAGAGAGAGAGAAGGAATAGACGAGGTCATTGTAGGGCAAAAATGTGAAAAAGATTTTCAGGGTACTTTGTCTTTCATAAACTCTGCAGTCCTGGAGGTCAACACACAACTTAATGCCGTAAATAAAATTCTGAAAACTTGCTACTTCCAACTTTGAGATGATACCTTATAGCCCCGGTAGCTGGATGGCACAAGTTGCCCTTTATACTTATCTAGATGTTCAAAAATAGAGAGAAAAAGAATATGCCCCATTAACTTGCCTAAAGAAATCTATCTACGGAGATACCATGTTCATTGACTAGTTAAGAAAGAATATAAGAAGAATCATTATCTTATTAAGCTCCAATGACCAGGCACCCATGACCATGCACAGGGAAATAAAATAGGCTATTAAGGAAGAAAATGGTAAGATACATATCAGTTACATCCTGGTCTCATATTCATCTCACTACAGTAGATATTAAATATATTACCTCCATTCTCCATCAATCTGTTTGACACTTGGAGCCTCTCGCAAAGCAGGGAGAGGGACTGAGATGAGGACGTTTCTCAGATCAAATATGGACGAAGCTTCATATTCAATGTTGACATAAGTTTCATTTCCAGAGACAGAAGGCCAGCAGTTGACTGCAATATAAAGATTGAATGGTCAAAAGATGCAAACTGGAGTAGTATATATTAACAAGTCCACAAGATCTGTACTCACTTGTCAATGGAACCTTGGATTCATCAGAAGTTTGCAGTCTCCACTTCAAAAGACCAACACCTGCTGCGTCACCAGTTTGACCAGTGGGAAAAGGTCTATTCGGATCCTTCAAGCCCAAGGTATTTTCATTGGCAAACAACTCTTTGTTCATGTTGGGATGTGTCTTGAAAGTAACACCCGGTTCATCCCCACTCTCAATCTGCATTTCATAACGAGAAACATAAAAGCTACCTCAGAAAGCTAAAATAGCATTTGTTTTGAAGTTGTACTAGAAATCTACAAGAAACAACTGTATGAGTAATCTCACAGAGAGAGAGAGAGAGAGAGAGGAACCTGGACTTGAATATGTGCATCTTCCTGGTTAAGAATTTGAAGAGACAACTGTCCTTGAACATCAAAGTTACTCATGCCACCGTCTTTTTTCAGAGTAACATTGAGTTTTTCTTCAACAGTCAAAGTAACGGGATCAGTTGGTGGAAGGGAAGCTGATTTGGCCTTTCCTGCCTTTGGCTGCACGTCCTCAAGAATCACTTCACCTTCTGCTTTCAAGGATTCCAAGAATTGGTTTGTCTTTTGGCTTTTACCAAGCTGCATACCAAGGCCTTTAGGAGGAGCAGTTGCAGCTGAAGGTTGACGACCTGGCATTACCAAGTACAATCAGTCAAAATCATTTCTTTTGGTTGTGAAGAAATCATCCAAAAGAACTATTATCCACATGAAGCCACCAAAGGGGAAATGTTTGAGGAAATTGTATGCTGAGGAAACATAACCTCATAGTTCTCAAGAACTTGTTATAAAACTAACAAAGATAAACAGAATCTTGGCAGAGATCCAAAAGTTCATCAGAAAATTAACAATCAAAGCTAGTGGAACTCTGACTGTCCCTCCAGAGAAAACAACCACAAACCTTTAGACTTGTTAGAATAAGAGTCGAAATCAGAGGTCAATCCAAAGCCTGAACCACTCCCAAAGCCACTTCCAGTACTAGAAATGCTCATATCGCTAAAGCCACTCTCAATTCTTCCTGAACCCATTGACTGTAATGAAATGAAGCCTCCTTTTTCTCCTCTATTCTTCTCAATCTGCAACGAGTAAAAGATACAATCGAGATTCAGAAGACGAAATAGTCTCCACCTTGCAGTCATTCTTCTATGTACTGCTATCATATCAAACGTAATATATATACATGTATAACAATATACCTTGCTTTTGTCAATCTCACTGGCCTTGCGTTTCATAACATCCTTGGTTTCATTGATCTTACTTTGCAGAACAAGCTTGTGCAATTTCTCTTCATGACTTTCCATTTCACAGTACTGCTTAACCTGTGCAACAGTCACATTTTCCTTGTGCCCAAGGGAGATGACCTCGTCAAAAGCAAAGATCAACTCAAATGCCGACTTGGAAATACCCTCCTCATCAAGAGACATAGAGTATTCAGGTACCTAGAAACACTTAAGGAATGAACTAGATGCCCCAGCTACATTACTAACTTAGATTCCTTTGGAAGCAACTCAATCATCCTTTCCACAGTTTAATGAAGAAATAATAAACAGGAAACATCAACACAACTTCATAAAAATATTTTTAAAAAGCAATGATTAGAACTAAAGTGAGAAGAGAAGTTAATTCCAATAATTCAAATCAACACCACCACCTCACCCCAAAGTTTTCAAAAACTAAATATTGCCGTGTAATGTAGTTAGCAAAGTTCAACAGAAGAAGGATACAAGCTTAGAAAGCAGCCTCAGAGTCTCCAGATCTTCAAGAATGTTGCTTTGCTTATTAGTCACGAGGAGCAAATATAATGCCTCTATTGGCTGGTAAACATAGCGCACATTCTCAGTCTCCACATACGTATGTTGCTTTCCAGTACCAACCAACTTAGGGAAGGCGGCCAGGAGTCCTTCAATCCTTACGCGAGACATATCAACAAATTGCCTAGAAACAATCACTGCAATAGAGGAAAGCCAACACAAGTACCCACATGAGCAATTTGGTCCCAAATAACTAAAAGAAAGGCAATCCTAGTCCATGACTCATTCCACGTATTGCTAGTCCTGGTAAGGATTGGAATTACCAGCCACTTGAATGGCAGATAAACGAATAACTAGAACATTTTGTTCAGAAAAAAAAAAGCAACAAGGAAAGAAAACGACATAAAAACAAACATCATCAGGTCAACGTGACAAAAAAAAGAGTAAAAAAAACACCTTTTCCAGACTTGCTTACAACAGATGCGGCGAGCACAACCTACATTTGCCATATCAAAACCAAACGTTAAACAATTCCCACGATTAAGAGAATAAAGAACATCAAATTTAAGCAAAGAGAAGGGAAAAAGAAGATTCTACCATCTTCACAGATATTGAACCAACACAAACGCTCGCAATCAGCACCTAGTAAATGAAAATTCTGATTAGCATCACAAAAATAACATGAACAACGAATAAAAATAAAAATATACACAACAAAGATAAAACACATGGCGAATCACAACACACTACATTGAATATAAGGAGTAACATACGTGGTAGACCCAATCTCAGATCGATCCACCGAAACCAAAAAAACTCAAACTGTTAACTTCTCGTTAGATTCCAGACAAAACGGAAAGGAATACCAAATCCAAAGCTCTCGAATCCCAAATCAAAGTGCAAAATTCTAGTATGTTCGAAGCACAATGTTCCGATCAGAGAATAAAATGACAGAGATCTCAAATAGTTTTTAACTAAAACGCCTAAAGTAGCCAAACAAGGAGTGAAGTAAGAATCTGATGAATCAGACACAACGAAATTATGAAGAACTTCGACAAACGAGATCTGACAGAGAACCTACTTTTCTTTGGAGCAGTAACAGAACAGAGAGGGCGGTGTGCGTGCGTTTTGCTTGTTAAGATGCAAAATTCTGAAGTTTATTGATCGGCTCGAAGAAGAAAGTGCAATTCTATTGGGCCAGCTTTTTAGGGCCGTTTGATTAACTTCAAAGTTTCCATTTAATCTTTTTTATTTTAAAATTGTATAATAATTTTAAAACTCGATTTATTTAAAAAAATCTTAAATTGATTAATTTTATAATTCAATTTTTTTTATAAAACCAAAACTAAAACTTAAGAATATTTGGGAGAGGAGAATTCTTCTTAAAACATTAGTATCACTTACATCAAGTTAACCCTTCTATTTATAGTACAAAATTTCATAATAAAATACTATTATGATAATAGGAGTGGTACACTAACTATTAAGTGGTGCATTTGGTGTACTAACAATTAAGTGGTGCATTTAGTGGCACACCATATTATTTATATCTTTTATAACAATTTTTAATTTTTTGATTCAATTTATTTTAATAATTTTTGTTCAAAATCAACTAATTTATTAATTAGTTAGCCTTTTTGTAAATTAATTAATTAATTAATTTTTATTTAATAGTCTTTTCTTAATTATAATTTAAATTAAAGATCTCGTTTAATTATATTTAAAATTTTTAATTTAATTTAATCTTTAACTAATTTTAAAACAGTATAATACTAGTTGAATTTTTTAACCCTCAAACTTCTTATATTATGGTTTAACTACAGTTCGGTTTTTTAAGAATATAAAAAAATTTGGTTTTATCACATCTAAGTTTTTATTTCAATTTAAAAAACTTTCACTTTTCCAGTACAAATTTTGATTCTCCGTTGCTTTTCTTGCCAATATCTCCAAGTTGTATGGTAATTTTGTATTATTGTTGGCACATGCTATCATGAAATGAATTGAGTATGATTTAATGTTTTATTTCATTATTATAAGATATTTTTGTATTGAATAAATAATGCTCAATAAAATTAAGAAAAAAAGGTTCAAATAGATGTCAGTGGGATAATTCAATAAAAACCACGATCGAATATTTTTTATTTAAAGAGTATAAATTCTGATAAATATATAAAAAAGAAAATTTAAATTATTTAAATTATGGTCAAAATTATGATAATGGATGGAGAGGATATAAAATATTGGTGATTAATAATTTAATAGAATAACTTGAAAATAAAATTATTTAAATTTAAACTATTATAAATTGTCTAAAAAGTGCCCATGATAAATATAACATCGAATTTTTTATATGAAAATGCTAATATATATATGTATAGGTTTATATATAAAAGAACTCAAATAATTTATTATATTGTATTGTAATCACATAGTTGGGGATGGCAATGGGCTAACCCATGACCTAGTTTCGCTAATTTTTTTAAAATAATATTTTTAAAATTAACATCTTTTCTTAAATTAAGTTTGAGCTTGAGTTGTTAAAATCCAAACCTACTTAAGATATAACTCTTCTAAGCAAAACAATGTCGTTTTATTTTAAAAATTAGGTCTTGAATTGCTCTAAACCTGATTTGGCTATAGGTCGACTCATTAAAAATATTTGAATTTAGGCCCATGGGTCAGTTCATTGTCATCCTTACGCATAGTATTCTTTTTAATTTTGAGTTATTAATAGAGGCAACTAAGGTTTAAGGTTTATAACAATAATATAATTTATATAATAATAAAATAATTTATGAAGAAGGCATTCACCAATTTAATATAGTCAAAAACTTTCTTTTAATAACATTTAAATGAATTCCTCTAAGAGACCAAAATGGTCCCCAACCACATTAATGCAAAAGCTCATATAATAATGCAATTTCATAATCTTAATAATATAATTGTTCAATTATTATGATGCAATTATTTGGATATAATAATGTAGTTATCTATTCTAGAGTCCTAATTTTATTTAATTGAATTCATTTAATATTAAAGCCAATCCGCATCACTTAAAACTTTAAAAAATATTCAATATATTTAAAAAAATTAAATCCATAAATCACAAAATTATCAAATAGTAATAATCAATAATTACAAAATCATACGAATTACTAAACTAAAACTCAAATATCTCTAAAATCCAATATCATAATGAAAAGCATTTTAATTGACGATCACTATATACACCAACATCTTTTCTTGTGTCAAAAGATTCAGAAGACGAATAGAATAATACCCTCTAAAATCTCCTGTTCTCTTCATTTATATTTTTCTTTTCCGTTTACTTATCCTATGCTTAGTATCTAGTCAAATTGTATGCTATTTTTCACCTTCCATTTAAGCTGCGCAGGAAAGGCCCAAAGCCAATCTCAGAGAACAGTGAAGCTTCATAGGGTCTTTCTGTCCAGGTGTAAGTAGTCCGCATGTTGGGACCCGATCCGGAACATCGGATCCCAACCGAAAAACGAAAGGCGAAGGAAACGGATAACAAAGCGAAATCGCCAGCGAATCGAAGCGAATAAAAGGAACATAAAGCATAATCAAATCGGATACAAATCACATTACACATCGGAAGCAAATGGATCGAAAGCGGAAACATAAATCGAAAACAAAGCGAACTCAAATCAAAATTAAAGGGAATGGAATCGAATTTAATTGAATCGAAGCATACAAGCGAACGCAATAATTGAACTGAATCAAATGCCGACATCCTTGGACAAAGCAAAGGAAACTTACTCGCGTTGGAAACCTAGACTATCCAAATCCGGTGTAACTTTTTTTTTTTTTACTATCATATTCAATCTCATGCAAATCAAATACCAACAATTCCCACTTTTGGAAATTCATCCATATACAAATCTCAACTCACTTAATTCTTCTTAATCATGCAATAACTCAAAATTCCATTTTTGAGCAAACACTTATTCTAATTCTTTTTCGACTTTTGCCGTAACACCGATTTTATCGAAAATCGGGCAGCATAACGGCTGTATTTAGAACAGCCCAAAAATCTGCAAAGGAAAAAAACGCACTTCTATAATTCTCACACAATAACCAGAATCATCGGACACCCCGTCCGGAATCCAACACAACACAAAGCAGTATCTCAAATCATACTTATACATAATTTCATATACAATTTCATACTCCCATACATCAATTTATAATCCTCATACATTATGAATACATGCTCGAAATATATCATAGTAAACACTATTAATATCCAAATTTCAATTCACATAAAAAATACAGACGTTGCAAAATCGGACCAGATGTCTTCACATTCTTTCATCCAATCTCCTGCTCGAAACCTGGAGATGGGGATGAAAGGGGGGTGAGCTCGACGGCTCAGTGGATAACGTATTTATAAATTGACAAATAAGCAGAAATCATTTTTCATCAGCTTTTTGCCAAAAGGGCTAATTTTTCAAACTTTGTAACTTTTCAAACATTTTTCGCAACCTTTCAATTTTTCAAACCTTTCATATAAAACCCACTTTTTCATTTTTCAATTTTAAACATGAATGCAACACACAGAAACAAATCGAAAGCACGTAACATATCAAAATGGTCTGGTTCGGTCCGAAACAGAACGTACTGCACATTCCCGCTTAGCGGTCCTGTGCAGCCGTGAACAGAACGTACTACACTTTCCCGCATAGCGGTCCAGTGTAGCCGTGAAGGGAGTC
>JAOSBK010000003.1:34712388-34744965 GCA_027568895.1 Erythroxylum shatona
ATTTCTTGATTTTCAACTTAATTTCAATCAACTCATCCACTTTCATTTCATAAACCATACCAAGCTACTCAAAACCCAAAGGTATCAAAATCAAAATCATTCTTTTCTTATAACTTTCCTCAAAGCATAAATACTTTTATTTCATAATACATATACAAAATCACTCATTTAATTTTACTTAATATTTCTCAATGTCACTCAAAGATCGGGGTCCAACACCGCATCTTCACAAACATGTCTATTTTACCGAGCCTCTCTTCGAGACAGTGCACAGATCGTTACGCCTTCAAATACTAGGGATAACAATGACCCAGACTCAAGCCTAGCACTACCCTTACTATTAAGAGCAGGAGTCCAGTCTGAAGCTTGATGTGCCCAAGGTAGCCTAGCCCGAGCCTTAGCTCGACTCGACAAGGCCAAATTTTTGTAAAAATTAAAAGTGTAAAACGACATTGTTTTACTTATAAAAGTTAAGGCTCGGATTGGATCAAGCCCCAAAGTCCGATCAACCCAAACCTAACCCATTAGCTTAGGGTCAAGCCGGGTAAGCCCATTTTCCATTTCTACGTACAACATACCTCTCCAAAGTACACGTCAAATGAACCAACACATGCCGTGCACTTATACACATCAACAATCCACTAATGGTGCCATAAAACAATGCGAATCCTGTATGCTCGATTTGAACTAATCGGTTACGGAGCCTGTTTATGGAGTTGTGTCTACGCACAATAGCTATGAGTTGCTGAGGGAAAGGACTCGAATGGCTGCTTGTAGCTCACTCTTTGCAATGGATTCCAATATGGAGTGTTCAAGAAGATTGCTGTTGGTGGTTGTGAATCTGGTGGGTTTGTTGGTGCAGAGCGTGTTCTACGATGTTTGCAAGAGCTATCATTATCAGGAAATTGATAAGAGTGCTTTACAACAATGAGTACCATTCAGATGGATAACTTGGATGTATCAGGAAATTGAGAGTTTCACACTTTCAAACTGTTCTTGAAAGGGGTTAGTCACAATGCAAGTATCTTCTTCACCCCTTTCTTATTCGATCGAGTGTAGTTTCTTGTTTAATTTAGTTACATTAAATATGAAAAAAAAAAGATCCATAATTGATAACCCTCCATAACTGTTTATGTGTTAATGATCATAACTTGCTCTTTGGAAGCCCAACTGGAGCTTCCTTGGACCTCTTCTCCACCACTCTGGACATTTGTTTCACTGCCTCTTTCGGCATGCTACGAGGTTTGCTCAGCCATAGTCCTCCATCCACTACTAATGTTGTTCCATTCACATATTTCCCTGTGTGTTGTAATAACAAATCGTTACTTAATTAGAAGAAATTGGACCTTCTTTCTTTAGCATTTTAGTCAGATTCTGAAGAGAAAATGTCTGCATAAAACAAGTGTAAGAAAGGAACCTGCATCTGAAGCAAGATAGAGAGCTGCCATGGCTATATCCCATTTCTCCCCAAATTTGTACGATGGAAGTGTCTCGCTAACCCCACTGACGATCTCTTCTGGTGCAAGTTTGCTAATACCAGTCGTGTCTTTGATCGGCCCCGGTGCAATTCCGTTAACCCTTATATCATAATCAGTACCCCACTCCAAAGCCAGGCTTCTTGTCACACTATCAACTGCAGCCTGTATATACACAGGATATCGAAAGTGAACAATACAGACATTCTTAAAGAACAAGAGAACACTAACTAACAAACCTTAGCAGCAGATACATGGATTTGATACCATGAAGCTGTGTAATGCAAAGTAGCAGAAATATTGATTATGATTCCACCATCTGAAGGATCCTTTCCAGGACCTCCTTTCTTGAGGTACCTGAGCGCTTCATGACACATTGTAAAAGTACCAACAGAGTCTATGTCCATAACTGTTAAGAAGCAACAAAATCCTGACTTCTCAATCTGCTGAACATTTGATTTGATTTCCTAGACGGATAAGGATTCAAATGAAGTGATATTAACAAGCGATTAAGAAGTTTAAATGTACCTGTTTTAAAGCCATTAGGTGATAAATCCTCAGCTGGAACAAGAAAATTGCCAGCTGCAGCATTTACAAGAACGTCAAGCCTCCCAAAATGCTTCACCGTAGAATCTACAGCTCTTTCTGCATCTTCTCTTTTCCTAACATCTCCTGCTATTCCTATTGCCTGTGATATATAAAAAACAGCCCATAAAACCATTTTCCATCTATAATCAACTCATCAGCCATCAAAATAGAGATTCGTAACTTGTAAGTTTTAACAATTTTTACTTACAGGGACTCCGAGGGAGAGAAGAGACGAGACAGCCGCGTCAACAACGTGTCTCCGGCGACCCATGACAGCGACGGAAGAGCCATGTTTGCCCAGTTGAAGAGATATCTCGTAACCGATCCCTGAAGCGCCTCCGGTCAACAAGGCCACCTTCCCGCTCAGTATATTAGCTTTGAAAGGTGACTCCGCCATTGGGAATCTCGCAGCTTGCCGATCTCTGGACGAGTGGACGGAAACACTCAGACACTGTTTGATTGGTTAATATACAGGTTCCAATCTTACAAAAAGTAGCATCCGACCAATGGCGAGCCAGTAGCCGAGTATCGTGAAGGGCTTTAATTCTTTATTCTCCACCTCTACACTTCTTCTTGTTTGACTCTACTGACAACTCAAAATGTGGATTTTTGTACTTTTAAAATACGAACGATTCTAACTTAGAAACCCTTCTCAAAGTAAGGTCGTTGGTTTAAATCTTCTTATATATACAGTCATTTAAAACTTAAAATTAGAGTTTTATCTTCCGTAAAAAATTTACTTTGCTTAAGTAAGAGAATTAATCTGAATGTAGATAACTTAAAGATATCTTCTTATAATTAAGACCTTCCTAAAATACTTTATAAGGAATTAAAAAAAAACGATTCTTAAATAATTTATTTAGAAGATACTAATTTATGAATAATTTTTAATTTATTTAGTTTGCATTTGAAAATAAATATATTTATATTTAATTTGTTCAATAATTTATTCATATTTTAAAAATTATTATATACACATCGTCTTTAATTTATTTAATACGAATTTTAAAAAGATGATTATTATATATTTTCATATTTTATTTACTATATATTCATTGCAAATTAAATTGATACTCATGGAATAGTGAGTTGAAAACAACGTGACGGTTCCTTGTCCAAGCAAAGTACTTGATGACGTGGCTCCAAGCCGACCGGAACCTCACATTGACAAACATAGGATAAGCCCACACGACATCAAAAGCTGCCTTGTAAATTGTAATAAATGGCCATTCACAACGCGTCTATGTCAATGAGGCAGAGCCCACCTAAACCTAATCTCATTCTATTTTTCTTAGTTTAGGCCTGTTTTAGGATTTAGGCAGTTAGGCTTGAACCAGAGAGGTGGACCAACAATTGTTGAACTTGTATGTTTGAACTTATTTAATTATTTATTTTAATAGTAATATTTATTAACAACATTAAATTTTATTAAATTTATTGGTTAATTATTTTAACTCAAAATTTATCTAATATTTATTTATTATTAATAAAATTGATATTCACCACTCAATAAGTTTTTATTTTCCTTAAAAATGTAAATAAAATAGGAAACAAAAACTATAAATTATGAAAATATAGAAGTCTAAATAAATATTTTAAAGGGTTAATTGCGAAAAAATTTCAAAATTTACTCAAACTTAAAAAGTGACAATTAAATATTCAAACTTTCAATTTTTTCAATTCTAATCTAACGTTAATATTTTAGTTAACATTGCTAATATGACTTGCCACATAATACAAAATTTTTAAACACTTATAGACGTCACACTTAATTAAGTTTAATTAAACTATATCTTTTTGAGATTGAAATCCTTAAATCAAACTCTGACATTCTGGTGCAAGACAACAATGATATTTTATCATGCAGGTGTAAGACGACAACGACACATTTTCTATCAATCTGAATGAAATCTCAATTTTCACCCTAGGTCCTCTTTTTTTTGTGCATGGACGAATTAATTTAGAGTTTTCAATTCTAGCAATTTAGACAGTAAGTTTAATTTAGAAATTTCAATCCTAAAATGATGTAGTTTACTTAAACTTAATTAAGTCTGACATGCATAAGTGTTTAGGGTTTTTGTTTTATGTAGTAATCTACATAAGTAACATTAATGGAAATATTAATGTCATGCTATAATTAAAAAAATTAAAACTTTGAGTATTTAATTACCAATTTTTTTGAAGTTCGAGTTATGATTATAAAATTAAGTAAAGTTTGTGATTTTTTGTAATTAATTATATTTTTAAACATGTTATTTTTAAAAAATAAATTATTCAATATTAATTCAATTCAATTATTCGTGTAGTTCTTCTTTTTTTTAACACACTGCAATCTAGTGATAATGTATTTGGTGTGGCTAAGTAACTCGAATTGGCCTCCTAAGAAGTGGTCGAGTTGGTAAAGTGGAAGGGTATAGGGCCAAAAAGCCTTGTGTTTGATTCCTTTACCTACGCTCTCTCGATCGAGCCTGTCGTATAACGTTTATCTAGTGTGGAGTACTTGATTTATGTGATTTGCAAGTTATTGCATCAATCTAGAGGTTTATCCTGTGCGTATCTAAAGGGTAATAAGTTAGAGCTCCTTCATTTCAAAAAATTAAAACTCATAATTGGAAAAATAAGGTACATCATACAAATGGCTAAAAGTATATATACTGCGATTAGGGTCTAAAAGCTTATTATGTCTGTGTAATTTGGTGGGGAAACAGAAGCAAGTGGTGACCTAAAAAGATGATTATATTAAATTAAACTGACGCTTTCCACTTCCCAATAACCATATGACGTAGCTTTGGCACTAAGAGGGAATATGATTTTCTTTCAATACCTACATTATTAGATCTCATTTGTTAAAGAGAATCAGTCTGAGCCCCCTTTTTGTTATTTTGAATACAAAGGGACTAGAAACTAATAATCAAAATGACATAAAATTTGGCAGGACTCAATGCCTTGTCGATCCCATCTGATGAGATCCTGGACGGTCAAAGGGAGATCTCGGAGAGTATGTATTCCTGGACAAAAACTTCCTGCACTAGCTGCCAGTTGATCCGCGTACTGATTCCCCTCCCGATGGATGTGTTGAAGGCACACCTCCCACTCCTGCTGAAGCAATCCTTGTATACCTGCCAACAGAAAATAATTGCTATCAATGTTAGGGAGGTTGGAGGAAATCAAATGAATGACGCCGAGGGCATCAGTTTCTAAGATAAGCCGACAGTAGCCAGGGCCCAGGCGAGGGAGAGGCTCGAGTGAACCCCCCATAGTTCGGCGGTAACGAAAGAACCGCGACCAATGTGCTGAGAAAATCCTCCACACCACTGGCCCTAGCTATCACGAATGAGCCCGTCGACGGTAGCGAAATCCAATCTTGAATTGTATGAACCGTCTGTGTTAAGTTTGACCCAAGAGTTGGGAGGAACACCCCATCTGACGCTATGACCCAGTGGGAGTCCCCAATGTGGAATAACGGATCGTTCCACTTCGCGCCCACAGTCAATCCACGCAACGTAAGCCAACACCAATTTTGTACCATCCACCGGCCACATAAAACCCTCCTAAAAAATACTCTTATTACGTCACTGTCACAACATCCAACAGGCTACCCCAAAGATCAGGGGCCAGTCCCGTGACATCCCTGAAGAGCCCCTTTAGATAAAAGGCATGGCAGTGAGTTTGTCGGGTCAAGCTCATGCTTACGGTAACTTCTACCAGTCCTGACCGAGCTCGATCCTCCCGATCCAGGTCGCCCGGCCCATTACTAAGCACGTTCTGTCAGCAGCACAGCGCGTTCTAGAAGAAATATGCATCATTTGTATTATTACCAACTCAGTGACATGACATCGACATCAGGGACACGTGCTTTTTGGATTATCTAGCGTGTTGTTTTTGTATTTATCATTCTAACTCAAAAACGGTGTTGACAAAAACACAAGATCCGTGTCAGGAGCTAAGCTATCTTAATGTCTATCTAATGTCAACCCACTCTGCATTATAATTTGTACAACACCGCACGTAGACATGACCAGAGGTTGTCTTGATCCGATCAAAATCGTATAAACAATATCTATCCAACATCATCAGAACTACAGATTCACCGTTTCTTACCGTTCTTTTCTTTGGGTGTGATCATCCGCAACTACATCATTAGGCGCTAGTTAGTAAAAGTCATCTCACTTATCTATGGTGATAAAGCAGGATATGTACGATTAGAAAGTCTGTTCTGTTTTCCTCAAGTCTTTGGATCGTGACCTCGTTACGGCCACAACAGGTTGGATCGTCTACGTGGAGTGTTTTATACAGGTGTTTTGATATTTTAGAAGTTAATGATATTGATGTCGTAGGGCCCACTACATCCAGGTCACGATAATGAAAGTTTATGCTGATTTGGCATATTCTGACAGCATATTCGAGCACGGATCTGATTGATAAGGATGGTTAGATTATCAACGACGTTGAAATATTAACATTTTATACTGAGGTTAGCGTTTTAAAAATTGAATTAAAAAATTGAATAAATAAATAAATAAATAAAATAAGAAATTTAAATTTTAAAAGTTTCAAGATTATTATAAATTGTTAAATTTTGATTAAAATTAAAAAAATTTAAATATGATTAAAGGAGATTATATTTAACTTAAAGTGTAATTTAAAAGAAAGAATATCCAATAAAAATTAATTAAATTATTTTAGTTTAATAAGTTTGCAAAATTTAACTAATTAATTAATCAACTATTTTTATTAAAATAAATCGAACTGAAAAGTTAAAATTAAATTAATTTTTTAATTGTTAATTGAGATAGTCGTAGTTAAATTTAATGAAGGAAGACTAATGACCTGGTGTCTAAATTTTTAAAATTTTAATATCAATCTCAAGAATTTTATTTTTTTAAACGAAGTTAAGTGACTTATAAATTTTAAAATATTTATTTCATAAAAATAAATAAATATATTAAATTTTATTATGGTTTGATTTTTCTTATTTTAATATCACATTTTAAAATTTTAACACTTATGATTTTATGAAATTTTTAATTATCATAGAATCTCCTCCATTAATTTCATTTATTTTTATTCAAAATGACTTAGTGTTAAAATTCTTAAATTCTTTGTCAATTTTATTTATTTTTATTCAAAATAACATAATATTAAAATTTAAGAATTTTAATACAATATCATTTTGGAGATATGAATTAAAAAAACTAACTTAATATGATGAAATACTTACATAATAATTAAGTAATATTTTAAAGAGATGAATGATGAATTTTAAAATAAAAATATCAAATTACAATAAATGACAAAAAAATCAAAATTTTGGCATATATTCTTTATTTATACTTACATTTTATTTGTTTTTAATATTTTTGGCAATGTTTAATTAAATTTTGAAAAAATATTGATGAAAAGTTAAAAGGAGTGCTTGGTTAAGGGGTATGAGAATAAAACAATGGGAAATGAATGAATGATAATGATTGATTATCTATTATGATTGATTGAATAATTTTTTCATACTTCAGTTTTAGGTAATAATTCATACCCCTATTTATGGGAGGAATGGTTTTGATTCCCGCAAATACTCATATTTTTATTTTTTATTAAATATAATCACACTATAATTAATTAAAATGTAAATAAAATGTAATTAGTTAAAATATAAAATATATTTTATATTTTAAAAAATGTAATTAATTAAGATATAATTAATTAAAAATAGTTAATTAATTAACATGTAATTAAAATGTAATTAATTAAAATATAATTAACTGATTAAAATATAATTAATTAGTTAATTAAAAAATAATATAATAATTTTTATTTCTCAACATTTTTAACAAACCAACTACTATCAATATTAATATTAATTATCATTTCCTCTTAACCAACTATCATAATTATAATAATTATACCTATTCTCGTTGTTTACTGTATTTGTTATAATAATTGTACCTATTCTCGTTGTTTACTGTATTTGTTATAATTTTTACTGCCATTTTTCAGTATAAACCAACTGTCCATAAATCTTATAAAAGTGATTACACGAGCCTTTATAATGTGAACTAAATTTATTTTGGTAAGTGTGGACGCATTGGGATTGTTAGAGGTACTAAATTAATTAACGTCCTGTAATGAAAGCATACAAGTAGGCCATATTGTCTCGTCGGTCGGTTGGTAAATGATATCTTTTTATTTTTTTTGTGAATTTGGATAAATGATATCTAATCATCGAGTTCATGGAAAAGAAGTGGTCCCCTTTTGGTACAATTATCTCAATTAACACAACATTGTTCTTTACTTATGTATTTAATTAGGTTATAGTATATCAATAATGATTGTTTATCGATAATGATGGAGCCATTCAAAATAGTGTACTAGAATCATTGTGTAATTTCTAACATTCAACGAAAGTGTTTATGATCATTTAATAGTATAATCCATACTTTAAATAAACAAATAATAAAAGAGTACTAACAATGTCTACTAATTATTTGATATTATTTTATTTGTTTTGAATTTATATATGTACTTAAATATTAAAATTAATGTTCGTCTTATTTTAGAAATAAAAATAGAGATGCATCAAATTGAGATTTTATTGATGATAATGACAATTTTTGGATAAAGCGAAGATATCGATATTGATAGAATAAGGCTGATTACGACTGGCAGGAGGCTCGGGATTTGTTCGCGAAGGCCAACACCCTGATTTGCGGGTCCAGAGCAGTTACTTCTGCTTGGATTAAACCTCCGGAAGGTTTTCTAAAGTGTAATGTGGATGCAGCGGTATTCAAAGAAAAGAACGCCACGGGGTTTGCTGCGGTGCTAAGAGATGCACGAGGGAATTTTGTGTCTGCCATATCGGGTTTTTTCCCTGTCCTATATGACCCAATTCTGGCTGAAATCATGTCTATTCGGGAAGCTCTATCTTGGTTAAAAAACCGACAGCTTGACAAGGTTATTGTGGAATCGGATTGTTTGGCGGCTGTCCAGACAATCTCAGCTTCGTCATCTAATCGGTCTGAGAGTGGAATTTTGGCTCTTGATTGTCTTTCAATCCAGCGACAGTTCCTTCATTTGTCCTTTCAATGGACGCGTAGGATTGCCAATAAGGCGGCTCATGCTCTAGCCAGGGTAGCCTTATTACATGCAAACCCACAGTTATGGAATGTTCCTCCTTCTTGTTTAGATTCTATTTTACTTTCAGACAGCTCTTGTTATTTTGTTGATGAGGATGAAAGGCTAGTAGGCTCCGGGTGTACGGGGTAAGCCTGTTGGCTTGGGTTAGTTTTTCCGCCTTTCATATCCTTAGCTTGTTTTTGTGTTATGCTCGACTATCTTAAAAAAAAAAAAAAGGCTGATTACTTGAAGAGTTATAACTTGACTAGAAAATTTCATCTTATCTTTATAATGAAAGAGTTTGATTTTGAATTCGTTTTAAATAGACATTTATACAAGTTAGAGTTATATTAGGATTAGATTTTAAAAGGGATGTTCTTTTATGTTTTTTGCAATTCTCTATCTTTCTTCTATTTTTTGTTATTGGAGCAAAAATCATGTATTGCCAACCTCATCGTTATGATTCAAGAGGATTCAATACTCTGATTATAATTTTGTGAGATTTTATGTTTCAAACTTTTATTTATATTTTAATTCAAGTATTTCTTGTTTCGAATTTTCATATTTCATTAACGATTGATATTCGATTAATTTGACAATTTAATTTAATGTTAATTATTCTTTTGCTATCTAGGAATTCACTAATCCGTAATTGTCACGAATGATTAGTACAAGTAGCAAATAGGTCATTTATGAATTTTCATATTTAACTTATGATAAACAAGAAAACTAAATTGAATAATTATAGCTATCTCGATTATTTAATTTAGAGTTTAGTTTTTTTCATGGAACTTATTATTATCATTTATCTGATACAAAATGCTATCACATCCAATCAATAAATTGCAAGTTTTAGTTTGAATATTGGGTTTGATCTAATTAATTTAGAAAAATTTGAAACTTATTACGGTTATTGTAGTATGTTTCTGACTAATTGCTTAAATTGTGAAAATATTCTTTTTGAACCAGCGATCAATGTGACAATTAGATGAGATATTTCCCTTAAACCAGAGTTTGGTAATCTTGACTTTCTCGTATTTAAATTCAGTTGATTTAATTTATTTTTTATCTTATTTCTAGTTAATCAGTTTCTTAATCAAAAACCCCCTATTTAATTTTATTGCTTGAAATTAAGAAATTAGTGTTTAGTTCTCTAGGAATTCGACTTGATTCCACAACTACTATAAAAGTTTGGAGAATCGATATTATTTCGGGAGCTTTGACAACCTAACTAAGTACTAAAAATTATTTAAATTATAATGAAAAAATTATTTAAATTATAATGCATGATTGTTGTTTTTGAAAATTTGTTGAATAACAAAATTATAAGTACTTGCCTTACCCTTTTTCCTTTGTTCTTATTGTTTCTCTTTATTTTTTTATTCTTGTATTTAGTTATTTCTATTACTTTTTGTTAGGTGTATGTAGATTCATTTATAATTTTGCATATCTTTATGACGTATTGCACGTGGTTTTATTGAAAACAACATCTCTATTATATAAGAGTAAAATTGCATATTATTGAAACTCTCAAGGTCCTACACCTCAACGAGATTTTATATGGGTGTTGATGATTACGGTTAACAAATTATAAGTACCTGAAAATTTAAAAGTAATTTATCATTTTCTTATATCTTTTAATGTTTTAAATCAACGACAAAGTAAATTTAATTCTTTAAATTTTATTTATATACTTAAAAGATTTTGGTTGATTAGTAGAAAAAGTGCTGCAATAATATTAAGCAGTCTTTAATTTCTATGACTTTTTATTTTATTAAATAATATTTTAAAACTTGTATAAATTAAATTAAAAGGTTGTTTTTGTCACATGGCGGATTTACCAAATGCTACGTGAAAGGTCACCTATTGTTATAAATGCACAAATTTTTAATAAATTTGTTAATAAAATATATTTAATATCTTGATCTGATGCAGAACGACCACACATTACCTACGTAGACCGACATTTATCAGAATAAAAGCATTTTTCTTATATATTTTGGTCAAATAAAAAAAGTGCAATAGCCAATAGCCAATAGCTCTATGCTATTTATGTGCACTGAAAAGGAACGCTAGCCAGAACGTGATTGCTGATCATACACGTTCGTACAGATAACCTTTTCATACAAAGCCAGCACCAACCATCCAACCGGCTGACCCCACCGGAGCATACTGGACCCATCTCCGCCAGCCGTTAACTTCCAGCTGCATGTGCGCCACTGTAAAGCATACGTGGATTCAAAAGATGGAACGCTTATTTTAGGCGCTCTTACACTCCGACCTGACATTATATGAGAGAGATAAATTACGGTTTGATCTCAGTCAATTTTTAAAAAAGGCTGTCCAATGCTCGGTGCGCACAAACATACTTGTATGGATGAACAAAGGGGTTGAATTCATGAAATTATCTTTTTTATTAATTTTGGGCTAAACAAATCAAATTGAGTTAACCTTATCATCCACAAATATCTTAAAAAGAGACAAGAATGGTAAAAGACAATATATATTGATTTGACGTCACTTTAACAAGTTCTTCCAACCTTACCTTATAGATTAGTCATTGAGTTTAATCGGTTTAATAAAAAATTTTAATTTATTAATTTCTTAATTTGATTTTAAATTTTTTAGTTTAATTTAATTTAATATTTTTGTTATTAAAAATTTATTATTTTACTAATTAATGTACTAATTTTTATAAATTAAAATAAATCAATTATCTGTCTAATTATTAGAGTTAAAGCTGTGTATTATTAGACCTTTTCAAACATCGTACCTCAACGAGACTCCTAATAAATGATGGTGGTGTTGTTATAAAATAAACTAATTAATTTTTATTTAACGATTTTTTAATTAATTTTTAAATTTTTAATAAATAAAATAATCTTTTAAAATTTTAAATTTATTTAATTTTTTAATAAATTTTATAACATTTTAATACAATTAGTTCTTTTAAAGTTTAAAATTCCTTTTCATTTTCTAAATTGATTACTGATAGATAGGTCCCACTATTCCGAAGCTAGGCTCACACGGCACTGGCGCACTGCGGTTGCTGTCAAATACGAACAAACATAGTTCCACGTGTCCGTGTTTAGTTGATGGTTATTTTTGATAGATGCAACTACCTGCATGTAGGGACAAACTGCCAAACGCTTTGTCGTTTGATTTGTCGTCATGCCTATAATTTCTTTATTCTTTTTTAAATTTTAGGTAAATTTAATCGGTAAAAAAATTTTAACTTATTATTTAAGGTTTAAAATATTCATTTGATATTACACCATCATTAAATTAGTTAAAAATAAATAAAATTAAAGAATTTGAAATATAAATGAAAGAGATGGTCATTCTAATCGAAAAAATTAAAATTTAATTAAAAAATATATTGATAATGATAAATAAAAATTAATTTATTTATTTTAGTTTATAAAAATTATCAATTGATAAATTTTGATTGATTTATTAATAAATAAATCGATTCTTAATAACATAATTTATTAAAATTAATCCAACAGAAAAATTAAATGGTTTTAAATGTTTATAATTGAACTGACCAAACTGATTAAATAAATAGATAATTAATAAACAAAAGAGGAAGCATTAACTTTTCTAATTACAAGTTGCTTTTATTAATAGAATAAGCTCAATTTGCTTTTATTAATATAATAAGCTCAATTTATTATACCAAAGGAATCTTATAATTTTGCGGAGTTGGTGTGCTTATGCGTAAATATGATTAATTGAAGGCAAACATCTTACAATAAAAAAATTCAAAATAATATATTTTTTAAATTTTTAAATAAAAATAAAAATAATATTTAAGATAATATTGTCATAATAATATATTCGAATCCAATCTAAAATTTGATATAATTGAATTTAATTTGTTAATTTTAAATTAAATTTCAAGCAAAATATCGTACCTAATTGATGGGGATGACAAGTTTTGGCCATGACCTTAAATTTAGTTATTTTCAATGAGATGACCCATAGGTCAGGTTTAGGTTCAGACTAATTCGAGACTCAATTATTCTAAGCAAAACAATATTGTTTTATTTAGAAGAGTTAAGAACCTAAATCTAGACAGTTCAAGTCGTGATCTAATTTAAAAAACAAATTATTCTATATCTTTATTTAAAAATTATTTTAAAAATTTTGATATGCCCAAATTGCCACCCCTACTAATTGAAAATTTTGACAATTAATGGCGATATATTCACACATCAAATCATCCGTTTTAATTACTTTGTTTTAACTATATTTTATTAAATTTTATCCATATATTTACATGAGAATTTAATAAATATGTTAATAAGATTTAATGAATTATACTAAAAATATAATAACTAAAATCACTTGCTGAAATTCTCAATTGTCATATGACATTAAATGCAATATAGATTGGTGGTTAAGGCATTTTATCAAGTTTAACCTCACTGTAAAGAATTGAAAGCACCATTTTAATAATTAAAAGTTTCGGTAGGTATAAAGAACGCGAATCAAGTGAAACCAATAGTATTTACTCGAAGAAAAAGAGAAAAGAATAAGTACATACTTTTGACGAAGGGTTCTCCAAAAAGGTGGCGAGAAACAAGTCTTTTCTAGGTTATAATAATGATATTGAAGAAATTAATATTAGATACTCCCTCCTATTTAAAGTAAGTGTCGTTTTAGAGAGATTTTAATTATTCAAAATAAGTGTCGTTCACGATTTTTCATGCATGTTTATAATTTTATTTCCAAAATTACCCTTTAATTTCTCTCACATCCTAATTATACAGATTACATTTTTAAGACAATTAAACATGTAATTAATAAGGGTATATCAAACATTTCACTAACTTTCTTAATAAGTGTACATCTTTCTAAAACGACACTTATTTTAAATAAGAGAGAGTATTTATTAAATAATTATTATTCTCTCATCACATGGTTAATAATTTAATTTAAACTTAAAATAATTCTAAAATTTCACGAGGGAGAGAGACTTATAACAGTCAGTATAATTGATTTATCTGCAATGATTACTGAGAAGGCGAGAATAGCCTCAAAACAGAAAATTAGTATTAAAAGGTCGCTTTCTGAAATTGCACATAATAGACATCCTATCGACTATCACTTACCATTTCATTAAACAACAACAACGTCTCTATTCTAATAGTTTCATCAACTTATAATTAAATATAAGTACTATGCCTAAACTATTATAAACTTTGAAAAGGCCTAATTCACCCCAAAAATTAACTTAAGAGGGGAGATTTATACACTATATAAATGGTTGAATCCAATCATACTTGTTTAATGTGAGATTCTTGACCTAAAGGAGGGCTAGATATCTATTGACCATATTGAACAAGGAGACAGAACCGAACACTGTCCCAAACTATCGGCACAAACAAGTTTTGATATTATGTTAAAAGGCCTGCTTCATCCCCAAATTTTTGCATACTATTATTAATAGCTAAATACATTCACATTTATCCGATGTAAAATTCTTGACATAAACATATTAAGTTGTAAATTGTTATCATTTATTCCAAAATGATTAATTATATAATTTAAAGGGTAAATTTTAATGTATGAAGGCTTCTAATTTTGAGAGAGTCGAGAAAGAGTTATCAATTATACGCAATCTTCTTTTTATATTTTATAAAGAGCTTATTTTCGTTACTCAAAGGATGTTTGTTTGGGGATAATGGGAAAAAAGGTATGAGTATGGAATGAAAACTTATGTTTGGTATCAACAGAGGTAATACTTTCATTCCCTCATTTTAAGCAATACTCATTGTTGGCTATACTATATTTCCATTCCTTATTATATTTATTTCTATTCTCATTCTTATCATCTTCTATAAATAGAGCGCCCCCCAACATTTCACCAATTAATTATATACTGTAGTTTATAATAAATTATAATGCAATATAAATTTGTAGTAAATAATTTTTTATGGGTTAATAATCATCTCAGGAGGAATCTATCTGAGGAAGTATCTGAGTAGAATGGTTTTATCTAAAGATGTTAACGTTTTACTATTATATAGAGTTCTTTTCAATAAACAAGTGAAGTGAAAACGAAGACCATGACCTTTATTCTTATAAAAAATAATCACGGTAAAAAGGTGGAAATTGCTTTATATTGAAATGAAAAACAGAAAAGAGAGTCCATCGTCTGGCAGGGTCGGGCAGGAACCGGACCCACTCTCCGTCACCAGCAACTCATTGGATGGAACAAACCGTCTCCAAGATGGGTCAAGCTTAATACAGACGGCGCAAGCAATCCTTCCACCGAATTGGCTACAGCAAGTGACATTTTACGTGACTGGGACGGCAATTGGCTAGGAGGCTTTTCTCAGAATCTCAGTTGGTGTAACCCGACGACTGCAGAACTATGGGGAATTTATACTGGTCTTTTGCTAGCTTGGGATCGAGGCTTTTGCCGGATTGAATTAGAGCTGGATTCTGCTGCAACATATCATCTCATTTCTTCAGTTGCAACTCGTTCTGCGGCACTCCACCCCATTGTCTCGGGTATCCATGAACTCTTCACGCAAAATTGGTCTGTTGTTCCTCGTCACGTTTACCTGTAGAGCAACAGATGTGCGGATTGGCTTGCCATCCACGCCATCCATTTGGCTGTTGGCATTACCTTTTTTGATTCTCCACTCATAGGGTGCCAACATATCCTCTCCGAGGATTTATCGAGGCGTTGTTTCTCCAGACTGGTTTTGTAATCTGGGTTGTTCTTTCCCTTTAATAAAAAAAAAAAAACAGAAAAGAGAAGAAAGTTACGGTAATCCGATGAACTTACTTTTGTTAGAAACAGTAAAAACGGACAGAATAAAAATACTGCTCACCTGCTCGGTGCTCTGTTTCTCCAAAGTGTTAATTGTCCTTTCTGTATTCAACTTTTTCAACTCTTCTTCAGTGGAGAGCTCTGTTTCCCTTTATGTACAGCGAGTAAATAAGCATCCATAAAGATTCTGACAAGCTGAGATTCATTTTCTCTGTTGCTGACCCTGTTCGGTCATCTTTCTCTCTCTATTTCCTTCTTCTCTTAACGATTATCTTCATCTTCATGCTTCATAAACTGACTTGGGATTTAGCTAAATCGTCTGTTTCGCTTAAGGGGTGTGCCAGATTTTATTTTAACCGGGTTCTGATCCTGTGGCTGATATTGAAGTGACCCCACGAGGGAAATTTGGTGGAAAGGAATAAGTTTTGAAGTCTCTGTCTTGGTTTTCATTATTGCTCTACGAGTATAACAGAGCTTTTGAGCTGGAGGTTCCTTAATTTGGGTGCCTGTGCTTTGTTGGGCACCAAATGTTTTTTGGTTTGTCAGCTTCCAGACAAGAGATTTAAATGTCATCAAGTTTCAGTTTGCTTTTGCTTTCAGCTCTTTTGTCAGTTAAAGGTGTCAACTTCCTTTGATTTTCGACTTTTCTTGTTTCTGGGTTTGGACGATACCAAGTATTTTTGCTGTCGTACTTGAGTTCCTAGTTTTGGTTCTGTTCTGCATTTTAATGGCGGTTTATGATTTCTTACTAGATTTGAAATAAACGGTTGATTCATGATTGTGTTTGTTCCTTAGGATTGGAATTTTGGACATTTTGTTTTTGAGTTTGCTAGTTCTAAATTTTGAGGTTGAGAACTATTTGGTAACGTAGAGCAAATTGATTTGGAATGAGTATGGAAATCAGTTCAAGAGCTGAGATTGACGAAGACACCGACACCAACAAAGGTAGTATGTGGGTTTTGGATCAGAAGCTTGATCAGCCTATGGATGAGGAAGCTGGAAGGCTTAGGAATATGTACAGAGAGAAGGTAGTTTTTTTTTTTAAATTTAATGTTTTTCCTTTTGTGACTTTTCGTGACCAATACAACAGTCCTTCGTTTAACTTAGACAAGATTCCTTCTTTGCCATGTGGTATTCTGGACAGTGAAGAAATGACAGATTCTTTAGTTTAGTTGTATGCTCCTGCTACGTTCCTTTGTTGGTTTTGTTATATTAAGGAACTTAGAAGCAAATATGGTTGTGTTTTTGGTTTTGGTTTGAAATGTGGAGGATGACTGCGAGTAATTGTGCTTTGTGTTGTGGTGTCATAGGATTTTTGACCGACTTCTAACATTGTTGGCTTCAGTATGCTAATTTCAATTTTGTTGCTCATTCAATCTTTATTCCATCAGAAATTCTCTTCGCTATTGCTTCTGAGGCTTGCATTCCAAAGTCTTGGAGTTGTTTACGGAGATTTGGGGACTTCACCATTGTATGTGTTCTACAATACCTTTCCTCACGGAATCAAAGATACGGAAGATGTAATTGGTGCTCTTTCGTTGATCATTTACTCTCTTACTCTTATCCCACTTCTCAAGTATGTATTCGTTGTATGTCGGGCGAATGACAATGGTCAAGGTAAAGTAGTTTCTCTACACTGACTCTCCACTTCGGATTGGATATGAAATGCTGAATTTAACAAGGGCGTTTGTAGTGCCAAGTGATGGCTGCGTAATCTGATATGGCTTATTACAGTTTTCTGACATGAGGAATATAGACACTCTCAGGATTTGTTTTTTTGTAAACTTCCTTCTTTTCTTTCATCTCTTTAGACTAGTTAAGGTTTCGGAGTCCACTTCATCCAACACAATCCTCTTTCAATGTCTTAGTCTGTAATGTTGTCGTTTATTGGTGCTGATGAGGCCCCTTGCTGCCATTTCCCAGGTGGGACATTTGCACTTTATTCATTGCTCTGTCGGCATGCAAAAGTAAATTCGATCCCGAATCAACATAGGACAGATGAGGAGCTGACTACATATAGCCGTTCAACTTTTCATGAACGGTCTTTTGCTGCTAAAACTAAGCAGTGGTTGGAGAAGTACACGTCTAGGAAGAATGCACTTCTTATTCTTGTCCTAGTTGGCACTTGTATGGTGATTGGTGACGGAATTCTCACTCCAGCTATATCTGGTACCTCCATCTTGTTTATTTCCAGATCAATAGTCATCTATATGAGAGTTTCGTATTGTTTTTCATGTTCACGTTATTGCTGATCTTTGAAAAAAATAAGGTCGAATAATTCCACCATGGATTCATATGAATCTTGTGGTTCAATCCTTTGTAACTATTAGCAAGGTGTATATTCTCCGGAAGGTTTCCTGCATCTGTTAGGCATCATCTTGGTCAATGACGAGCACTTGGTGCAATTTGTTGGAAGCATTGCACATTTGTTTCACGAATGTTCTAATGTTTCGCTGAGAGTATGACTTGTAATTCAGTATTTCAGCATGATGACGAGAGACTTGCATTGCCTATGTGTGGCATTTCATCTCTTCCTTTGTGTAACCAGTAATATTTTGGTGAAAATGGGTTCTGAGAGGTACTTTCAGAACAAAAACATTTGAAAACATAGATTTGGATTATGGTTGAGCGTATATGAATCTTAGCGCGTATTAACCGTTTCATTATGATATATCTTTCTATTCAAGTTGATGGTGTTTTCATCCCAGAAGAAAATGAAATGATATTTTAGTTACAGAGGCGGCATTAGATTAGGAAAAATCTATCACTCGGTTCTCATGTTCTAGACAATGCATTGTACTCATGATGTATATGAGTATATCTAAGATTACATTCAGAATATTTTCTTTCAGCAATTGGATTCCATGATTTCCATAGTTATACTGAAATCATGTGTTTCCTTATAGATTAATCTGAAATGCTTAACCTTGTGCTGTTTATGACAGTTCTTTCAGCTTCGGGTGGCATCAAGGTGGATCACCCACATATGAGTAGTGGTATCTTCCTATCCTGGATCTTTCCACAACTCATTCGCCCTATCTTGACTTAATTTCTCATTAATGCTTTTCACTTTTGTCTGTGGCTGCAGATGTCGTTATTGTTGTTGCTGTCATAATACTAGTAGGCTTGTTTAGCATGCAACACTATGGGACAGATAGAGTAGGGTGGCTCTTTGCCCCGATTGTACTTCTTTGGTTTCTTTTAATCGGAGGAATCGGTATGTTCAACATCCTGAAGTATGACAGGAGTGTTCTAAAAGCTTTTTCACCTGTATATATTTATTCATATTTAAGAAGGGGAGGCAAAGATGGTTTTACTTCCCTTGGCGGCATTATGCTTAGTATAACAGGTAACTGTATCCATTTTTTCATAGATCTCTTATACTTAAAAGAAGGTAGTTTGTTTTACAGGGTATTTTAAATCCCCATAAACAAAATGAGAGTCCATATGAACTTCTTCCAGTTTTCTGATTAGGTTCAATATTACAGGTACAGAGGCACTTTTTGCAGATCTAGCCCATTTTCCAGTTTCAGCTGTACAAATTGCTTTTACGGTTGTAGTGTTTCCGTGCCTTCTTTTAGCCTATTCTGGACAAGCTGCTTATCTTATGCAAAACCAAGATCATGTGAACGATGTATTTTACCGTTCCATTCCAGGTATTTTCTGAACTATTCTTTGTTCTCAAACTTTTGTTCTCATTCAAACCTACAACATAATTTTCTTGGATTTTTTGTATCACTATTACCGGCATGATAGCTTTAATGGGTAATTTTTGTTTGCTTTCTTAAATACGTCAAAAGAAGTATCTGATACCCTTTCATGTCTTTCTAAAAGATAATTTTTTGGCGAAAGATTACATGTTTGGAATGGATATGGGGCTAAAATAAGCATTAAGAACCAACAAACCTTTTGTCTTGAATGAAGTAATGGCTGGGAAGGGTTCCTTTCTTTAATCCTATTGCCTCTCCAAATTGGAGAGTTGCTATCTTTTCCTGGATTGAAGTCCACCAGCGTAATAAAGTAAGAAAAAATCATTGCTAAAAATGTCAACAGGTTACTGATTCACCCGTCAAAGCTGACACAAATCAAGTAAGCTACTGTCTGCTTGTTCAAATGAAGAATAGTGGTACAAAGAGGCTTGTTACAAAAAAATGAAAGCCTACTTGCTTTGGTCCGAATGAAAATGATATCGATGTTTGTTTGCCGAGAATCCAAAAGTCTTTCATTACTGGAAATTCTCAGGGGAGATTTAGTAGCAGCACACTTAGAGTATGATTCCCTAGACATTTTCTCTTCCTAATGTCATAGACTATCCTAGGCCTTATTATATGCAGGTCATGGGGCTGAGAGATGTTAAGTTACACCTTCTTCTTCTTCTTTGCAGACAGCATATATTGGCCAGTGTTTATCGTTGCAACTGCTGCTGCTGTAGTTGCAAGTCAGGCTAGCATATCTGCTACTTTTTCGATAATAAAGCAGGCCCTTTCACATGGTTGTTTCCCAAGAGTCAAAGTTTTACATACGTCAAAGAAGTTCCTTGGCCAGATTTACGTCCCAGATATCAATTGGATTCTTATGATTCTCTGCATTTGCGTGACTGCTGGGTTCAAAAACCAAAGTCAAATTGGAAATGCCTATGGTAAGTTGATCCTTTTGATTTGTGCATTCAAGTCCTCTTTTTCAAACTTCCATGGATCTGATCTTACACTTGTTTATATACATTGTGCTGAATTATAAATAACCTGCAACAGGGACAGCTGTTGTGATTGTCATGCTTGTCACCACCTTGCTGATGGTACTTATCATGATACTTGTCTGGCGTTGCCATTGGATTCTTGTTGTGATCTTCACAGTTTTATCACTAGTTGTGGAATGCACCTACTTTTCAGCTGTTCTCTTTAAGGTTGATCAAGGAGGGTGGGTTCCCTTGGTCATTGCAGGAATTTTTCTTCTCATAATGTATGTTTGGCATTATGGTACGTTAAAAAGGTACGAATTTGAGATGAGCAGTAAGGTTTCTATGGCGTGGATTGTTGGACTTGGCCCCAGTTTAGGACTGGTGAGAGTCCCTGGGATCGGGCTCGTGTACACCGAGCTAGCTAGAGGTGTTCCTCACATCTTTTCCCACTTCATCACAAACCTACCTGCAATCCATTCTGTTGTTGTTTTTGTCTGTGTGAAGTATCTCCCTGTATATACAGTCCCTGAAGACGAGAGATTCCTCGTCAAGCGGATCGGACCAAAGAACTTCCACATGTTCCGCTGTGTTGTTAGATACGGCTACAAAGATCTGCATAAGAAAGATGAGGAATTTGAGAAGAAACTCTTTGATAATCTCTTCTTGTTTGTCAGACTCGAGTCAATGATGGAAGGCTGCTCAGACTCTGATGAGTATAGTCTCTATGGTCAGCAAACTGAGCGTTCAAGGGAGGCATTACTCAACAAGAACAATGGAAACATAACCAGTTCTGTTACAGATCTTACGGTTTCGTCGATCGACTCCATCATGCCGGAGAAATCTCCATTGAATGGGAGCTCGACAATCCTGTCATCTGGTCATGCAAGCAGCCATACAGAGGTAGATGAGATTGAGTTTTTGAACAGTTGTAGGGATGCTGGGGTGGTACACATAATGGGGAACACAGTTATTAGAGCAAGGAGGGATTCAAGGTTCTATAAAAAGATAGCTGTTGATTACATATATGCATTCCTTAGGAAAATCTGTAGAGAGAACAGTGTGATTTTTCATATTCCTCATGAGAGTCTCTTGAATGTTGGACAAATATTCTATGTATAATTTCTTTTTTTTGTCCTTATTAAGGTCTTTTGTTAATTAATTCCGCTATTTCTTATATTTTCCCCGGTTTTGTTTTTGCCGCATGCTTTACGCAATCGATCGGATCAAATAAATATTCATTCATCACAACATAGATCACCGAATGGATCTCGGAGGTTAGTTGGTGAGGTAATAAGCTTATTAAGGCGATGACCAGTAGTTGGTCCGAGAGGATGATAAACGACATTGAGCTTGAGACACGGCCCAGACTCTTACGAGATGCAGCAGTGGGGAATTTTTCGCAATGGGCGAAAGTCTTACAGAGCAATGTCGCGTGGAGGTAGAAGGCCTACGAGTCGTGAACTTTTTTTCCCGGAAAAGAAGCAATGATGGTATCTGGAAATAAGCATCGGCTAACTTTATGTCGGCAGCCGTGGTAATATAAAGGATGCAAGTGTTATCCGGAATGATTTGACGTAAAGCATCTGTAGGTGATTTTTTAAGTCCACCGTCAAATCCCAGGGCTTAACCTTGGATAGGCGGTGGAAACTGTCAAGTTGGAGTATGGTAGAGGTAGAGGGAATTTCCGTTGAGGCAATGAAATGTGTAGGATTGGAAAGAACATCAACGGCGAAAGTACTTTGCTGGATCGATACTGCCACTGAAAGACGAATATATATATATATATTTGATAAATAAGTTAATTTTAAATCTTAAATTTCGATTTGGTTTTGAAAAAATTGACAATCTCTATTATAGATATTAGTGTCACAAAATTTAAAAAATTGTCTTTAAATAATTTATATAAAATAAATAAAATAACAATCTTATAATATTATATGTTTTTATGTCTGAAAAAAATCATTATGTTGAGAATAAGACTTGTGTGGTTCTTTTTATTTTATTCGTACACAGATATTTTATAAGAAATAAAGACTCGTCAGACGAGGACCAGACCCGACTCTGATGACTTCTGTTTCTGTTTTCTTCAACGGTACGTGACATGGTCTATAAACAAAGGTTTGGTCTTTGGTTCATTCCTAGGATTTAGTACCGTTTTATGTTTGTTTCCTTTTCTTTTTCTTTTCCATTTTAGAGAATGTAGAGTCATTGTTTCCTATTTTAGTTTAACTTCCAAATCGAATTACGTTTGTTTCGTTGTGGGTATGTTAAGGGAAAATTTATCATCTTCTTGGAGATTAGAGAAGCAGTTGCTTCAATGCATGAAATCGGACAGTGACCCTACTTGAATCTGCGAATTGTAGAACATGAATCAAAATTCCGGTAGTGACCGACTTGAGTTTGTAGGCAGTTTCATTGTTTTTTTGGTTTTTTTCATGATGCATCTGGTTCTGGTATTTTGATTTTTTGGTTTTTTTTCTTTCAGTGTCATTGATTCGTTCTTTTTGATTATTTCTGCTAATGAATCCTGAATTCTAGGAGTCTGCTGGCTTACAGATTGTAGGCGAAACTTTGATCCGGTTTTGATTTTGGGACGTTGGAATTGTTCTCTGGTGAAGTAGGTGTTTTTGGGTTTCGTTAAAAGTTGAAAAAGAGCGAGTTCATGAGAGAAATCGGCTTGTGAGAAAAAGTTCAGAGTAGTATTGCATTCAGAATGAATTCCACTACGGATGAAGAATTGGAAAATAGAGGCAAAATGTGGGCTTTGCAACAGCAATTTGATCACCCCTCTATGGATGAAGAAGCTGGACAGCTTAGGAGTTTACGTCCTAATGAGGTTCGTGAGATAATATTTTTATTCACTGTTCTCAGTTTAAGGAAGTGGACACCAATTTTGACTTTGTTCTTGATGGTATAGAACTTCCTTACATCAATGGTGTTGGAAAGCAATGATTATTGCTTTCATGCATACTAAAATATGTGATTACCCACAAAAAGCTGAATTTGGACTAAATGTTCTTGCCAATGCAAATGCAACGATAAGAAAGAGTAGAGTTTGGTCTTTATTATTTGTATACTTCAGCTGGTATAATTGCACGATGTGATATAAGATATCAATTTAACCTCGAAAATTTGCATGGGCAAGAGAGTTGTTTCATGTCCAAAAAGATTTTTGTTGATATCGTTTTTGTTATCCAGGAATATGCCAAATCTCAACTACTTCTACTTGCATTTCAAAGCCTTGGTGTGGTCTATGGAGATTTAGGGACATCTCCCCTATATGTTTTCTATAATACTTTTCCAGAAGGCATCAAATATGATGAAGATGTGATTGGAGCTCTCTCAGTGATTATATATTCCCTTACTCTTATTCCACTTTTGAAGTATGTCTTTATTGTTAGTAGAGCAAATGACAATGGGCAAGGTAATCTCATCCTATATTTTCACATCTTATTGAATGACATGATGAATTTTCTGCATCACCATCTTAATCATGTCATACGAGGAAATAACATCTTTAGGGAGTATATGGTTTTCTCTTCCTTTATGTTTAATGTATGAGTGGACTGCGTAGTCATGGTTTTCTTTAGGAAACTTGGTGGAGCATCTTCTTGTTCTGATAACTCAGTAAGTGACCAATAAGTATGCAAGAGGAGAAGCTTGCATGAGGATTTTCGGCCATTCTGCTTTGTTGTGATTGCTAAAATCTTGATTCTACATGCATGTGGCTTATAAAGATAAAATGCTTCTGATTCACCAGCATATAAGACAAAGGGAAAATAGTTCTAGCAATTTGGTATCCTTTTAACACATCTGATACAAGCCCCATCATTCAGCCTTCAAGTTCTCAACGCAGGTGGAACTTTTGCTCTTTATTCACTGCTCTGTAGGCATGCAAAAGTAAAGACTATTCCCAACCAAGATCACAGTGATGAACAGCTCACTACTTATAGTCGTTCTCTATTTCATGAACATTCATTTGCTGCAAAGACCAAGAAGTGGTTTGAGAGACAGTCACTCAGGAAGAACGCTTTGTTATTTCTTGTTCTTATTGGCTCGTGCATGGTGATTGGAGATGGGATCCTGACCCCTGCTATTTCAGGTTTGATTTTTTTCATTTTCAATTTTGTAATTGACTATCTTCTCTACATATCCCTTCATCTTCTTCAATTATCTATTTACAACTACTATGTTTACAGTTCTATCAGCTGTGGAAGGAATAAAGCTAGATCATCCTCAAATTAGTAATGGTATCTCCTTCATTGGACATGGAATAGGATTTTGTATTTGCTACCTTCCAATTTCTTCTACTTTTTGGGTTTTCCATTAGCTAAAGCCTACAGCTTTATAAATCACTAAATTGTTTGGTATGATTACAGATGTTGCAGTTGTTCTTGCTGTTGCAATATTAGTCGTTTTTTTCTCTGTACAACGATGTGGAACAGACGCAGTTAGCTGGCTCTTTGCACCCATTGTGCTCCTCTGGTTTATGTTAATTGGAGGTATTGGTGTATTCAACCTTTGGAAACATGGTCCCAAAGCCCTCAAAGCATTTTCACCTGTGTATTTATACCGGTATTTCAAAAGGGGTCGAAAAGATGCTTGGAACTCCCTTGGTGGTATCATGCTTTGTATAACTGGTAAAACTTCAAGTGATATCAATTAGTTATATTGTCCAGTTTTTTTAACCCATCTAACAGTTCATCGTGGATAATCACAGGGACGGAAGCCCTTTTTGCTGATCTGTCCCATTTCCCTGTGCCAGCCATACAGTTAGCTTTCACAGTAGTAGTATTCCCCTCCCTCCTTTTAGCCTATTGCGGACAAGCTGCATATCTTATGATACATATGGATCACGTAAATGATGCATTTTATCGCTCTATTCCAGGTTTGTTCCATGTCAAGACCTTATGTCTCTCAATCTGTCATTAAACACACGCAATAAATATCCATGCACCATGATCACCGACATACCCATCCACACAGTATGACAATTTACTGAGAATAACTGAGATCAGTTACACATCTGAGAAGTTGATAGAACCATAAGGTGGTAAGAAATTTACAATCATACGGCAAAAGGATTATGTTTCCTCAAATGTCCTAGTGAGTTTATGATAACTATTAATATAAAATGACAATCAGATAAGCAGTGATTGGAGGTCAGATTGAAAACATGTCAATATGTGGAACGTATGGAACCGCTTGGAACTAATGCAGATTCTCTTTTTATTTTCCTCTTTGCTTAATTGTACTTGACTGATATAATTACTGGACTATAAAATTCTTTTCAATTTAGCTCTGAGAAGTAATTTTCCACAAGATGAGTTGATATTATCTCCAAGAATACATCCATTAAACTACTGCTAAAACAGGAGTATAGTTTTAAGTCATACCTTAGAATCTCTTGTTTTAGTAAAGCGTATTTGGTTTCTGATGCACTTTATTTGTCTATTGAGACTGAAGAACCCCAGTGGTTTATGAGTTCTACTTCGTCTCTTCTAGCTTCGCTTGCTTTCTGGCCTTTTGTTGAAGTGCATTCAACTTACAGGAGTTGGCACTTTGATCGTTCTCCGATCCTAAATGATTTATTGATATAAAAATTTGGAACTATTTTAAACAAGGTACATGTGTGAATAATAGTTAGAGCTTATTGATCAGTTTGATATGAATGGTAATAATTTGGAATTTCATAGTTATCAGAAAAAGATGTGCATAATTGGAGATTCTGGAAATCAAATAAAGTTCATTTTGATCATTGTCTAATGAGCTGAAAAATGTACAAGAAGCATTTTTTTCAGTTTACCTTGTTCTCACGAATGGTCATCTTATGGATCCTGATTTTTAGTATTGTGCAGATAGCATATATTGGCCAGTTCTTATTATTGCAACATGTGCTGCTATTGTTGCTAGCCAAGCAACAATTTCTGCAACTTTCACACTGATCAAGCAGGCTCTTGCTGTTGATTGTTTCCCCCGAGTTAAGATTGTGCATACATCAAAGAAATTTCAACACCAAGTCTATATTCCAGATATTAACTGGATCCTTATGATTTTATGCATTATTGTCACAGCTGGATTTAGGAATCAAAGTGAAATTGGGAACGCTTCAGGTAAGATTGTGTTTCATGATTTTTCTATAGAATTAGAGAAGTTGAATAGAGGAACTTCGGATGTTATGGCCTCCAAAATGAACTTACTGCAACAAAATAATTGATGCTTGTAGTTTCAGTACTAATTTCATTTTAATTGGCAGTACTTGGTGTGAGATTTTATTATGACTATGATAACATTTTGATTTCATAAGTGATTGTCAAGGGTGACCTTGTCATTTTCCAAGTCTTGCATTACGATTATAAGTTGTTCTACATCCTTGGCAACTGTCTTTGCAAAGAACTAACCAAACTGTTGGATGATCTTACTTTTGTATGGGGTTTTCCCCAAACCATATTTGTCATAGACACTCATTTAACCGACTACATGGTTGATGCGGCTTTGACATTTCCTGTTTTCTTCTTTTCGTATTCAAGCTCTCAGCCTCTCTTTTTTAGTCAGCCTTAAACAGAAATCTCATAACTACTTTTCTGTTTTGTGACAAAATAGGGACTGCTGTGGTGATAGTCATGCTAGTGACCACATTCCTTATGATTTTTGTTATGATATTAACATGGCGATGTCACTGGACTCTTGTCCTAGTATTCACTGCCTTGTCCCTGATAGTGGAGGGCACCTATTTCTCGGCTGTCCTATTCAAGGTCAATCAAGGTGGTTGGGTTCCTCTTGCAATTGCATTTGGCTTTTTCATGGTAATGTATGGTTGGCATTACGGTAGAATGAAAAGGTACGAGTTTGAGATGCATAGCAGGATCTCATTGGCATGGATTCTGGGACTTGGTCCGAGTTTAGGGCTTGTTCGTGTTCCTGGTGTTGGACTCGTCTACTCAGAACTAGCTAGTGGAGTGCCAAACATTTTCACACATTTCATCACCAATCTACCTGCAATCCATTCTGTCCTCATTTTTGTCTGTGTCAAGTATCTGCCTGTCCATACAGTCCCAGAAGCTGAGAGATTCCTCGTCAGACGAATTGGACCGAGGGATTTCCATATGTTCCGTTGTGTTGTAAGATATGGGTATAAAGACCTCCATAAGAGAGACGATGAGTTTGAGAACAAGCTCTTTGAGAGCATTTTCCTGCTTGCTCGCTTAGATTCTCTGATGGACGGAGGTTCAGACTCAGATGCATCAAGCATAAATCCTGACCAGAATGAGCAGTGTTCAGAAGGTAGCAACACTTTGGAATATGATGGTAATGAGCTCTATTCCATTGTAGATGCAACCATCTCCTCCTTGCAATCAAACATGTCAACTAGTAGTTCCCCATTGCCAGCCAAGAACACCAACTTGACATCAAATCAGGTTGAGGTTGATGAGATGGAGTATCTGAAGAGTTGTCGAGATGCCGGAGTGTCCCACATCCTAGGAAACACGGTAGTAGTAGCGAGGAGTGACTCAAGATGGTACAAGAAGATTGCCATTGACTATATATATGCTTTTCTTAGGAAGTTGTGCAGGTCAAGTAGTGTCGTCTTAAACATTCCTCATGAGAGTCTCTTGAATGTTGGACAGATTATCCATGTTTAACAAATTTGACAATTTTCTTGGTAAATTCTGTCTGAATTTTCTTTTGATGTTTATATAATTTTAATATTAATTTTTAAAGTTAAACTCGAGTCATAAATTAATTTTTGAAAATTTAAATTATTTAATTTTCTACAAAAAATGAAATAGTCAAATTATACAATACAAGTCTTTTTCTTTTCATATTTTGTTTTATTCTTGGACAAGAAATAGTTTTTCTTTCTCAAATGTTAAACCCAATTTAGATAAACTTGTTTTTTAATCTTTGTTCTCCAAAATTGAGTAAAGGTGTATATCCAACTTTATTAATCTTCTTGAAATTAACATACAACTTTTGAATTGGATTACATCTACAAAAAATAAAATTTTGTAACTAATTCAAGGATGATAGAAAAATAAACAAGATAAAACACAATCACAGAGATCATGTAAAACAAAATCTGTCCATATGCATATAAAACAAAGAATCACGTACTTAGATTCGTGTTATGATTCCATCAGTTATAGAACTTTCTGTTTCCAATTTACTGCAGAGTTATTCTTCTTTTTTTGTGTAAACTTGAGAGAAGAAAAAACAGAAGAAGTAAATACACGGAGAGATGTTTTTACATGTTCAACGTTTCGATTATTACTGTCTTCATATAACTACTTTTGGTAGTTATTTCAAGAGAATTGACTATTATACCTTGCATGGGTATATATTAGTCATTATCTCTCACTCACACATGATGGATTTAATCTCATCAAAAATAGACTATGCATTCTCATACTTGCTCTATAACCCGTGTGACTAGCATACGACGAGAGCACATTGTCGTATATCTGTTAGGAGTATATGACATCTCGATTAATAAATTGATCCTTGAAATTATGAGTCCTTGAGTAAACATTGTATGCTATACCTTAGGTCATATCTTACATTTTCATTGTTTTTGGATCTCATTTAGTTTCTTGAGTCATGACTGTATTCAAATTCTCTACTAAAGAGACGATGACCATCTATGAATACTTTTCATACGAGTCAATGATCTAAAACAAATGAACTTTTTTTTTTATTATCAATTCTCTTTTGAATTAAATTTAATTTTGCTTTCTTAGAATTATTCCATAGGATCGCATCTTGCATGATCTTTTGACAATAACCTAAAGTAGTAAACCTTAAATTCAATTCTTAAAAATGAAACAAGAGTCATAAGGGTAGATGATGAGGTTCTTCTCAATCTCAAGGGTCTCACACAATGTAAGATGAGATTTGGAAACTTACATTAATCCCTTTTTATAGTCAGTTGTGCACACACGGTATGAGTCATGTGCTAAGTATTTACCCACTTTGTTTAATTTGAACATTTTTCATTCAAGAAATACCGTATAGATGATAGTTCAAATATATTCAATGTTTAACTTGAGTTCACTTATCTACTTAAAACCTGTTCAAAACTCACATCTGACAATGTAAGACAGATATAGTGATTAACAAATCACGTTGAACCAATTTCTTTGCGACATTTATGGTTTAAGTTTCTTACTCTCAGTTATCACCTAGATAATAAACTTTAAATATGTCTCATCTCTAGTGAGCATAAACATTAGAGGCGATTTTCCGTGTGAGAGGATCAATCTATAATCTGTCTCATATACTTATGATTTGTTCCAAAATATATTTATACATAAACACATATATTCATGAATCAAATAATACACAATGTATAATCTTCATCATATTATATCCAAACATATGACATTAGACTGAGTGAACATAAATAGAGAAATGTTTATCAATATATTTCAACATCTATATAGTCCTAGTGAATTTACATGCCCAATGTATACATCTCTAGAAATTGGCTTTGTCATTGGGTTTGCTATCATATCTCGCGTAGATATATATCTCAAGTTCACTTATCCTCGTATAACTATATCTTTCATATAATTATACTTGGTATCTATGTGTTTTGTCTTACAATAAAATTGGGGGTCTTTTGTATAAGCGATTGCAGCTTGACTATCACAGTTGATGATCGCTGGATTAATTTTGCTTTTAATGACTCCCAAATGCATTAAGAATCGACGAAGCCACACAACCTCTTGTATTATAATCGAGAATGCTATAAATTCAGCTTCCGTTATGGATAATGTAACGCAAGATTGTTTCTTACTTTTCCATAATATTGCTCCATGGTTTAGTAAGAATACATATCCTGAGGTAGATTTTCTTTCATCTAAATCTCCTTTCCAGTCTGCATCTGTATATCCTTGTATATATAGATCATTGCCTTGATAACATAATGCATAGTCCATAGTTTCCTTTAGATACCTCAATATTCTTTTTATTGCTTTCCAATGTGCTTGGCCTGGATTTGATTGATATCTGCTCATCATCCAAACATCATAACAAATATTTGGTCTTGTACACATCATTGTGTACATAAGAGTTTCAACTGTACTAGAGTAGAGAACAATCTTCATTTGTTCCCTTTCTTGTGGCATTGATGGACAATTTCTCTTACTAAGCCTTCATGTTTAGCATTAAGATTATCAATTGATTTGCAATCTTGCATACGGAATCATTCAAGAATTCTTTGAATGTACATCGCTTATAAAAACGATAACAATCTCTTCGAACAATCTCTTGAAATCTTGACTCCAAGAATGCATGTCGCTTCACCCATGTCTTTCATTTCAAATTGAGATAATAACCAATCTTTGATTTACATAAGAAACAAACAGTCATTACAAGTAATCAATATTTCATCCATGTATAAAGATAAAATCGCAAATTAATTTCGAATCTCTTAACACACACACAATGGTCTTCATTGATCATTTGAAAATTATATGAAATGATTATGTTATGAAAACAAATATATCATTGTCTTGAAGACTGCTTCAGGCCATAAATTGATTTTAATAACCGACATATTTTATTTTCTTAACCTGCCTTGATGAAACCTTCAGATTATTCCATATAGATTTCTTCATCTAATTCTCCATTGAGAAAAGCAGTTTTTACATCCATTTGATGTAATTTAAGATCCATATTGGCTATTATAGCCATAATAAGACATATTGAAGTAAACTTCACAATAGGTGAAAAAGTTTCCTAGTCATCAATTCTCTCCTGTTGTGTATATCCTTTTACTACATGGCATGCCTTATATCTTTCGATACTACCATCAGCTTTTCTCCCTTCAGGGAGATCAACCAAGTCCCATACTTGACTAGAGCTTAAAGAAGTCATTTCTTCTTTCATTACTTTCATCCATTTTTCTTTAGCAGGGCCAGTAAGAGCCTTGTTTACATTCATTGGCTCTTCTTCCTCTTGCGGAACAATCATATTAATTTATCCTTCAATCTCAAAACGATATCGGGGAATTATTCCTCGATTACTTCGTCTTAACCGAGGTTCATCATAAACAAATTCATGATTGATCTGATTGCTTCCACTTAGATCAGTCATCATAGAGAACTTTGCTGTGAAATTGCTCCCACTTGGTTGACGTTTCTCATCTTGATTCTTCATAACAGAATCATTCTGATTAAGCAACTCATATAACAATAGATCTTTACCTATTTCGCCTTGCTTGGGAAAATCATTCTCTAAGAATATTACATCTCGTGATTCAAATTTAGTTACACCTCCATTACTTTGTTCACTAATGAACACGTATTCTTTTTAGTGTTCCGAGTATCTAATAAAAATACTTTTTCTCTCTCTTGGGCCTGATTTTCCATGTTTATGAGAGAGATCATGAACATAGGTTGCACATCCCCAAGGTCTGAGACATGACATATCAAGTCTCCTACCAATTCACAACTCATATATTGTGTTAGTAATTAATTTTGTGGGCACACGATTAAGTACATAGGTGGCTACTAGCAATGCATCACCCCAAAAAGTGATTGGTAAATTTGCTTGGGCCATCATAAACCTAATCATTTCTAATAACGTCCTATTTATTCTTTCAGTGATGCCACTTTGTTGTGAGATTCTAGGAATTGTTAATTGCCTTTCTATTCCTTTCTCGTCACATAAAGCCTTAAACTTTTCTGACAAGTATTCTTTTCCACGGTCAGTTCGTATTGCTTTTATTTTCTTATCTAATTGTTTCTCAACCAAGTTCATATATTTTATGAAACAATCGAATGCTTCCAATTTATGATAAATCAAATGGACATGACCGTATCTAGTATAGTCATCTATGAATATGATGAAATAAACTGGCCCATGTCTAGCCCTTACATTCATTGGACCACAGATGTCAGAATGAATTAATTGCAATGGATATAAAGCTCGTGTTC
>JAOSBK010000003.1:34745065-34803724 GCA_027568895.1 Erythroxylum shatona
TGGTTGCAAAATGTATATAATTAGCAACCATTTTACTATAGTTGCTGAGAATTTGGTTGCTGAAACCAAATTTTCTTATAGTGTGACCAATTTTCTGCACACCCAGCAACATGATTTGCCCATTCTTTATAGATCAACCCATACTAAGATGCAGACCAAGTCACACGCAAGCCTTTCTCAAAGCAGTAAAATAATCAAATCAAAGACAGCACAATTTACTCTTCCATTCACCGTCAACACACACTAGAAAATCTCATAAAATCACTCACATGTGTAGTGCAAAATATAGAGTCACACATGTAATAAAAACTAAAACATAGAAATCTTCACACAACAATCGCTTCAACCATCTAGCAACATCCATACCTCAACTAACGTGATCCACACCATCCTTTATTTAAGATAGACTTCTATTTTTGCAACAAGTCTTATCCAAGAATCAAATTCAAGTAAGAAGTGCTATTTATTTACACCACTTCTTGATTTATATTTTTAATTATTATCTTGAATACCTAATAATCAAAAATGCCAAAATTTAATAATAAGACATAATAAATATCTTAACAGATAAGGATTATTTAGGTTAGATTAGCTAGCTCAAATTTAATTCTTAGTTTTAAATTGAGATGGAATGAATTGTAAGTTGAACCGGTTTTGCTAACCCATGATAACTTCTAGTTAAAAAGTATAACCAAGGTTTTAAAAACCAAACCAGACCATTCGGTCCGATCGAAAAAAGTTTGAACCTGTTAATAGTCCGGTTCGGTTTTACCTAATAACCTCTGTGTATAAAAACCGATTGGTTTAAACTTTTTTCAGTCGGACCAGACAGTCCAGTCCAGTTTTTAAACCCTTGATCAAACTTGCACAACTTTTTTCATGGATTACTCTTTTTTTATTCAATTTACCTTTTAGTGTTTCTTCTTTTACAAGAAAAACAATGTAGAACTTAAAATTTTCCTATTTTTATAAAAACAACCTAAAAAAAAAATCAATCAATTATATGAAAACAAAAATAAGAAATTATAAATGTTTGGTTTAACCGGAATAACAGATGCCATTAAATTATTTTTATTTATATAAAGAACATAAATTATGCTTTGACATCAAAAGTAGTGTTTTGGTTTAACTGAAATATATAAGCTTTAAGGTGTAGTTATCTGTAAGAATGCATAAATATCCTACTATTGCCTTTAAGTTTAGTAGATAAGGTTAAGGTAATTAACGATTAGAATATCTAATTGATTATTAATATGCAACGAACTCAGTCTATCGTGTTTTTATTCAACTTTGAACTGTGAAAGCTTGTTTCTCAAAAGCATATTATGTAGCCCAATGTACATCTCTTTTGGATAAAGCTATTATCGAAAACTTACTTTAAGAAATTCAAAACATATTTGTGCATAAATTCTAACCTTTAAAATAAATGGAATATTTCAAGTTTCTGAAAAAAATCTTAGAATCACCTTTTTTCCACTCATGTATTCGTATTGTCCAAGTTGGGTTCTAAAGAGGAGGAAAATTAATGATCATACGGAGGGAAGGAAAAACTATGTGAATATTCTCAGCGAATCATCCAGTACTTATAAACTTCATTATTTTATCCAAGGTTAATTTTACTTATTCTTATAAGTTTTATTTCTTATTTATTATATACCGATTTTATAGCAGTTCACTACCAGTTGAAACTGTAAACCTTAAACCTTTCCTCTGACTAGATTGATGTCCGGTCCAGTTTTTAAAACGTTGAGTATAACACTTCTTAAGGGACCTAGTTTATTGATAAAAGCATGAATTGGAGATGTTGTAAACTTATCGCTAAGATTTTTTATCGAGAGAGGCTATATATTTTCTGTTAGATATAATCAAGAAAAAACAAAATTACACAAATCATGTCAAGTAGGATCTTTACATATGCATATAATAAAAAAAACACATACTTGGTTTATTGTTGTAGTTCCACCGATTAAAGAACTTTTATTGCCTTTCTTATTCTATAGAAGTTTTCGTTCAGAAGATTAGATCTTATCTTTGTGTTCTTTTGTTTTTAAATGCTAAAACTTAACTACCTTTGGTAGTTATGTAAAGTATAATGACCATAATACCCCTCATGGATATCCCTCATGGGTGTATTTGATTCATTATCTCCTACTCACATATGATAGGTTTTAATCTAATTAGAAAACAAAAAGCTTTGCAACGTTTATACTTGTTCAATAACCAGTATGACTAGCATACGATGAGAGCACATTGCCACATATCTGTTAGAAGTATATGACATCTCGATTTAATAAATTGGTCATGGGACTTATGTGTCCTTGAGTAGACAATGAATGCTATACCCTAGGTCATATCTCATATTTGCACTTTTTTTTATATCTCATTTAGTTTCTTGTGTGATGACTAAATTCAAGTTCTTTACTAAAGTGATGATGGTCATCTACGAATTCTTTTCATCTGAGCCATTGATCTTAAAAATAAATGACCTTCCTGTGTTCTCAGTTCTCTTTTGAATTAAATTTAATTTGCTTTCCTAGAATTATTCCATAGGATCGCATCTTGCATGATCTTTTGGCAATAACCTGCAAACCTTAAATTCAATTCTTAAGAATGAAACAAGAGTCATAAGGGTATATGATGAGGTTCTTCTCAACCTCAAGGGTCTCACACGATGTAAGATGAGATCTAGAGACTTACATTAATCCCTTTTATGCTTAGTTGTACACATATGGTATGAGTAATGTGCTATAGTATTTACCCACTTCTTTTAACTTGAACATCTTTCATTTATGAAATACCATATAGATGATGTTTCAAACATACTCAGTGTTTAACTTAGGTTCACTTATCTAATAAAAAATTGTTCAAAACTCACATCTGGCAATGTAAGACAGATATAGTGATTAATAAATCACTTTGAACCAATTTCCTTGCAGCATTATGGTTTAAGTTTCTTGCTCTCAATCATCACCTAAACAATAAACATTAAACATGGCTCATCTCCAGTGAGCATAAACACCATAGGTGATTTTCCTTATGAGAGGGCCAATTATAATATGTCTCATATACTCGTGATTTGTCCCAAAATATATTTATGCAAAAAGACATATATTCACGAATCAAATGGTATACAATGTATAATCTTTATCATACATTATATTCAAAATATGGCATTATAATAAGTGAACACACAGAGAAATGTTTATTAGTACATTTCAGCATCTATGTAGTCCTAGTAACTTTACATGCCCAATGTATACATCTCTGAAAATTGGCTTTGTCATTGGGTATGCTATCAAATTAGATATCTATTTCATGTTTACTTCTCCTCGTGTAACTATATCTTTCACATAATTATACTTGGTATCTTTGTGCTTTGTCTTACAATGATATTTCGGGTCTTTAGTATAAGTAATTGAAACTTGATTATCATAGGTTATGGTCACTAGATAATTTTGCTTTTAGTGACTCCCAAATGCACTAAGAATCAATGCAGCCACATAGGCTCTTGTACTGCAGTTGAGAATGTTGTAAAATCAGCTTCTATTGTGGATAATGCAATGTAAGATTGTTTCTTACTTGTCCATGATATTGCTTCATATTTTAGTAAGAATACATATCCTAAGGAAGATTTATTTCATCTAAATCTCTTCCCCAATCTGCATCTATATACCCTTGTATATGTAGATCATTTCCTTGATAACATAATACATAGTCCACAGTTCCCTTTAGATACATCAATATTCTCTTTACTGCTTTCCAATGTGGTTGGCTTGGATTTGATTGATATATGCCCACCATCTCAACAACATAACAAACATCTGGTCTTGTACACATCATTAGGTACATAAGTCTTCCAACTGCACTAGAGTAGGGGACATTCTTCATTTGTTCCGATTTTTGTGGCATTGATAGGCAATTTCTCTTACTAAGGCCATCATTTTTAGTAGTAGGATTATCAATTGGTTTGAAATCTTACATACAGAATCATTCAAGAATTCTTTGAATGTACATCGCTTGTGAAAACCATAACAATCTCTTCGAACAATCTCTTGAAATCTTGACACTAAGAACGTATGCCACTTTACCCATATCTTTCATTTAAAATTCAGGTCAAAACCAATCTTTGATTTGCATAAGAAACACATAATCATTACAAGCAATCAATATATCATCCATGTATAAAGATAAAATCACAAATTTATCTTTGGATCTCTTAACATACAAACAATGTGCTTCATCAATCATTTGAAAATCATATGAAATGATTACGTTATAAAAACAGATGTACCATTGTCTTGAAGACTGCTTCAGTCCATAAATTGATTTTAATAAGTGACATACCTTATTTTCCTGACCTGCCTTAATGAAACTTTCAGGTTATTCAATATAGATTTTTTCATCTAATTCTCAACTAGGAAAAGTATTTTTTACATCCATTTAACCTAATTTAAGATCCATAGTGGCTACTATAGCCATAATAAGAAGGATTGAAACAAACTTCACGATAGGTGAAAAAGTTTCCTTCTAATCAATTCCCTCATGTTGTGTATATCTTTTTGCTACAAGGCGTCCTTATATCTTTTGAAACTACCATAAGCTTTTTGCTTTACTTTGAGAACCCACTTGTTCCTAATTGCTTTATGCCCTTCAAGGAGGTCAACCGAGTCCCATACTTGATTCGAGCTTAAAGGAGTCATTTCTTCTTTCATTGCTTTCATCCATTCTTCATTAGCAGGGCCAGTAAGAGCCTTATTTACATTCCTTGGCTCTTCTTCCTCTTGCGGAACAATCATATTAATTTCTCCTTCAATCTCAAAACGACATCGGGGAATTATTCCTCGATTAATTAAACAAGGTTTATCATAAACAAATTCATGATTGATCTGATTGCTCCCACTCGAATTAGTCATCATAGAGAACCTTTATATGGAATTTCTCCCACTTAGTTGAAGTTCCTCATTTTGATTCTTCATAACAGAATCATTCTGATCAAATGACTCATATAACAATAGGTCTTTACCTATTTCGCCTTGCTTGGGAAAATCATTCTCTAAGAATGTTACATCCCGTGATTCAAATTTAGTTACACCCCCATTACCTTGTTCACCAATGAATACGTATCCTTTTGAGTGTTCTGAATATCTAATAAAAATATTTTTCTCCCTCTTGAGCCTAATTTCCTATAGTTGTGAGAGTGGTCATGAGCATAGGCTGCACACTCCCAAGGTCTAAGACTTGACACATCAGGTCTCCTACCAGTCTATAACTCTTATGGTGTGTTAGTAATTGATTTTGCGGGAACATGATTAAGTACATAGGTAGCTATTAGCAGCGCATCACCCCAAAAAGTGATCGGTAAATTTACTTGGGCCATCATGGGCCTAATCATTTATAATATCATCCTATTTCATCTTTCAATGACACCATTTTGTTGTGGGATTCTAGGAATTGTTAATTACCTTTCTGTTCCTTTCTCATCATATAAAGCCTTGAACTTTTCTGACAAGTATTCTTGTCCACGATCAATTCGTAATGCTTTTATTTTCTTATCTAATTGATTCTCAACCAAGTTCATGTATTTTATGAAATAATCGAATGCTTCTGATTTATGAGAAATCAAATAAACATGACCATACTGAGTATAGTCATCTATGAAGGTGATGAAATAAACTGCCCCACGTCTAGCCCTTACATTCATTGGACCACATATGTCTGAATGAATTAATTGTAATGGATATAAAGTTCGTATTCCCTTTCCAAATGACTTTCTTTCCATTTTACCAGCTAAACAATGCTCAGATGTAGGTAGATCCACTTGACTTAGATTACTTAAAAGTCCTTCTTTAGCTAATCGAATGATTCAATTTTGTCCAATATGACATAGTCTAGCATGCCACAAAGTTGTAATATTATTGGAATTACTAGATATAAATAATGAATAACTTATATTATTATTTTTTAACACATCCAGTACAATAAAACCATCACATAAAAATCCATGACCATAATTAATAGATCCAAGATACAAATCCATTCCACCACTGTGGAAATTTATATTGAAACCAAATCAATTCAGTATTAACACAGATAAAATATTCCTACAAATTTATAGGCAAATAATACTTCATGTAGGATGAGGGTCGTCCTCCATGCATGTCTAATATACATGTGCTAATTCCTTGTATAGAAACTCTAGAATTGTCACCTACATAAAGCCATCGACTCCCACTTGGGAGTTTACGAAACTCAGAAGGCATCTTTATCCTTCGCTAGATGGTTGGTTGCTCCTGAGTTTATAATCTACAAAAGATGTGATTCAGTTAGAAAAACTGGATAAGAAACATTCACAGAATAAATGTTTATACTATAAAGCTGTACCTTCTTAGGCTCGGTACAATCTCGAGAAAAGAGGCCCTTGTTACCACAATTATAGCACTTCACATGTTTCATGTTCTTCTTCTTAAAGGGACATTTTCCCTTTCCATGTTGGTTTCATTTTCCCTTCTTGGATTTCTGAGGAGAGTGGTCAAATCTCTTATTATTCTTCCACTTAGGTCTACAGTGATGCTTGTGTTTCTTGTTCATAGCTCCATGTGATCTAGAACTAATTGCATATGCTTCAGAAGAAATCTTTGAGGCTTCAAGATGCTCCTCCTATAAGATAAGATGCCTCGTAGCATCTTCCATTATCTTGATGTTCTCATTATGAGTTAGGTGCATCTTTATATTCTCCCAACTCTGAGGCAATGAATGAATCATAGCTTGCACTTGTTGTTCATCAAATAACTCATGACCAAAATCATGTAACTCACTTACTATGTTCGATATTTTCCTCAAATGCTTTTGCATTGTATCATTTGGGTGCTTCTTATAAGTATCAAACTTAATTATAAGTGACCTCACTTTGGTTATTAAAGCACCTCCAAAATGAGCAACCAATGTGAACTACATGTCCTTTGTAGTTTCAAATTTGTAGAACTCTTGCATGATACCATTATCCATGCCTACTCGCCAACGTGATGAGAGCTAAAGAGTTCGTCTTTTTCCATAATTCATATGCATCACAGTCCCTCTTATGCTAAGCCATATTTCCTTCCTCAGGAACATTCATCGTTAGGTTTAATGGTTTAAATGCCTCTTGCTCCTTCAGTACATATTGGATTTTCATATTCTAGATTTCATAATTGTCACCATTGAGTTTCTCACCCCTATTGAGTTCAACAACAATATTCTTTGAAACAGTAGCCATTTTTCTTTTTGTTTGAAACACTAAGTTTCTACAATAAGAAAGAAATATATATGTGCATTAATGTCATATTAATCATTCATAGAGTAAATAATTTGATGACAATTGCTTATGAAATAAAAAGTACACTAATGTATTCAATCATCATTCATACAACAATCAAATCCTAATATTACTTCAACCAAATTCCTGTATGGTATACATGTAAACATATTACATAAAAAAATAAGAATTTGGTTTTATTAAAAAAATATTGTATTAAATGCGCTACAATCGACGAATGGTCTATAGGTAACAAACCCTATGCAAAAATGAGTTCACAAATTTGCGTGACACAGTTCACAAGGCTCGATGTACAATAGCTCTTACTATTTCTATTGGAAGACCTATGGTATATAAAGTCCTAATCGACTCCCTTCTACACATCTCTTCAATAAATGTCATCACTAACAAATTATAAGTCTTTTTATTAGAAATATTATTCCAGAGCATTTGTAATGGTTCGCTTTGAGGTTAAGGTAATGTTGCAAGCAAAGTCATGTGTTTTACTTCAACATCTGTATAAGCTCGACAACCTCCAAAGCATAATTCTTGCATCATGTTATTAACTGAAATAACATGTTATGTTAGAACGTCTCCAGGCATTAAACACATGTTAACTAATTTTAGATACATAGTGCCACTATGTCTCTTTTGCACTTCACATCAAATAAGCTTAGGCATCTGCTTAATAATAGGAATCTTCCTGAAAAACAAAATTTCAAGAATCAGAAGAGTGCATAAAATAAAAATTATTTTGTTTAACACATAGCGAACTCATGTTCATATTATGGAAACAATTTAATTCTATCAGTAATTTATTTAACTAATCAAAGTGTGATATTAATATCTAATCAAGTAGAAACTTATTTCTAATCTAATCATATTCAAAAATGAATAATTCAAATTGAATTAGAAACTTATTTCTAATTTAAATTATAATTGAACTAATCAATTTATCTTGGTTTAATTAGAAACTAATTTATAATGAAACCCATTTCTAATTTTAACTAAACAAATTAGTTTTCTTGTATTAAAACAAACTAATTTATAATATTTTATATTAATTAGAAACTAATTTAACTAACTTAATTAGTTTGTGTAAATTAGAAAGCATATTTCTAATTCTTTATGTTACAATTAATTGAAAACATATATCCAAACAAAAAACTATTTGTTAAGTCTTTTATCTTATATATATTTTCATTTAAAAACAATTCGTGGCATATGGACACTGCTTCTGAAAACTCAAAAGTTACATTAATTATAATAAGACAAAACCAGTAGCCATTCTTCTTAATGCACTTTTTAGAAAAACCATGTAATTCAACTCTTGTGAAAGGCCACGTGCCTCTGGTTATACAAGAGGAAGAACTCTCTTCTTCTTCTTCTTCTCTGTGTTAAGTTTTTGTGTTCTTTTTTTTTAATCTTTTTCTTAAGAACTATGTTTCAATGTGGAAGACCATGCATTTGTCACTGTTGAAAACTGTCAACAATATCTTCGAAAAAACAACATTTTCTATTTTGTATTTAATACCATTCAATGTTTACTGTTGAAGACTTTCAACAATATCTTCCCAACAAAAAAAAAAAAGAAAAAACAACATTTCTATATTGGATTATTGGGAACAGAACGAGTAAAAACAAAAAACAGAACCGTAAAACATATGATATAAAATAGCATATCAACAGTCATGATATTTGTATATATTCATAGTATTATTCACAAATCCAAAATGCAGATTTACGCATGCATATAACATAAAAAAAAATTAACCTTGCTTTGATACTAATATTAGAAAAAATAAATAAGATAAAACACAATCACAGAGATCATGTCAAATAGGATATGTTCATATGCATTTAAAATAAAAAATTACATACTTTGATTCGTGTTATGATTCCACTAGGTATAGAACTTTCTGTTTCCAATTTACTGTGGAGTTATTCTTCTTTTTTGTGTAAGCTTGAGGAAAGAAAAAACAGAAGAAGCAAATAAACACAAAGATATTTTTATATCTTCAACGTTTCATTTATTGTTGTCTTCATATAACTACCTTTCATGATCTCATCTAAAAGTCTCTCCTTTAATGTTTGTTTCAAGAGCATTGACTATCATACCCTTTATGGGTGTATTTTGGTCATTAAAGGATTTGGAACATGATCTCATCTAAAAGTCTCTCCTTTAATGTTTGTTTCATGAGATGAAAATAGTGAGACATCTGAGAGGCATGTGCTTTCTAACATAGAAATACCATATTAGAAAAACAAATAAAGAATGTAATGATTTATAAAAGTATGCTTGGTTGACTTGGGGAAATGATAATAAGAATTATATTGAATAAAGAATGTAATGATTTATAAAAGTATGCTTGGTTGACTTGGGGAAATGATAATAAGAATTATATTGAATATAGAGAGGAATGAAAAGAAATATGATTTCCATTCCTCACTATATTGGAGGGTATGGAGTATTGCCCTAAAAGAGAATATAAAAATACTATCTATCTAATTATAAAATTAAAAAAATAACCACATTGATATGGAGTATTGCCCTAAAAGGGAAAATAAAAGTATTGTTCATCCAATTATGAAATTATAAAATCAGCCACATCTAAAATTTGATTTTTTAAGAATAAAATTTTCATAGAAATCATATCAAAATATGTTTTAATGAGTTTTTTGGACTAATTAGTTGGTTTAAGATATCCTAAACCTTTTGGAAGAGAAGTCCAGAGCCTAAATGTCCTTAATTTAATGTACACTTCGCTTAGTCTTAAACCTTTACGAATAAAAAAATATTGTTCATCCAATTATAATATATTACCCTAAAAAGGGATTAAAAAAATTGTTCATCTAATTATAATATATTATCAACTATCTTTTTTCATTTCTTACGCTTTTCTTTCTTTCCACACCAACTAATCAAGCCTCCCCTAAATAATAAAAAAATCACTAAATCTTAATTAATTATTGTTTAGTCTAAGATTTTCTTAACCTGAACGGAAATTATATTAATGTAGTTTAAACTTAACATGTTATATATGTTATCAAGATCAGCCACTTCTAAAATTTGATTTTTAAGAATAAAATTTTCATAAAAATCATATCAAAATATGTTTTTAACGAGTTTTTTGGACTAATTAGTTGGTTTAAGATATCCTAAACCTTTTGGAAGAGAAGTCAAAAGCATTAATGACCTGTTTGGTTTAACGATTGGAACACATAAAGAATATAATTGTTATTTTATGAATATAAAAGAAGAGGAATATAATAGAATAGGTATTACTTTGTTTGGTTTACTACTAAAGAATTTTTGAAATGACAAAGGAATAACTAACAAGAAGATGAAAATATCCTTATCCTTGTTGTTGTTGTTGTTGTTGTTGTTATTATTATTATTATTAAATTCCTTATTATTATTATTATTATTATTATTATTATTATTATTATTATTATTATTATTATTATTATTTATATAGTTGCAATTGCAATATAAAATAACAATGAAATGATATTGAAAATAAATATAACATAGGGCTTTAAATTGCTAAAAAGTTAGTTGAACAAAAATTAAGTTTCAGTCCTATTTTAAATAACTAGACAAAATATTTAAAGTTCAATATAACTTTTAATGGGTGGCAAGAAACCTCCTCACCTACCCAAGTCTTTAAGAAGACTGAACAATGAAAAAATACAAGCATTTGTGTAGGATGATCAGGAATTTTATCTAAAGTGGTATCCCTTTCATCATTTGTGAGCCCCTCTATTTTATCCAATGCACTATATACTTGTTTAACTCTTTGTTGAATATACTTTTCAGTCCAAAACTTTTACACAATTTATCTCCAATCTGATTTATGGTATCATCCAACATTCTGGCAACAACAATAAGTGAATCTGCACAGCTTGCTTCTCTTGTATCATTTCTCCTCTTTTTTTCCTCCTTTCTAAAATATTTTGAGCTTGTCTTTCAAGATTTGATGCTTAAGGTTGGGTAAATGACTTATCTATATCATGCAAACCATGCTCATATTAATCATAACCACATTCATTTGACCCACCTACACCTTTTTACCTTTCCATTTCCTTAAGAATTTCTGTAGTAGTTCATGCAACATTTCCAGTTCCACGATCTTCTCCATAGATCCCAATCAATTCCTTATAGAAAGGAAAGCTCTTCTTTTGAAATTGAACAGCATCTTTGTGACTCTGACAAGAAAAAAAACAACAATAATTTATATAAATGACAAGAAAGTAGTTAAAGAAAATATTTAAAACAAGTTAAAAGTTCAATATTTACACTTAAGTAAGAATCCCATACATAATCTTCAGCTGTGACCATCTTCCTTTTAGTATCCCATCTAAATCCACTAGTATCTTTCCTTACCATTTCATAAACAATGCTCCAGTCTTTCTTTAAAGTCTTAATCCTAGACTTTATGTGAGGTCTAACTTTTAAGCTTGAATTATGAAGCTTTGTTGCTATCATTCTTTCTAATTCACTGAGATACCAGCTTTAAATCAAGTATCAGCACTGTAAGTTCCCATATTATGCAAATTAACCATGCAGGAAATTAGCACAACATCCTCATCATAGTTCCACTTTCTTTTTGTTCCTTTTGAACTTTGAGAATCAATAGTCGAAGGGAAATTCATCGACATACTTGTCTACCAAATTAAAGCAATATTGATAAATTAAAAATACACATCATAATAAAGGAAACATTCATAAAATTCTTCATACCAATTAACATTACTGATCAACAACTTACAAAAAATTTCATACAGTGTTCAGTAACAACGTACAACATAAGCAACAAAGAGTACAACAACTTACATAATCAATAATATAAAACCTCCTAACAGTCAAGCATAATAGGACACCTAGAAAATGTCAATTCTCATTTTGCCTAGATGTTTGTCATTCATTGAACATTTCGCATGCCAATTCATTTCTCCAATTTGTCCAAGCATTAGTTGGATCAATAGCAGTTATACATTCCTTCTCAACAACTGGATTGGTGTTAAAAGAATCCCCTAAATCACTCTCTATGGATCAAAACTCATCTCTTAGTTAATAAAATTATGAAGCAAACAACAAGCTATAATAATTCGATTGTGTGTCTTTATTGGATAAAATGATGGACTCCTAAGAATAACCCACCTAATTTTTAGTAATCTAAAATGCCTCTCAATTACATTGCATGCAATCGCATGTTTCATAGTAAAAAATTTCTCTGCAGTTCTTGGTTGGTAACCTTAACGCTATTCATTCAAATGGTATCTTTGACCCCTAAAAGGTGCAAGGAAGCCCTCTCAATTTGTATAACATGCGTCAACAAGGTAATAGCAACCTATATATAAAAAACAGTACATAAGTTATATAAAAAAACACTACATAAGTTATTTAATGTACATTATCTCATATACAAAATTTCAAATAACCTTCCTATATCATATAGAAAAGCTTATCATGAGGCACTTTTAGTCCATGTCTCCTAGTAATTACATTACGAAGAACTTAACCATCGGCTACTGACCCTTTTCAACCAGGAAGAACATAAACAAATTGCATGTAACGTGTGCACACACCTAACATATTTATTGCAATGTCGCCTTTACGAGTTTGAAATCTAGGCTTATCTTTAATTGACACATTAACCCTGGTATGTGTCTCATCTAGAGCACCTAAACAATTCTACAATTCAAATGAAATAAAAAAATAATGAGGAACCTTAATCACATTCACTATATTTTCTTATAAAAGTAATAGAGTGATTATCTACCTTAAACCACATCCACCAATGGTCCGAAGAGTTTGTTGGTATGGGCTCAGGTTTTCTAAACAAATGATCTTGCAAATGCATCACTGCATTTAAAACATTATGAAAACACTGACTAATTGTCTCACCTGACCTTCTAAAATTTTTCCTAATAACTTGATTTTAATATGATGAGCAATAATATGTAAGAAAACTACTACTTGTTCATCAATAAGCATGTTTTTTGTTGATTTTAATCCTCCTATACTTTCTAACATTTTACATAGTTTAAAAAAAGCTTGCCTATTCATCCTAACCATTGAAATACATGACTTATCATTGTCATGCACAATTTGCCTCACATAAACTCGATTTGCATAAAAAATTAGAAAATAACTTATAACCCTTGTCCTATAACCATATAAAGAAGCCTCCAATGAAAACAAATTGAATAGCGAACTAACAATATTACACAACTACAACCATACAGTTAAGACAACCACAATCATTTTTGTTCTTTTGGCATTTCTGCATAAACTCAAACTAAAATGAGTCATGACTGCAAAAAATAAAATTTCTAATGTATTTACATAAACTTGTTCAAACAATGTACAATGTAAGAGAACAACTATTAAATAATTCAAAATAGTTGAAGGCATAAAGTAGAATAAGAGAGAAAAATAAGATAATATTTCTAGAGTTAAAAAGAGGGGATTATAGAACATAAAAACCAAAACTCAAACAAACAGTTTAAATGAAACCTTAACTCAAATAACCCAACACCAACTTAAGGAAAATAGAAAGAAAGGCAAAAGCATAATAAGCATAATGAGCCTAGTGGCTAAGGGTAAGGAAAGTACATTTATATCTTGATTTTGGTTACAAATATTTGTGTTTTGATCCAAATGTGAGATAAATTGAGTACAAATGGTATGAATATTAATTGAATTATTTTTGTGAATTTTGTATATAAGTTGAAGGGAAAGTCACGTAAAGTTGCATGAAAAGAGAAATAAAAATTCAAAAAAGAAAAAAAAAAGTGGTGACAAGTGTCACCACCTTAAAGGTGGTGTGACTGTTAGTCATGCATGGTGCAAAATTAAGGATTTGGTAAAGATTTAGTCAAAATCAAGGAAATTGAAGCTTCAACTGAAAACATGGACACAATTATTGCCTACTGTTGAGATGAGAAGATGCTTTATCCGAAAATTTTGGAAGATAACGGGCGCAAAAATAAAGAAAGTAAACACCTACGGCAAATGGAAGGAGGATGATTTTCATATGGACCACATTAATGTGAATGTTGACACCTAGGGCAAATGAAAGGAGGATGATCTTCATATGGACCACATTAACGTGAATGTTGACACCTAGGGCAAATGGAAGGAGGATGATCTTCATATGGACCACATTAACGTGAATGATTCTTAATAATCCCAAAAATCTGCACAAAATGAGAAGATATATTTTTAAGATTGTGAATTTGATAAGATCTTTGTATTTAAATTTATGTGTTTCTCATTTTAGCATAGGACTTTACCTTCATCCTTTCTTATAAATAGGAGAACTTTTCATTAGTTGATGGATCTTTTAGCTTTACATAGTTTTCATCTACTCTTCGTTTTGTTGTTTTTGTTTCAAGTTATGAATGACTAAAATCTTTGTTCTAGTCAAGATTATCAAAGTTTGATTCAACTAAATTGTAAGAATTGTTCTTCAATTGTTTTTTCTCTTCTTGAATGTTTGAATATTTTCGATATTCTTGAGATTTTATTTGGTTTAAATATTGACATCTTATTTGTATCAAATAAATACTTCTATTTGGATCTCTAAACCCAGTCGTGTTTATTAGATCCAATAAAGTAGAAATCAAATGCATTCGATGAAATTAAATCACTGGAATTGCATTTTTGGAAATATTCAGTTCACCTTAAATAATTCAATTCGAGTATTATTTGGTGAAATGGTGGCTTTTCTAATCTTTAAAGTTGTTTACAATCTAAATACTAAAAGCTAATTTGGGACTGGATTTATTTGTGGATCAATTCCCATCTAAATTATTAGAACTTATTAATACTTATAACCATTTCATTTGAGAAGGAAAATTATATTTCCATTTGATGATCAATTAAATGGAACTAAAACCGAGATATATCTTGGCTAGAAATTTTCTTTTCAATTCCTTCATATTATACTTTTTACAGATGTCTTAGTTTCGATTATTAAGTCATTTAATCACAATACCCCATTTTTATTTACTATTATAGAATTCGGATTATATAACCAGTCTCTGTGGATTTTGACCTTACTTGCTATTTCTACGAAATTTAATTTTTCAATAGTAGGAAATTATTTTTGTTAGCTTTGACACCTAACAATTTATTATGATTTATAAATCATTTCGTTCTTTATTTTTCTAATATGGTACTTAATACTCATTTCCACGTTAGAATTCACACACATCTAGATATTTTATTGTTTTCATCTCATGAAACTTAAGAACATATACCTTTCTTATAATAAAATAAAATTAAAGTTCAATCCCTACATTAAACTAGAGATTTTTAGATGAGTTTATGTTCCAAATCCTTGAATTAGTCACAAAATTTTATTTTTGCAGTTGTAATCCAATTTAAAAGTTGTATGTGAAGTTCAAGAAGGTCAATAAAGGTGGATATATACCTTTACTCAATTTTGGAGAATGAAGATGAAAAAAAAAAAGTTTGTGTAAATTAGCTTTAACAATTGAGAAAGGAAAACAATATCTTGTCCAAGAATAAAACAAAGTATGAAAAGAGAAAGACCGGTGTCTATTGGTTTAACTTTTTAATTAGACTCATACAAATTGACTATTTTATTTTTAAAATAATTTAAATTTCAAAATCAATTTATGAATCGAGCTCAACTTTGAAAATTATGTTTTTATTTAAATTATATAAAAAATTAACAGAAAATTCAATCTCTAAAAGTATATTAAACTAATTACATATCATTATCATCATCACATCCAGCTCAAAATCCCGCAATAAAGCACAGCCTGGAGAGGTCTGATAGTACGTAGCCTTACCTCTACATAGTAGAGAGACTATTTCCGTTAATTATTACATACATGACAAACGATTATTTGACTATATTTATATACTCATATTTAGTGTCTTTGGTTTGTTATTCAATAGTTTTACAATTTTTCTTGTTACTTATTTCGCTTCAAATGTGTTAATAAATAATAAATTGTCTTCATAGATCAAAAGAAGAAAAATTTGGGTGCAATCGAGGCATAAAACGAGGATTTGAAGCAACTTTAGAGATACACGACTGTATACAGTAACAGTTTAAGTTATTGTACACTATATCTACCCATGTGAGAAGATACACAGCCTTGTATGTTAAGTCACTACACCTGTGTAAAGTCACAAATTGAGATGTTTTTGAAATATACGGTCACCTAAATATCCATATATATCTAAAAAAACTTAGTTTTTACTATAAAAGAATATTATTGAAGGCTACACTAAAGAAAGCATTTTAGAGTTGTATTAGACACCAAAGAAGAGGTAATTATAAATAAAGGAAGAAAAACACAAAGATTATGTCACAAAATCCGATAGAGAGCAACCTTTAATCCTAATTGTAAGAAGATTTCATTAAAGACAAAACCAATTGGATGTAGATAGAGTAGTTCACTATGCTTATATATTAGTCTTTTTTTCGCTCTTTCTTCGATATGAGATACTCACAAGTGAGTATTCTCAATATCCCTTTTTACTTGGGCAATTTAGAGAGGTACGTAAACAATCCTCATTAGGGCTGGATTTCTGACTGAGGTCAAATAGGCCCCCTCCTGGGGCAAACAATACTGCTAGGCCACTTGCATGCATAATTTAAAGCTTTCTCCAATTGCTTAAATAATGGCCCCCCTTTCAGTAAGTCAAGATCTTCATAGGCTCTGATATTATGTTAAATTTGCGATGGGCTTATAGGCTCACATGAGGAGAAAAGTTAGACCACACATAAGTCCTAGTGAGGTTTCATGTCAAAACCAGTTGGTTGTAGCTAGAGTAGTCCAATAGACTTATATGTTAGTCTTCTTTCTCTTCTTTCTTCAATATAGGACACTCAAATATGAGTATTCTCAACATATATTCTTGAATTGATACATCCGAAATATTAGTTCAATATTTGATTTCATATGATTAAGGTTGAGAAAATTTTTCGTGTAAATAGATATATCATAGTTAGTAGGAGTTGCATGCAAACATAGAGGTAGGTTGACATAAATCCTTTAAATTATAGTCAAACATGATAGTGAAATTTACATATCGAATAATACAATCTTATGGGTTTTAACTTGAAAAATATTTCAATTAATCAACCGATGATTAGTTGTTAATAGTCTTGAAAAAGATATTAACATAAGAATTTCTACTATCCAATAATCAATAATTTAATTACATAATAAAGGTTAGTGTTTAAGATAACTTAGGAGATTCCTCACTTAAGTACTATTTATTTGATGTCGACTAATCGTATTATTTTCCTTATCCTCGTTCATTATTATGTTAACTTTAATTAGTTTAGTTTAGTTTTTAATTAAATTCTAAACCTAATTCAACTATTTTATTAAAAAAAGGGTTAATACTAGTACTTACAGCCTTCGTGAGACCCAAGCGTATTTGTCAGTGTTAGCTACTGCTGCAACGAGTACTTGTAGTTAAAACTTATAATTTTTATAAGGACAAAAGAATAAATCTCAATATAAAATAGTACACTTTTAAATTTTATCAAAACTATAAATGTTTATGATTATTTATATAATTTAAATTCGTTATGATATATTATTATTTTAGATAAATTATTATAAGAGTATAAACTTACGAAATAGTAAATTATTTATAGTTTATATAATTACTAAAATTAAAAAGTATGAACTTATGAAATAACCTTAAAGTGAAAATTTTAATGATTTTATCAATATGAAAATGAATTTTATTTTATAACTTTGATTTAGAAATGAATTTAAAATTTAAAAAATAGACAAAATCCTACCATGTACAAATCTACCCTTTAACATACATATACAGAATCACACTAATAAATGTCTGCACTAAAAGAATACATAACTTTGTGAATTTACCAAGAAAACTGTTAAACATGGATAATCTGTCCAACATTCAAGAGACTTTCATGAGTAATGTCTAAGACGACTCGACGTGACCTGCACAACTTCCCAAGAAAAGCATATAAATAGACAATGGCAATCTTCTTGTACCATCTTGAGTCACTCCTCGCTCCTACAACCATGTTTCCTAGGATGTGGGACACTCCGGCGTCTCTACAACTCTTCAGAAACTCCATCTCATCAACCTCAACCTGGTTTGATGTCAAGTTGGTGTTCATGGCTGGCAATGGGGAACTACTAGCTGACATGGTTGATTCCAAGGAGGAGATGGTTGCATCTACAATGGAATAGAACTCATTAACATCATATTCCAAAGTGTTGCTACCTCCTCGACACTGCTTATTCTGGTCAGGATTAATGCTTGATGCATCTGAGTCCCAACCTCCATCCATCAGAGAATCTAAGCGAACAAGCAGGAAAATGCTCTCAAAGAGGTTGCTCTCAAACTCATTGTCTCCTTTATGTCTGAAGAGGAAGGGAAGGATTAAAACTGTGAACTTTTGGTGGTGAATGGAATGCCATTAACCCCTTCCCTCCCTTTTACACTAGCTTTTGTGGATTTCTTTGTTAAACATGCTTATTACTGATAAGTATTCACTACGAAACAGCCATTAAAATTACAGACAGCATCTGAAAGTTTGCTGCTTGCTAGTTCAGCCACTTTCTTTCTGTCAAGAGATTTCTTCTCTATCTTTGCACAAAACTGCACAATGTTTATCTATCTGCATACATTCCATTAAACACAACTATTTTCATGTGCATATGCTTTCTTTGTTTGAGTTGATTATATCGTTTGCATCACGCCTCCTTTATCAAGCTCTTCCCTTGTTTTCATATGTTTGAACCTATGACATGATCTGAACAAATATTATTGCTTTTTTATGATATTGCTTACTGTAACTCCAATAATAGACCATTGACTATAATTTTAAGTTATGCATGAACAAGTGGTAACTATAATTTTCTTTTAACATGTACACTAGATAGAAAATCAGCTTCAGAATTTGGAAAAAGAAAATAACTGGTACTTAAAATTATTTTCATTACCAAACTCAAGAATTCTACAATAAACATACAAATGAGTGTTAAATAACATATTAAAAAAGGATGAAATGATTTTTAAATCATAAAAATATTAATAATAAATTATTTTCAGTTATTTTGAGTTTATAATTTTCTTAAAACTAAATTGAAATTCTTGTTAATCAATGTTATTAGAATAAATATTTATTAGAATATAAGATACAAATGGTATCAAACTATACCATGGCTTGGTATTATCTCTAAGAATTCCAAGCCTTCTGCACTTTCCTGGCTAGATACCTAGTGGCATTAATACCTCCAGTAGCTACGAAACCAGAGACGGCCTGTCTCAAACTTGAAACCATGACAGTCCTCCTTATAACCTTCTGCATGCATTTAGCAGCATCTTCTCTTGAACTGATCTTGACTTCACGCAAGACTCGTCCTGTAAATTTGGAATCAAGATTGTCAGTTTAATATGAAAATTTGCAAGTTTTGAGTTATATTTTCCTTGAGGAACAAGGTTCTAGCTTCATACCGGAATCGGACATTGTTCTTTCCTCTCCAAGCTTCATTGCCATTGTGCTTCTGACCAGTGGAGGTAGAGAACCAACAAGAGAACGGGTCACCGACAAACAACAATCCTGACATATTTTTGTTCAGAACAAGATGAATTCATCTAAACGTAATGAAAAGATAACTATAATGAAAGAACAGAGAAAGGTTGAACTTAGGAACTTGAGGTGCCGATCATTGAATGCTACACACTCAACTCAATACTATTTTTCAGGTTAAGACCTAGAACTTAAGTGAGATGATTAACTCTACTATACATCCTGTAATCTCTTGAAAAGTCTGGTTACGCTTTCGACAAGCTTTAGTTTTATGATATAAGAACATTACAGGCCTATAGATGTTTGACATGCTTCACATGCAAAACAATCAAACCTGAGACAAAATTGCCTGGTGATCGTTGCATGAATTGAGTTTCAAAATCTCTTTGGCTTCATATTCATGGAAAATTGGTTCATACATTGACCGGAACAAATTGAATTGCCCTTGCACGATCTTCTTTACCTGTAGTTGGTTAAAACAGATGAAACAACAACTCCAACAAAAAGAAAAACTACGTTGGCCATTCGCAAAATTAAGCCAACTGCATTTAAAGTCAGTACACAGCACAAATTTGAAAAGATAACGACCATAATATCTTGCCTGAAAAATCAAAGTGCTTGAAAAGGATGATGAAAAGCAAATTCCCATTTAAGGTTTGCATAGGCTTGTGTCAAAGCTTACCTTATTTTTGTCCTCAGCAAAAAGCATACGCAAGTCACCCATATATGAGAGGCTACATATTTTGGAGTATAGGTCTTCCTGTATGGAATACATTAGGAGACATTTATTTTTCTATAATGGATTGAAGAGTTGCAAAGAAGCAAACCTCACTAAATTTAGATGGCAAGAGGAGTAGTGCAGCAGAAAAAGCAGCCCTCAGATTAACAGCATTTACATTTCCAACATCCAAATTGTCAACCAGGATATGAATCTGCAAGCATAAACTTCTGTAAAATGACAACATTGTTTAACATTATGACAGAATTTACCACAAAAAATTAACAGATACTAGTAAGAATAATTGCTAGAGCAAAGGATCTGGGGAAGATGAATAGGTGGTCTGGGAAAGTATGACAAAAGATTACAAAAATGGCAAGCATTGGCATTTAACGGGGAGAAAGAGAGGACCCCCAAAATGGATCAGACGTTCTAAACACAGTAAATCTCTACAGGTCCTTTTCCAGCATCATGAATATGGATGTCATTTAATTCAATTAGAAAAAGTTCTATTCCAAACCCAAAATATCACCAATATGAAATAGTAGAAGTGCAGCCGTACTGGTTTCTGTAGACGACCACACAGGTAGAATCTCTCCCAATTGAGTATGTCCTGAACCAAGTCATTCATTCTAACAACCCCATATTTGATCATCTATCAGAAAATGCTTAAACGTAAGAACTCACGAGTTGCTACTGCAAGATGATAAAGGAAAACAAGTAGAATACGGTTCATCTTTAAACATGCAAAAACATATCCCTCCACTAATTCTGGATGGTTAGCAAATACCTTGCCATTCCACATTACAAATGGGTTAAAATGCACTCCAACACCAATCTCATCCGCAACCTCAGTAACCTAAGATGATGACTAAATTATTCAACTCGACTGTAGAAAGTAATACAGAGAAAAGAGCGAACTGGAATTTTATAAGATGCCACAGAAGGGAAAATAGAGAGAGAAAGGGAAAGAGAAGGACCAGCTTTGAGCCTCCAAGGTGCACCATCCACGAGGCATAGTGGCCTCTATTCAACTTCATATTCTTGGTAGAATGGAAAGAACACATGGGATAATATGGATTAGTATATAATATGGAGAACTCATATTAACTTATGAAGCAAAATTTAATACTCACCTCATTATGCCATTGCATGGGATCTGATACGCCAAGTATATAGTCTATCATGGATGACTAGATGCCACAACGTGCAATGGTGTAACATGATAGTAAAAGAAACACAAGTCAGGAGAAGGTGAAAACAAAATAGTGAAGGAAAAATGTTGAAAACCTTGTCTTGATTATTTGGATGCAGAGTTGATCCATATATGCAGCAAAACTCAACAGCAGGAATCGCTTTCAGAAAACCTTCACACTTGTTCTTTTGGTCATTTTCCATTCTGACGGAGGAATCAACAAGAATATCATTTCATCATCTCAAGTCAAACGATTAGTACTAGTAAATGGTAACTCACATCCCAAGTCAAACAATTAGTAATAGTAAATGGAAGATCTCAAGTCAAGTGGCATAGGAATACTATAGGAACTCTTAGAAGGTGGAAACATGGAATCAAAACAAACCAAATAAGTAAGAGCAAACTGTCAAAGATATAACGTAGTTCTTTTTATATAGGTCATGACACTACTTGTAAATCCTAGTAAATGATCTAGAAGCATTTTCACATACTCCTCTTTTGACAATTATTTTCACATATTCAATAAAACGGGTTACCAGACATTAATATAATCAATATTCTGAAGACAGGAACTAGCCAACACTTAAGATAATTGAAAGGAGGGAAAATGTAGAAATCAACGTGCTCTGAATTATACAAGAATGCTAGAGATAGAGACAGTGAACAATGAAATAAGAAAAGAAGTTACAAAACATAAGCATGCTATTGAGGGTTTTAAGAGAGTCTTCAAAAACTGATCTTTGAAGATGAATTCTATCAAATACTTGATACGCACGTCCATTTTTGTATAACATCATCAATTTAACTCAAAGCTTTGTACTAGTTTATACTAACCTAACTAAAGCTAACAATTGTAATAAAGAAGTCTTTCTTCCTCCCAAACCTAAACCCCGCTTCAGAAAATGGGAGAGAAGGTACAATCTTCACCAAAACTTGAGCATAGAGGAAACAGTTAAACTGTCTGAGCAAATCTTCTAGAAACCTATGTCAAAATGTCCACTTTGCAATCTAAAGTCGCTGTCCTGAGTGGTCTCACTATCAGCAGCTATAATCACCCCAGTAAGTTACCTTCTTCTTCTTCTTATTCTATCCACTTCTGCTTTTCATTTCATGCATAAGCATTGAACCAACCTATCTATAGAAGTCGAACCCACAAACTACGATGAATTCAGTAGTCACAGTGAGGTGGAAAGCAGCAATGAATCCAAGCCCCCATTATCAGACAACATCTTCATGTCGGGCCCCAATATGGGTACTTGGACTTTTTAATCGCTGATTGAAAAGTTGGCGACTTCAGGCGATTTCAAGTCGTTGGAGAAGGTTCTGCACCGTATGAGCCTTAGGAAAGAGTATTCTTGGAGAAAGCTTTCTTGCCATGGTTACATTTGCCCAAAAATGCCATTAACCAAAGAATTAAAAATCAGACCTAAATTTAATATCGTAAATAAGAAATTAAAGATTAAAAAATTGAAAATTTTAAAATATATATTAAAATTATTCTTATTTATTAAATTAAAAAATTAATTAATTCAAAATTCTTATAAATGAAATGGTCGAATTGATTTAAATTTTTAATCATCGAAAATAATTAAATATGATAACATATGAGAGTTAGAAAGGGGATGTTCATAGTTAAAAAATAATCCTTTTGGTTGAATTATATTCTTAAATCATAAGTAGTAATGGCAAGAGTTACCTTCTTTGATATGATATTTACCTAAATTTAAAAGATCTAATTTGAATTCACCAAAATTTTGATTGAGTTTAAACTTTTTTTTTGTTGAAAAGTTTAGGTTTTGAATTGGACTACTTGAGTTGAATGACTTGAAACTCACAAATTTTAATATACTCAAAATTTTAAAAAATACATAACTTTTAATTTAAAATTTTAAAATATATATTTAATCAAGATTGATCTAATTTTGATAGGATTTCGTGTCATTCAAATCCGATGAAACTCTAACTCATACCTTAAGTCTCGGGTATAATCAAATTTTAGGTCAGTTTTAGATATGATCACAAACCAAACTTAAGCTTGATTGGCCCTAACTTATTATCATCCTTAATCTTCATATTTATTATCCATATTTAGAGAGATATTATCATCCACAATTATATACATATATACTAGAGTATAAGAATTAATTGCACTATTTATATCATATTATGCATATAAAATATAATCTTAATGTTAGGATTTATTAAATTAAGAATAATCGTAATCTGTTAGCACAAATATAAAATTATGAAAATCAATGCTAATAATAACATAACGGTAAGGTTTTGTTAATATTTATGTTATAATAATCAAGTAATAAATTTAAAATTAATATTTATATATGCCATTCCCTATTAATATAATAGCTAGAATGTATATTCTAATCTTATATGTCACAAAAGCTTTTCAATTAAAAAATGTCATATTTCAAAATCTTAAAATAATTAAAATATATGACTTATAAAATTTTGATAAAATATATTTTGAAATTTATGATTTGTGTAAAATTAAAAATATCAAAAATAACGAATAAAAATATAAATAAATGTAATATTAATTGACATAGAATATAAAAAAATCATCTTACATGACAATACATTATAATTGTGTTAAACTATTTTTATTAAGTATATAATCATTACAACATAATTTTTAACGATAAAAAAGAATTTAAATTTTAAAAATAATTATTTATATAAATAAATAATGTGTTACAATGGTGCATTTAACAAATCTTGTAAAATTTATTTAAATCATGTACCAAAATATTATTTTTATTGATCTAACTAATAAATAACATCCACATAAAATTTAACAAACACCTAATTTATACAAGTAATTCCTAAATTAAATTAAAAAATAACATAAATTAAAAAAAATTAAAACTATTTACTGTATTATCCCAAAATTTAAACTATTTAATTTTTTCGCCACGGCTCGACTTGTGGCTCGGTCAAAACGTTAAAAACGACGTCATTTTTTATTATTTAAAAAATATATATAACCGGATAGGCCACGTCTGGCCACCCGTGGCCCATCCGGTTAGAACCGGCCAGCCCAACCCATTGACAAGCATTTAGCATGCAAGAAAAATCGTCTTTATTATTATGACGAGGATGAAGCTTAAGAAAAATAAATCATGCAAGTTTCACATTCACTATTAACAAAAATAATGCATATACATCATCCAATCTCTTCTCAAGTTTTACACAGCACACAATTATAGTTTTTGTCTCATATTATGGAACCTCTTAATAACCATGTCTCTGCATGTAGTATATATACACACTTTTACATAATATCTATATATATATAGAAAGAGAGAGAGAGAGGGTCATAAAACATACTCATCATCTTGAAATGTATAATATGAGAATTGGGAGGTGTACTGCTACTTTGGAACAATATGTGGCGGTTGCTTGGTTTGGCAAGCTGCAGACATAGTACGCAATCGTCTAGCAATTTGTGTGAAAGATGGTCGAGCCGCAGGATCTGGGGCCCAACATTGCTCCATTAGCATCCTCCACTCAGGATCGCAAGAGCTTGGCACACGAGGCCTTAGTGTGTTGCTCACTATGCCTCCTGAAAGCCAGAAGAGAAGTCAGTAAGTAAACTTCAGTTGGAGGAAATCTTACTAAGCCACGACCACAAAGAATCCTCAGTCGGTAAAACATTTGCAGGCAAGCAAGCACGTAGATTTCCACATTTATGTGTTCAAATTAACAGCTAATAGTGGTCGTTTATTCAGTTTCCTGGAGAACTGAAGCTGACGATACACACCTATGATTGCTCCATAATGCATATTAGCATAAGGCTCGTCACCGGTCAGAATCTCCCACAGGACAATGCCGAAAGAGAACACATCAACCTGCAAAAATTAAACGTGTTAACAGACGTATTCTTAAGAATCTGCAAGCTTCAATCCTAACAGATTGAGGTACCACAGTGATCAATCCAAGTGAAAAAAAAAGCTGCACTCAGGCCCCTTTTGTTGCCACAGAAAGCAACTGGCTAGGCAATTACAGCAAGGAAGTTTATCTTTTTGACCTTCGCAGAATATATTGTACAAAAGAACAAATAGGACTTACCTTTTCAGAAACCTTCTTTTTGACCTTCCTAGAATATATCGTACAAAAGAACAATAGTACTTACCTTTTCAGAAACCTTACTGCTACTACCATTCAACAACTCTGGAGCCATCCATGGAAGAGTCCCCCTTACACCTCCAGTAACCAAGGTATTTCGTTTAATCTTTGACAAACCAAAATCACCAACCTGCAAAATAGAAGTGCTTAACTCTCCTGTCAAAATTTCTTGGACTTGTTAGCTACTCTTTAAGCAAGAACGTGGACAACAGATCATCATAAAAGTAACAATCACCATACGACAAAGCAACAATAGCACTGATAAATACCTTGCAAATAGGTCTCACAGGATCCTTCAAGTTAACAAGCAAATTGTCACATTTCAAATCAAAATGCACAATGTTCTTTGAGTGTAAATACTCCATTCCAAAAGCCGCATCCATCGCAATAATGAGTCGTTTGCGACGGTCAAGATGCCTTGAAATTTACGGTTGAGAAGACAACAATAACAAAATAAGCAGAGGTCTCTTAGGACTCAACAATATACATGCATATAAAAGGAAATACCTGTCTTTGCTAAGCAAAACACGTCTAAGAGAGCCATTCACCATGAACTCTGTCACAGTGGCCAGTGTTCCTCCAGGTCCATCCCGCACCACTCCATAAAATGCTACAACATTGGGGTGGTGAAGTTTTGAGAGAATTTCAGCCTCACGACGGAACTCGACAGTCTGAAAAATATAGTAATACGGAATGAGTAACTCAAAAAAGAATCGTCACTCTCTCAGCCAACATCAAATGCCAATGCTCTTATCATACAGTGTTAATTAATAAATCTATTTTCCATCAGGAAGTACAAGAGGATTCTTAGAGTTGAAGAGAACTAAAAAAATTTATAAGCACCAGAACTAAGGTCCATATAGAGAAAATTCGAGGTATTCAATCCTTCTAAAATAAATGGTACTTAAGCCAGTTAGTCCAAAATGAAACTTATTTATTTAAGCCAGTTAGTCCAAAATGAAATTATTTATAGAAATTAAGTTAAACAATTTTTTTTACCATTACTGTGATTATTTAATCATATGAAGAATCAACAGAAGAAAACTAGCTCACCAATCTTTCTTGCTCTGACGAACGACCAGTGAAACAGCTCTTCTTTATTCGCTTAATAGCAACATCAGTTCCCCTCCACTTTCCATGGTAAACAGTTCCAAACGTACCAGAACCCAGTTCTCTTAGCTCTTCCAGATCTTCATTTTTTATTATCTAGAATAATATAAAAGGTTTCCCATGAAATGAAAATAACCAGCAATAGAAAACAGGTTTGGCAATCAAAGAGGATGGGGTAGGGGTATAATACAACAAAAGGTTGACGAGAACCGCTGTCCACTAAGCACTGAAATAAAGTGCTATTTCTGAATAAATGAAGAAGCGTGTTCTGACGGACAATCTGATTTTCGGAGGGGAACAAGTTGAAGGAAGTGTCACTGAATGGTCCTTTTTTTTACACCAGAAACACCCAAAAAAAATGTGAAGATTTCTTGAGCACTAGTTCTTTTCTGTAACTTTAAATATTTCATTTTGTAGTCTAATGCCTTAAAATGGATCAATGGTGACATTAGTTATATGGTAGATGCTGTTGACACATTATTTTGCATAGAACTTCACTTTCTCCAGCTGCTAGGTCTATAAAATACATCTATACTTCACTCCAGGTCCTTTCATATTCTTCATTGTCCAAATAACTATAGTAAAAAATATTCTAATTTAAAACTTAACTGCTCCTTTTAGATGCTAAGAATTAAAATTCTCAGGTTAAGACATTGGGCAACAACAAAATTTCTGCAACAAAGAAAAGCAATTTACCTGCAAGGTACTCATATCAAAGTCTACAAAAGGGAGATCAACAAGAGGTGCGTCAGTTGTCTGAAAATCTACCTTTCCATCATGCTGATAAAAGAGGAGAATTGCAGAGTTATTCATTTGCAATATGGTTAAGAACTGATGGATTTTAAAGACACAGAGCAGAAGAGAAGTACCTCATATTCTGACTCTTGAACTCTAGAGTTTATTCCTCTCAACTGTGCACTGTCCTTGCCCTTGTGCATAGAAGGACCATAGTTTGTATGTGAAGGAAGCGAACCCACAGTATCGGATTCAATGGCATCAGAGATTTCTTGCTGCATGTCCTCGTCGAAATTGATATTTGACTCAACTTGAGGCATAGGAACTCCATCAGACTGCAGAGGTGGATAGCTATAATCAGTAGTTACCCCTCCTTCAACAGTTGCAAGAGAGGATGAGAAACCTGGATGGTCCTGGTCAATAAGGGAAACATCTTTCCTGACAAACTGATCTTGTGCTAAGTTTCGAAAATACGACCAACGTTTGGGATCATGATTCTTCGTGTTCAAGCTCAAACCAGCTCCATCAACATGCATTGGGTTTATGCCAGTGCAGTTTTGATGGTTTCTAACTTTAGAAAATATATCAGACAGTATATCACAAGGAAACCTATCATTAATATCCACCGATATGTCACCTTGCTGTGATGGAAAAAAGTCTGTGCCAGATTCCCCTTGAGAAACAGCCCTGTCTGAGTTCTCTACTGACGGCAAAGGTTTTACACCTAACTTAGCATTATCATCATTATCCTTGTTTGCAGTCACCTCCAATGTATTAGCCTTTGATGCTGGAATCTGAGCTGAGTTCTCTACCAACAGCAAAGGTTGTACACCTAACTTAGCATTATCATCACTATCCTTGTTTGCTGCCGCCTCCAATGGAATAACCTTTAACGGCGGGAAAGTAGATTTCTCATGATGTTTATCAACCATTCCTGGACTTCCTATTGGATTTATCAATACAACTGTTTCTTTATCCTTTCCTTGGGCAACTTCGTAATCATCTGGAGAATTGACTATCACTGGTCCCATTTGCAATTTCTGCCCATTTGATCCAAGGCCTTCTGATGCATTAAATGTCAATCTATTGATATTATCAGCAGACTCTTTGTACTTTTCAGACTGTGCTCTTCCTTCTTCCACGAGTAGAGCATCTGCATAACGGATTTTTGCAGATGTGAGGGGCTGCTCGGTCTGGGGGGTTACACTCCCTTCATGCAATTTATCAACAGATTCTGTGACTTCGTGAGAATGACTAGGATGTGCTTGGGTTATTAGAACTTGAGGATTGAAGGAATCATCAGATTTTGACAACCGATTTAATTCTGCTTGCTCCCTGGGAATTCTCTCAGAATGGAAGACACGTTGAACCAATGGTGGTTCAAGATAGCTAAAGTCTGTTGGATCAGCCTCAGAGTCACCGTATCCAGTGGTAACTGCACCTGCAGAAGCACATTTATTCGCATCATTTTTCTTCCCATCATTTACAGCTTCTGCAAGCATTGAATTCTGTGCAATTTCCGGCAGACTTTTGTTACTTTTTGAAGGCAAATTTCGTACTCCTATGTCTGGAGATGCATTGACAACCACAGCTTCTTGTCTAGATTCATAGGCTGGAGTTTGACTTTCTTTTGGAAGCAAGGAACCAGAGTTCTCATTTTCAAGTGTTCGACATTCCACAGTTTCTTGAATTTTAGGGAAGGATCCATCTCGTTTCATTTTCAATTCCTTTAATGGCATTTCCTTATCAAGAGCTTGGCTTCTCTTTGGTTCATTTAATTTCTGGTTAGAGTTATCTCTTTTCATCTTTGCGTCTTTTGAGCTTACTTCCACATTTTGAACATGAAAGCCGCCATAAGTTGAGTCTTCACGCAAAGACCCCTGTTGAACTGGATATCCCTGGAAGGGCATTGGCACTAAACTTTCACCAGCTGTCAGATGGTTGGAGGGCTGTGAGCCATAACCATGTTGGAGTGCAACAGAAAAAGGGTTGGTAACTGTTCCATCCATCTTTGGGAAGCAACTCACAGGTTGCATGGAGGATACAGGTTGCTGGCTACCATGCATCTTCTGGGTCTGATAAGGCTGTGACATAGAATCATAATCACTTGAAGCGCTTACTTGCAGTGGTTGGGAGGATTGTCTTGTTGATAGAGGCACATTAAGAGCTGTGCTACCACTAGGTAAGTCAACCCTAACCCTGCCCATCTCCCTATCAACATTGAGACTAAGCAACTCATCCAAATTGTTCCTAGAAGTACTTGCTAAATTGATTGAGCTCTTCCTTGAACCCAAATCCATACCATTCACAGCAACTACATACTGGAACTCAGAATCACCCTCCATGTTCTCTAAGCCAAGCTGTGGATCCTCCAAATCATTAACAGAGAATAAGAACATTCTAGGCTTCTGTGATCCTCCATCTCCTATTATAGCGCATTCATCCATCATGTTCTGTAGATCCTCATCACTGGATACAGAAACCAGTGCATCAAGATCTTCACCAGGGAGTTGGTACTTTATAACATGCACTTGATCATATATCATTGATACCTTCTGCTGAAGCTCTTGCCAAGAAATATTCTTGCTTAACCCGATAACTCGCGTTTCACCGCCAACATATCTAAGCTTTCCATCACTTGGCCGGGGAAGAATTGTACCGCCAAAGCTGCAGAGGAACTTCAACTTCATTGATAAACTACCGGAAGCTCCTGAAGAGGGAAATTCACGAATTCCTCGAGTGCTGTCATTTCTCGATGATGTTCGTGGGACAGATTGCATAGAATTGTAGTAGTTTTGGTTTTCATGCATGGTAAAGCCTTGCCTTTCAAATTCTTGGTTATGGCCTTTTTCTAGGGCACCAAGCATAGAGAATTCGGAACCACTTTCTGAACCTGTGTGACGTATTCCTATTATACCCTTCAGATCGGTATACCCAGGTGCACTGTTAGGATCATTATGAGAATTAGGGAAGAAGTGTTGTCTTGGATTCATAAATTCAAGTGCAAACTCTTCACCAGTCTGAATTGAGTAATTAAGTACAGGTCTAGCTCCAACAGACATGTTGTAATCAGGAGGTCGTACATTACTATTTATATTAGCTGATGGATCATGCAAAAATCTTTGATTGGCCGAACCTAAACCCTCATTTACAGTTTCCACATTATTGTATCGAGCTTGTTTGAGGGTCTTCTGTTGATTCATTGTCCCTTTTCCAACTTTTCTCTCCATAGAGTTCAACTACAACAGCAAGGTAAGATCCAATGAATCCCATATCAGCAGAGAAACACTACGATCTCAGAGCACAAATTTGGCTTGTCAGACATCGTATTTCCAGGGATACAAATTACTGATTCCTTAAAGAGCAAAAGAAAAAAAGACATAAAAACCGTTAAGAATCATGAAGTCAAGTATAAACAGGCTCTCTTATTGACTGAAGTAATATCTAGGACAAGAAAGAATACATTCCAGCAAAAAATATGAAGCATCAGATTCAAGTTCTACTCACATATAAGCAAAGAAAAAATGAGCAAGAAAGAATACTTTCCAGCAAAAAATATGAGGCATCAGATTCAATTTCTACTCACATATAACCAAAGAAAAAATGAGCACTTCATCATAATTATCTTGTCTATGCCATTCACAAGCAAAAATAGTTTGTATTATAAATTAGATAAACTCAAAAAAAGCAAACTAATGAAATCTTTACTCCAAAGAAACGACTAGAAATTGCAGCAACTTAATCAAGTTCACGTGCATTAGAAGATCTTATCGTGGACGGAGCACCGAAATTACATCGGCAACATAATCAGATGGGCGCACAATTCAGAATACCCACTTCAAATCAAACTGAACCCAAGACTCGAAGACTTTTATTTTTTCAATTGAGCCCCCCATAAAGCTAGAAAAGTATCATAAAAACATACTACCAAACCCAACAAGAAAAAAGCAGCAACTTTTGCAGCTGAATCAAACACAATCTTTTAAGTTATGACCACACAGACGCCTGTTTCCATAACCCAAAAAGGAAAAAGAGAAAACGAACCTTACCCAGAATCCCAAAAAATCAAGCTTATCGCAACTCAGCTGATCAGAATAACACTTCAAGTGAACAATAATCATTCATCAATCACGACGATCGATAGAAAACTAGCTACGAAAAACACAAGTCGAAGGACAGAAAGAAGATTTTAAACCGAAACAAGAAACAAACGAATCGATCTAAAATTAAGCATCAGTACCTGGATATCAACAAACCTAGGCTCTGTACACTAAGGTACCAATCTAGAGTTTAATATCACTTAAATCTCAAGTCAATCTCCTTAAGTCTTTTTCTCTTCGATATTTTAATATCACATTTCAGATTTATTTACACTAAATTTTTAATAATTCGTATTTACATTTTTGGGGTTCAGAAGTAAATTAAGTGATTTTTTAGGGTCAAAAAAATCATGATATTTTTTTCCCATTCTTGTCCTCAAAAAGTCTTGGCCAGCCTCAAGCGTGTCAGGTGAGCGTGTTAAACACGAACCAATTATCTGTCGTTTTCCAAGTGAGGAATGTGGGACCCTACTTGCAGCAGCGCGTCAGGTGGTTGGTGAGATATTTGTCAGAACTCGACTAGAGTGAGTTAAATACGGATTTAGAAAATTGGGCTCAAGGCCTTTCCAGCGGGTTCTGACTGAGGATCTTTTGTTGGTTGCAGGTATTTGAAGGCTCTTACATCGATACTGGAAGGTAGTCCTGTGCCATATCGGGCAAGAGGGCAACCAGTGTACTGACAGACTCGAGACCTGTGCCAGTTTCTTAGATCTGGGCCTGTTCATTCTTCGAGAGCCTCCGGAGGTCGTCCTGGAGCTTCTTCACCAAGACGCGAGCGAGACTTTGTACCCCCGTCATTTGTGATCATTTTTGTTCTCTTTCCATTGTAATTAAAAAGAAAAAGAAAATTGGGCTCAAGGCTAATAAATTGGACCGAGTGAAGTAGGACTATAATTTGATAAATAACATGTGTAAAAATGTTTAATTTCTTTTTACTTTTTTAATTAACACATTACGTAAGGTTATTGCCCTGTTTGACAATCATTGTTGTTATCTGATTCTGTTAGCTGTTAGCTGATAGCTGATTATATTAGTTAATTTGAGTAGCGGATTGTATTAGCTATTTGTTATTTGATGTTTGGTAAAATTAACTGTTTAGTATTAAATGTTTATGTGTAAAATGACTTATATAGACATGACTTTAAAAATTTTTAAGGGTACGAATTTAGTATTTCGTTGAATATTCTTATAATAATTAGATTTTAGATATTTAATTCTACAAAAATTAAATTTATAACTCTAATAAAAATAGAACATATAATAATAATAATAACAACAACAACAACAATAACAACAACAAAATCCAAATCTCATCTCTAGTTTTATATTTTGTGTTGTCTGCAGACTTACTCAATGAATAATATCTTGCTTGTCAATTTAAGATATTCTATCATTTAGGAAGAGAGTTTATAATGGAATAGGATGGAAGGAGATAGAAGAGAAGGGTTTCACATTATATCTCATTTTATCCTAAATAATAAAAATAAGTTATCTCCAATTTAGAGGGGTTAGGATAAAATGTAAAATGATAAATAACATTTCACTATATTATATTATGAACTCTTCTTCCAAACAACATTTAACTATTTACATTATGAACCCTTACATCCCTCCCGAACAACAATTTTCTAATATTACATTCATTTACATTATATTTTATTATAAATCATTTCATTCTATTAAAAACCTTATATCTAACCAAACATTGCTCGAGTAAAAACAATCTTTTGACTTATACGATGCTTAGTTAGTTAGCACGGGAAGAAAGAAAAAGGTAATGAATAAAAAAAGTATTTTTAGTAATATATTATAATTGGATAAATAATATTTCTATATCAGCTTTTCGGGCAGTACTGCATTCCCCTCAATTATGAGAATAATGGAAGTCATTATACTAAAAAAAAAAAGACATGCTATTTTCCCCCCAAATTCCCCCGCATTTTCCCCTTCTTTTTTCTTATGACGCTCTCTCTCTCCCTCAAGCAACACTAGCAAATTGATGCATCTCAACTCCGTACCGACAACATCCTTAAGCCACCTCCACTCCACACCAACAGTAGCCTCAAGCTTTCTCTGTCAGGGACAGGCTACTTCACAGGTTAGGAAATACACTGTTCCCAAAAATATCCCTTTACTTCGCTCCCTATAACTCTGTTCTTAAATGTTCATTCTGGATTTTCATATTTCTTCAATTAAATATGAGATATTTTGAGCCATTTGGGACATACTATTTTGTTATGTCTAATTTTTATTGATTTTTTTATACTTGTATTCTAATTTTGGTTTAAAATTATTGTCTTTTAATCCAATATTGAATGAAATCAGATTATGTGGAGTTGTTTGTGAATGTTGCAAGAAATGAAGAAATTGGGCCAAAAGTCACTTGGGTGACAGGAGCTGTCACACACGAGATAGGAAGAGTCACTCGTGTTTTTTTTCCTTTTTCTGTTTTTGGTAACAAAGTTGCAATTTTTTATGAATTATGTGAATTGGAGCTCTCTACTTATTGTATGAAACAATTTTGTGTCACTATTTGTAGACTTCAAGAAGGAAAGAAAATTAGGGTTGATTTTCACAACTGATATGTAATGTCCATGCTTCTCTGATGTAGGGTTCATTGTATCATGCTATTATAGTCCTCAATCAAAAAAAATGGTATTAATTTCATATACTTTCTAATAAGCAATTCTCTTAGAGTTATGTTTGAACTTGGTTAATAATTTGCTTATTCCTAGTAATAGTTGTACTTGGTTGAGCAGTACCTAGATCAACGTGCATGCTCTTGAATTTACAAATACTTTTTGGATCAAAATAGCTTACCCCCTATTAGTGAATGATGACATAAATAAAGCAACTTTTGATACTTTAACAAACAATAAATAATCTGATTTTTTATTTTATCGTCCATTATGTTATCGTTAGTTTGTACCTTTAAGATAAGGTTTGTGAAATTAAAACAAAGGAAGAAAAAAGGATTGATATAATGACATGAATGTTTAGATTGACCATAGATTATGATGTTGCCTACATTAGTGAACTTCGTATGGATAGAGCAATCTTTAGGATATTGTGTGATATGGTGAAAGATGTTGAGGGTTTAAAACTCACTCGAAACATATCCGTATAAGACGTTGTAGCCATGTTCATATACACATTAGCTCACTATAAAAAAAGGACAATTAACTGACTTTTTTTCTGTAGTAGAGAAATCGTGAACTGACAATTCCATCAAGTTCTTTATACAATTACGAGATTGCATCATATTTTGCTAGAAAAGTTAAAGCCTATTACTCACGATTGTCAAGATGAGATGGAAATATTTTCAGGTAATTGAACATTATAATTAACCTATAACGTCAATATGAAAGCTTTTATATGCTAAATCATCTTTTTTATTTATTTATAAGGTTGCCTAAGAGTCTTAAATGGGACGCTAATTAAAGTTACACTTCTTGGTGAAGATAAGCCCCGATATTGCACAAGAAAATGATGTATTTCAACAAATGTTTTCGATGTTTGTTGCTCAAGCATGCAATTCATATATGTATTTCCTAGTTCGGAGGGCTCTGCATACGATAGTCGTATGTTTCGAGATACAAGCTCAAGGCCTCATGGTCAACAAGTCCTCGAGGTAAAATTGTGTTACAATATCCAATTTGGTTTCTTTTTGGGTTATGTTGCTCAACCATAACTTATTATTCAATTATAAAGGTTGTTATTACTTGGTTGACTCTAGATATAGAATGCAAATGGATTTTTTGCTCCGTATCAAAGGCAACACTATCACCTCAAAGAATTCGACGGCCATCAACTAGAGACAGCAGAGGAAATTTTCTTGTTATGAAGTTTTTTATCTTGTGCCTTGCGTATTTTTTTTTATAAAATCACAAGAACGCAATTGGAATGTGGAATTTTAAATTCCTATATTTGTGCAAACTAGGCATAGTGTGAGGTAAATATATAGCCATGAGACTCAAAGTTAAAGATATAGCTGAAGCAAGTGCTAAGGCTAACTACCAAAAGAATATGACAGCGTGTTCTTCATCGAACAATGAAGATGAACCCATTATGGTCTTTGATATATAAGCATCCCTAGCTATTCCTTCAAGCACCCATGCCACAAAAAAGTAAAAAAAAGAAAGAACTCTTACCAAGAAAGGAAAGATTTTGCAAGACAAAAAAATCAACAATGCTTTAAGAAACTATTGACTTAAGGTTAGACAACTTCACTGTTAAGTTTAAGTTTATTTGCTATCAAATCAAATGGCGTCACAATATATTGCTATTACAAATGTTTTGATCGAAGAGTCTAAATTTGATTTCCTGAATAATGAGAAGATGGAAGAGCTCATCAATGAACTCCTTAACATTAACACATCTCAAATAGATGTTGGTAAGGTTGTTGTGTTATTCTATAATGATCCTGCTAAATTTGAAGTTTCGTTTATTTTGCCAAGTCATTTAAAAAGATCCTTTGTGATTGCGTTCCTGTATTCAGCTTGTAGTCCATGAATCATGCGATGAAGCCTATTAATACTTTTGGTATATGAGGCTTTTATAAGTAATATAAACTTAGGATGCAATTGATGTTACCTAACTAGGTTATTTTGTATTAGTTGAGAATTTTGTAGCTGTGATGCAAACAGAGCTTGTGGTATTAACCTGGTTATTTTGCATCATTTGTTGGCTTTTGATTGAGGTATCATGCTTAGTTGTGATATTTTACATCATTTGTATCGTCAAGAGAATCTAAATTGTATTAAACTCTACATCCTCTTGTGGACTTGATTGCATGCAATGAATCGAATGCCGTTTACCTTTGTTTTATGAGCGTTTGGATAAAAGGAATACAATTTATGGGTTCAACTATATTAATTTATTCTATTGCAGCAATAAAATGGTAGACATTATGGTTATGCCGATGAAGTGTATAATATTTTAAATGATTAAATTGTATTCTGAGGGCATTATATAGCTAATGATATGTTGATGCAAGCAAATATTAGAGCATTTTTCTTCAATTGTATAAAAAGGAAATACCGTAATATACTTGATTTTAAACATTTTGTCATCTTAATAGGGTGCATAAATTAATGGGGTGTTTGGTTAATGGGTATAGGAAAGGGATACGGGTAAGGAATGAAAAACAACTGCTTAGTAATACATTATTTTTGGATTAACTGTATTTTTATATTCGAGTTTTGGGTATTACTCCATACTGTCCAATTATGAGAGAAATGAAAGTCATATCACTAAAAAATAGAAGTGACAGGCATGACACTTCTTGTGATCTGTGTGACACTCCTCCCCCCAATGGTAATCAATTATTTGTCCTGACCAACCATCATAATTATAATGATTACATTTTTTCTCATTTATCACTATATTTATTTCCATTTATATTACCATGACCCTATATGAACCAAGCACCCCTTAAATATAATTAATTAGAATGTGTTAAAAATTTGATGTGAAACAAAATTTTAATAATTTTATTCTTAAGATTTTTGACAAATTAACTACTATCAATGGTAATAGTAATTATTATTTCGTTATAATCAACCATCATAATTATAATGATTATATGGATTTTCATTCCTCACTATATTCATTATAAATCATATTACCAAGTGAACTAAACACACCCTTAATTTATTTAAATTTTAAAAACTTAGTTCTTAAATTAAAATATTTAAAAATATGGTAATAAAATAAAAATCCTAAAAATTAGGCACTCTGTAATTTGTTATATTTTTTGCACCTAATATTTTATATTTTTAATCATAATTGAGAAATTATAATGCAACTTTTTTCTATGTGGCAATAAACTAAATGGTATAATTAAATTTGATAGTTCAATTCTAATTACCAAACAAAATTCAATAGAAATAAATAATAGTAAAATTACAAAAAATAACCAAAAATTTATGATAAATAATAATAATAAACTAAATAATGTGATTTAATACTATTTGCTTGTATTTTAATAAATACTACTTAAAATAAAATAATATGATTGATTAACATATTTATTTCAAATGGTTGTTACATTTATTTTTTAAAGAATTAGAAGTTTACACTCTTTTGAAACTTTTTTAATTTAGTATCAAATTTCTAAAGTTTTTATTTTATTGATTAAAATTTTAAAATCCGTATAAATTATATCAAATCGTTATTTTTTTTTATGTAACTAATAGAGGAATATCGACGTAGTATTTAATGAACACATCATATCAACTAAAATAACTTAGACTTATATAGATTATAAAAGGATAATCATTAAATTGAAATAATCTCAAATTGTTACACACTTTAAAATTTATTATCTCTTTTATAAATAAAAGTGATTTAAGAAGTTAATTAAATATGGTCATTACTATTCTAACATTTATAGAGTTCAATGTTTAAACTTCTCAAGAATAAGGAAATGACATCTTCTACTTAAGTTGTTGGATTTGTAATAAACCATCAAATGACAACAATTAATTATAAATTTTTTACTTAATAATTAGCTCGTTAGGTTTTAACGATAATTCAATTTTATTTGTCTATACGGTCGTTAAGTTTTAATTAAAATTTGAACTACTATTTTATTTCTTATAACAATTAAACTTTTAACGAATATTTTTAAAATTTTAACGATGCGATGTCAATCATTTATTGTAAAAAATTCATAATAGTTTAATATTCATAAATAATAATTAAAATTGTGTTGTTTAATTAAGAAAATGATTCGAAATAAAATCCAATAAAATCAAAATTTTCTTAATAAAAGTTATTTTTTATGATAACAATATTATTGGTTTAATTAAAAAATAGAATACATTCTATTGTATTTATAACATAAGGATACAAGGGGGAAAAAACTAAGTAATAAACTACATTTGAAATATTTATCTACAAAATATGGTAATGTTTTAGACTTACCATATAACACACAAAATAGAAATTAATAGATGTATCTAATAATTAGTTCCTTAAGTTTTAAGGATAATTCAAATTTATTTATGTAACTATTAATTTTTAGCTAATTTTTGAATTGCATATTTTTTTATAGCCTCTTTATTTGTTAGAGGTAAGATTATGTATTACTAGATTTTTTTAAACTTCGATTGTCAGTAAGACTTCTGGTGTTGTTGCTTGTTGTAATATTTTCTTATAATAATTTAAACCATTAATGGTTATTTTTCAAAAATTAACATTGCAATGTTAAGGAGGAATTTACAATAATTTGAGATTTATAAATAATAATTAAAATTGTCTTGTTTAAATAAGAAAAAAGGCAAAGATCTTAAAAAATGCCCGCCTCGATTTTGGCCCATGACCCGACCATTATTTTCAAAACATTGTCGTTTTTTAAGTATTTTTAAAAAAGGAACAAATTATGAGGTCGTTTTTGAAGTTTCTCTAAAAGAATAACAAGCTGGATTGACCTATTCCTATTGTTGTTTGTTGGGTCATAAGGCGAGTCATGGGCCGAACCGGGCTCGACCTGTCAGGCTATAGGTCACCATGATCGGGAGCGACCCGACTCGACCCATTAACATCTAAAAAAAAGAAACATGGCTCCAAACAAAATCCAAAGAAGCCTGGAAATAAGACAACAAGCTAATTGCCACACTTTGTCAAACACAGCAGACTCCTCTTACAAAAATTTGAAAAAGAGTGAAAAAGAAAAAAAGGAAAAATATGGGTGAACATTACGTACATCCATGTGGCATGTTCTCAGTGGTTGAGTGTTTTTGGAGAGAAGGGTACTTTTTCTCTCTAAGGACATCTCTCCCTCTCTCTATCTCTCTCATGCACTGCCATGTCAGAGTGCAACCCGCCCTATGACCCCGGCGAGTCCGTATTATGTATGTTCCTCTCTCTACAACTATGCGATTTCCCTCTCTAAATCTTATATAGTCCCAAGTCTCTTTCGATATATTTCATATTTAGTTGTTGTTGTTAGTTGTTGTTGTGTCGTGTTTAGGTGCCTGCCTCCTTTCTCTTTCTTTTTTTGTGTCTCGTATCTCTCATTTATCTCTCTTTCTCTCTCCCCCCCTCCCCCTTGCTTCTATGCCCTAATCTCTCTCGCTTCTCCCCCCCTTTATGTCAACACTGTGTCTATGATTACAACATCCAGGTGTTTCTGATTCACTTGAACGATTGTCGAGCTTGTTTTCCCATATGGGTACTGTTTCTTTTTCTGTTCTTGTGCTTGTCTTTGGTTTGGATTTTGTGGGTATTTTGTTTTATTTGCTATGAGCTGATTTCGAGCCTGGTATAATGAAATTGATGTCGTTTTGGAGCTGTATTTATGGTCTTATTGGTTGGTGCTAAATTGTGCAGTTTCTCAGTATTGACTTGGTAATTGGGTTTTAGAATTATGTACTGGAATTGGCTAGTTGATAAAGTGGGGTTCTGGGACTTTTAGTGAGTGAATGCATGTGATTTGCTAAGTTCATTGGTCTGATTGTTTAGCTTTTGCCCAGAGTTTGATGTATCTTAACTGTTGGTTTGATCAAGACGTCAGTTTGATTAATTCATGTGAGTGAGCTGATGTTATGATTTTCTTTTATCCTAATGTTGTCTTATGGTTTCTTGTTCGTGCTGATACCAAATGAGTACTTAAATATGTTCCAGATGAATGCAAACATCATATTGTTAAGCCAATATATTGTTCTTGTTTAACAGCCAGTTTGAGATTCTGCTGCCGAGGATTGATTGAAGCCTTGTTGCATCTTCAGATGCATGGCGGGCATTCTTTGCAGCAATGTGAGTAAAAAGAACTGGATTGTAGTGAAGGATAACAGTTCTGACAACGAGTAAAATGATAAACAGAAATTGGGTGTTGAAGCGCAAGCGAAAAAAGCTTCTCTATGGACGAGCTTTGTCTAATAGTAGCAGGGAAGAGAATTCAGCTTCCTTGGAATCTCCAAGAAGTGCTTCTACTGCAAAACGCAGGCCAAAGACGGAATTAGTTTCTGATGTATCTTCGTCCAAGAGGAAAGGGAATGATGGCGTAAGTTACTATCTTTTGCTCTTTATTAGTAGTTTGTAGACTTCATTCTAGCTACTTGGGATACTAAAGTTCGTTGTTGGTAAGGTGTAAGGACAGTGAACATTCATCATTTGCTTCACTCATGATATCTTATGATGCAAATTTGCATGCTATATTGTTGTCTTTACGGATTTGTCATCAGTCTTGGTAAAGTCTGGCTAAATCAGTTGAACTGTCTGCTATAAGAAATCTAGTCCTTGAATGTAATGCTCTTGAAATCTAAATGCATGTTTGCTTCGAACTTCTTCAATCCGGTTGTTTCTGTTGCTACATTTCCAGACGAGGCAACAATTTAATTATTTGTATTTCTAAGTCAGTAAGTACGCACAGAGTAAATAATAAGGATAGAAACTGCTGCAGAATGCTACTCATTTAGAGAACTATGGTAGTAGAGTCCAGATAAATATTTATAGTGTAATCCTTTGTAGCATCTTCATTTTTTCCTTGTCGATATTTACTTTGAATCCTTATGGACTTTTATCTCCTTTGCATTCCAGTATTACTATGAATGTGTTATCTGCGATCTTGGTGGTAACCTGTTATGCTGTGATAACTGTCCCCGAGTTTATCATCTTCAGTGTCTTGATCCCCCTCTTAAGGTATGTGCTAAATAATATTTTTTTGCAGCTAACTTGCTGATGCTTATTTTTCCTCCTATCATATTAATTTCACTTGAATTATTTAAATCTTGTTATTCATTTCCTGAAGCGCATTCCGATGGGTAAGTGGCAATGTCCTAAGTGCTCTAAAAAAAGTGACCCTCTCAATTCAATTAGCCATCTGGAGACTATTTCAAAGCGGGCAAGAACTAAAACTCTTACATCAAACTTGAAGACTGGAGTTAAGTCGTCCAGTGCTGATAAAGTATCACGGCTTCTTGGAAGCTCAATTCTTTCCAAACGAAGGTCCTCCAGCAAAGGGAAATCTGTTGTTAACGTTGAACTCAAATCCTTGGAAACAGAACCAGATTCCACCGTACTTGTATCTAATGGCCCCAATCCAAGTGATCCATCACTTGGTTGCCCTGTACAGGGAACTTCATCATGTATAAACATTGACGATGAAAGGAAGCCCAGTGCATCACCACCCAAGTCATCTGGTCAGAAAATGTTAGTTTCTTCTAGTAAAGAATTCCTGTCGCATTGTAAACTTACAAAAGGCAAGCCAAATAGTGAGGATTCTGACGTAAAGCATGAGTACTCTCTTAATAATGGTTCTCCAAGAAAATCAATTGTCCTTGCAATTGGTGCTACAGTTGAGAAAGATAAAAAAAGAAAACATGAAGGAGGCAACAATGGGAACAACATAAAGAAGCATAGATCTGACAAAGGAAAACGAACTTGTAAAAACCGTGGATTGAAAGCAAGCACCGAAAGTCCTGGATCAAATAAGTTGCAATCGAAGCCGAAAACACTTGCTGGAGATTATGCATCTATATTGAAGGAAGATGTTGGAAGCAAGGGTATCAGCATGGGGGGAAAAGATGAGGTATTGACTCAGTAATTTCATTGCTTTGCTTTGGCTTTTCATAATTGAACTTCAGCAGGTTTCTCTTGGGTTTCTCTATGTCATTTCTTTTTACCTAGTTCTTTGCTTAGTCAATATAGACACGATATTTACTTGGACTTGTATCATGTTTGTTACATAGTGTCATAGTTGCACTGTATTATTTGTCATATAATGGATTCCACAGTCACATTTAGACACACAAACAGAGGTTTTTGTTAATTTAAGTTTTTGCATCCAGGAAAACCTCAGCAAAAAAATATTCATCTGCAGCTGAATTTCATACTTGATTACTAGTAGTAATGTTAGTACCGTTATGCTTGTTTATATTGCCATTATGTGGCATGGCTATAATTGTGACCAAAACTCTTATTATGACTCCTTGGCTGTGACTTTAATATGAATGAACTATTTCAGAAATTTTCTGTCGAAGTTGCACACCCATCAAATGAGTTGAATAAATCTGGGGAACATGTATTTGAAGCACAAACAGGCGAGGACATTATCAATGAACTTCAACAGGTAAAATAGCTGATCTGAAAATTTAGGCATTTTTCTGTAGATCTTGGGAAAAAGACAATTACATTCCAGTTAAATTTGCAGTGATCCTGATTAATATCCTTGTATCGTTTTTGTGGTTATCTCAGGTTGATCGGGTACTGGGATGTCGAATTCAGGGTGACAATGCAAAATTGTCACATGATGGTTCTTTAAGTCCTGCAGATGGCATTCCTTCTGACAAATTGTTTAATTCTGAAATGCAAACTAGACTTTCAGAGGAAAGTTCAAGCTGTGATGTTCGTTCAGATTCAAGAGTTGCTGAAAATGTTGGAGGAGGTTGTCCTAGCAGTACGGAAACTTTGGATAAGGAAGAGAGCATGAAGAATGTCAGAGTGGATAAATTGCATGTATACAGAAGATCTGGAAACAAAGATTGCAAAGTAGGAAATTTCAAGGACTTAGGGAAGGATGCAAATTATTCTGAGTCTGCCGTAATTGATAAAGATCGAGATGAATCTGTAGTGACTGCAGAGGAATTGGTAAAACAACAAGAACATATGGAAACGGAGGACAGAGCTGATGCTGGTTTGGTAAAACAAGACAGTACTGAAGATTCTAAATCCGAAGACACAAAAGAAGCAAGTAGTGAAAAGAATATGACTAGCAATGTTCAAGACAAAGCTACTGAAACTTCGGTTGCTTTGTCAACTTGTGCTAATCCAGCAGTATCATACGAGTTCTTAGTTAAGTGGGTTGGAAAATCTCATGTGCATAATAGTTGGGTTCCTGAATCCCAGCTGAAAGCTCTTGCTAAGAGAAAACTAGAAAACTACAAGGCTAAATATGGAACTTCTGTGATCAATATATGTGAGGATAGGTGGAAACAACCTCAGCGAGTTATTGCTCTGCGTGCTAATGATGACTGTACACATGAAGCTTTTGTCAAATGGACTGGTCTCCCATATGATGAGTGCACTTGGGAAAAACTGGATGAACCTGTTCTTAAAAAGTCGTCATATCTAATTGATCTTTTCCACAAGCTTGAATGCCAAACCCAGGAGAAAGACTCTCTGATGGATGATCCTTTGAAAGGGAGGGTAGGTGATCAGCAAAATGAGATTTTTACTCTCATAGAGCAACCTAATGAACTCAAAGGAGGTTCTTTGTTTCCCCATCAGCTTGAAGCATTGAATTGGTTGCGTAAGTGCTGGCATAGATCAAAGAACGTGATACTTGCTGATGAGATGGGTCTTGGGAAGACGGTATCTGCATGTGCTTTTATTTCTTCATTGTACTTCGAGTTCAAAGCTTCCAAGCCTTGTTTAGTCTTAGTTCCACTTTCCACTATGCCTAACTGGCTTGCTGAATTTGCACTGTGGGCTCCTGATGTGAATGTTGTGGAGTATCACGGGTGTGCTAAAGCAAGAGGCATTATTCGCCAGTATGAATGGCATGCGAGTGATCCAAATGGGCCAAGTAAGAAAACGTTGTCTTTCAAATTTAATGTGCTTTTAACCACTTATGAAATGGTTCTTGCTGATTCCTCTTACTTGCGTGGAGTTCCTTGGGAAGTTCTTGTGGTTGATGAGGGTCACCGACTGAAGAATTCTGAAAGTAAGCTATTCAGCTTGCTCAATACATTTTCTTTCCAGCATCGTGTTCTGTTGACCGGTACACCTCTTCAGAATAATATTGGTGAGATGTACAATTTGCTGAACTTTTTGCAGCCAACTTCATTCCCTTCTCTATCTTCTTTTGAGGAGAAATTTAATGATCTTACAACTACTGAGAAAGTAGAGGAATTGAAGAAACTCGTTGCTCCACATATGCTTCGAAGGCTCAAAAAGGATGCCATGCAAAATATTCCTCCCAAGACAGAAAGAATGGTTCCTGTTGAATTGTCTTCTATCCAAGCTGAATACTACCGGGCAATGCTTACTAAAAATTATCAGCTATTAAGGAATATTGGAAAAGGGGTTCCACAGCAATCAATGCTAAACATTGTGATGCAGCTTAGAAAGATTTGCAATCATCCTTATCTGATTCCTGGTACTGAACCTGATTCAGGTTCAGTAGAATTTTTACATGAAATGCGGATAAAAGCTTCAGCCAAACTGACCCTGCTGCATTCCATGCTAAAGATGTTATATAAGGATGGTCATAGAGTTCTTATTTTTTCACAGATGACTAAGCTTCTTGATATCCTTGAGGATTATTTGACCTTAGAATTTGGGCCTAAAACATTTGAGAGAGTGGATGGTTCTGTATCAGTCACTGATCGCCAGGCAGCAATTACTCGTTTCAACCAAGATAAAAGTCGATTTGTCTTCTTGCTATCAACACGCTCTTGTGGTCTTGGGATAAATTTAGCAACAGCTGACACAGTTATAATTTATGATTCTGATTTCAACCCACATGCTGATATCCAAGCTATGAATCGGGCACATCGAATTGGACAGTCAAATAGACTTCTGGTGTACAGGCTTGTTGTCCGTGCCAGTGTTGAGGAGCGCATCTTGCAGCTTGCAAAAAAGAAATTGATGCTTGATCAGCTGTTTGTGAACAAGTCTGGATCACAGAAGGAAGTTGAAGATATTCTACGATGGGGAACAGAAGAACTTTTCAATGATTCTTCTAGCACGAATGGTAAAGAAATTTGTGATAGTAACAATAACAAGGATGATATATTAGCAGATTTAGAGCAAAAGCAGAGGAAGAGGGGTGGTGGCCTTGGGGATGTTTACAAGGATAAATGTACAGATGGTGGGAACAAGATTGTGTGGGATGATAATGCTATCTTAAAATTGCTTGACCGGTCAAACCTGCAGTCTGGAACAACCGATGTTGCTGAAGGAGATTTTGACAATGATATGCTTGGTTCAGTGAAGGTAATGAATTGTAATCTCAATCTATACGATTGATTTCCATATTATTCTGTTCATTTAATCGTAAGAAACCTCTTTTTGCCATTGCATTGGAACTAAGCAATTGTTGTATTCCATTCCCCCTTATCCATATCTAGCTACTGATTATGGTACACAACTGTCATTGTTTACACATCATATGTCTGCTGCTTTGTTCTTTTTGTGCTGCTTGCATGTACAAGCCTTCTATTCAGTTTTTCTCATGTGTATCCTGGGTTTATATTTTGAGTTACTGATTTATCTAAGACCTAAAGAAATGAAGATTTGTATGCTGCCAATTTTGGTTATAAATTATTGTTTTGTTTCAGCAGCCTTTGGAGTGGAATGATGAAACAATGGAGGAGCATGGCGGAGGTGAATCACCTTCTCTTGTGCCTGATGATATTTCTGGACAAAATGCTGAAAGAAAGGAGGATCTCAGTGGTAATGAAGAAAATGAATGGGACAGGCTTTTACGTGTACGGTAAGCAATTGTAACACTTTCTCCAAATTACTCTCAACCATTCCATGCTTTAAGCTGCGAGTAAGAATTTTAGATGTTATTTTTCTCATTTATGCAACAACAGATGATTTTGGTTGGCTTGTGATGTATTTCTTGCTGCAATTCTTGACTTTGATGGCCTTCATTATAGATTAGTTGCACGGGGTTTAAGGTTGGAACAAGGATGCAATTTAGGAAGTCCAAATTGTATTTTTTTCACTTGTTCTAAACATAAAGGTTTTTGCATGTATCCTTAAGTCTCAAACTTTGGTTGGATGAGACTGGCTGCTATATGCAATTAATTAATAACTGATTCTGCTTTTGCCTAGATTTATGCTATGTAATTTTAAATTTTTTCTTACGTGCTCTTCCGGGCTTTAGGTGGGAGAAATATCAAAATGAGGAGGAAGCTACTCTTGGCCGGGGGAAGCGCCTGAGAAAAGCTGTTTCGTATAGAGAAGCATATACACCTTACCCAAGTGAAACATTGAGTGAGGTACTTCTATCTTCTAAGAGCGATTTTTGTCCCCGGATTAAGGTGGAGTCTGCTTCTAATCAATTATATTGCTATTGGATATTATTTTTCATTACCTCACATGTTGGGTATTCCCTTCTTTACTTAAATTACATCTTGGATCATTCACTTCCGTGATTCCATTCTACTTCTCACTTGGTTGCTTTTATCGTGAAAACCTCTTCCATAGTTTGGGTTAAGTATCAGAACAAAACTTGTGATTTATTCTCTTTAAATGTGTCTGGGTTTGTCAGATCCATACTTCTCTCTCTATCTATCTTATCTGTTAAACTGTTGGCAATGAAACTTTGAGCTGTTGCTACTCGCTTTCCTTCTTGTATGAACTTACAACGGGAATGTTATGATTCTACTTCACTGAGAAGATGGAATTTATAGTTCTGCTGCCTGCATATTTATTTAATATTCTTGTGGCACTGACGGTAATATGACAAGTATTTCATTATTCACTTGGTTCTAATCACTTCAATTTTTGCCTTGCCCAGTCAATTAGACTATCCACTTCAACTTTCTCCCTCTCATATGCATCCTTCACATATTACTTTGCAGCTTTATAACACTGTAGTCCTATCTTAATGTCTTAAAAGTTATAGCATTTAACTGCTTGGTTGATGTCATTTATGGGTTTTCAATTGATAATCTGCTGACAGAGTGGTGGTGAAGATGACAAGGAACCTGAACCAGAGCCAGAGCGGGAATATACTCCAGCTGGACGAGCATTGAAAGCGAAATAGTAAGTTACATTCTTTTCCAATAATTTACAATGTGATAAATCTTCTGAGAAGCCACATAAGCAGTTTTTGGAGTATATATTACCTATAACCATAAAAATGCAGTGATTAATACAAGACGAAGGTTGTTTGGGTATAAAAGTCTATGATGATATGAATGGTGAAGTGTTGCAAAGTAGGACAATGGATTCAGCTTCTTTCTTTCTCTTTGTAACCATTAGGTCATCTGACAGCATGAAATAATAATTTGTCAGGTCTGTCTACATTGAATTTGTGAAATATGTATTCCTTTTTTCTTAAGTGTAAATAGTTATTATGAGGTTGAGACTTTGGTAGTTTAAGACCTTCACAAAAGCTTAAATGTAGTAAAAAATGTAGGGGCTTCGATTTCTTGAATCATGCAGGAAAGAAGTTGCAACATGCTTGGCTAGAAGGGGTATTTAAACTTGTTATTTCTAACATTTATTACTTGGATGCATCAAATTTTACTTTCTTTGGACAGTGCTAAGCTTCGTGCCAGACAAAAAGAACGTCTTGCACACCGGAATTTGGTAGAGGAATGTAATCCTGGTGAGGAATTGCCTGTATCTGAAATCCTCCCTCAATGCTCTCCAGAGGATGGTAAACATGGGGATCAACCAACGGAATCATCTGCGCAGATTAGTAGGAAGTCGTTGGTAATCTACTTGGATGATAACAAGTTCACTCAAGCATCTGATGCGAAGAGCAAGACGGACTCTAGTTTAAGGCTGGGCCGCCTGTCAAAGCACAAATTAAACAGTCATTTGGATCTTGCCATAAATTCACTTGGCCATCCTTCTCCCCACGTAAACTTTCCTGGCCATCAAACTCAGGGTTCAGGCTACACAAACTCCTTGCCTGCAAGCAATTTTTTACCAGTACTGGGATTGTGTGCTCCTAATGCTAATCACTTGCAGCATTCACATAGAAATTTTGCAAGACCTAGTGGCAGACAAATAAAACCAGGAATGGGACAGGAGTTTCCATTTAGCTTACCTCCTTGCCCTGGAACTTCAACTGCAATGGATTTAAGGCGACAGGAAATTAACCTGGACAAACAGAGACTGCAAGATGCATCAATAGAAGTCCTGCAGCAGCGTCTTAAAAATAGCTTGTCAGATGCTTTGCTTCCATTTAGTCCAGTATGTTCACATTCCTCTTCCTTTGCAATATACAAATACTCAGATGGACACTGCCTGTGCTCTAAACAGAATATTTTTGCCTTGCATGTATATCCTTTTGATTTCATGCTTGATGTCTTTTGTTCATTTATATGCTTCCTCTCCTTTTTGTATTAAATGATGCAGTGTCCTCCATTAGCTCAACAGAGGAAGTGTTCTGACCGTTTGGAAGGTTCCAGTTCTTCTTTAGCTGATTTCCAGGAGAAGATGTTACTGCCAAGTCTGCCCTTTGAAGAAAAGATGCTGCCTAGATTCTCAGTTCCCACTGATAGCATGCCTACTTCACAACATGATTTTCTACCTAGCTTATCTCTGGGAAGCAGAACAGAAGCTGCAAACGATGCCATTCGGGACCTTCCAGCAATGCCACTGTTACCCAACTTGAAATTTTCTGCTCAAGATATGACAAAATATAATATGTTGGAAAGAGAGGTAACACCAACCTTGGGGTTGGGTCATATGCCATCCACTTTTCCATCATTTCCTGAAAACCACAGGAAGGTGTTAGAGAACATAATGATGAGGACAGGATCTGGCTCAAGTCACTTGCATAGAAAGAAAACAAAAATGGATGGCTGGTCTGAAGATGAACTTGATTTTCTTTGGATTGGTGTCCGTAGACATGGTCGCGGTAGTTGGGATGCCATGCTCAGAGATCCCAGGTTAAAATTCTCAAAGTATAAAACCGTGGAGGATTTGGCAGCTAGGTGGGAAGAGGAACAACTCAAGATCTTGGATGGCCCAAGTTTCTCATTGCCAAAGCCGGTGAAGCCAGGAAAAACTTCTAAAGCATCCTTGTTCCCAAATATTCCTGAGGGAATGATGTCACGGGCATTGCATGGAAGTAGACTTGTTGCATCACCTAAACTGCAGCCGCATCTAACTGATATGAAATTGGGCTTTGGTGACCCATCTTCGAGCCTACCTCACTTTGATCCACCAGATAAACTTGATTTGCAGTATGAACATTTTGGACCATTTCCATCTTGGAACCCTGATAAGTTTCGGGAAATTTTGGTTGGAGATTCTTCTGCTGGACCTTCAAATATATCAGCTGAAAAGCCATTTCTTCTCAATACTCTTGGAGCAAGCAACTTGGGGTCCCAGGGTTTGAATTGCTCAAGCAGCTTAGATTTACAACGGAGAGAGGAGGAACTCGGCACCATGAAGTATGGGAAATTGCCCAGTCTTCTGGATCAATCGTTGCATATGCTGCGCAGTTCCCAACACACTCTGGGCAGCAGTGGATCCAACAGTCCAGCGCTGTTTGTGGACCTGGATAAAGGGTTAAATTTTCCACATTTAAAGGGGAAAGAAGTAGCTGGAAACAGTTCTAGGAACAATCTACCCCATTGGCTTAGGGAAGCTGTAAATGCTCCTTGCAAACCACCGGAACCTGAACTGCCACCCACTGTATCGGCCATAGCGCACTCAGTTCGCATACTATATGGAGAAGACAAACCAACTATTCCACCATTCGTTATACCAGCCCCCCCTCCTAGCCAACCAAAAGATCCTAGGCATAGTCTGAAGAAAAAAAAGCGAAGGTCACAAGTATTTAAGGTCCCGTCTGATATTTTGAGGAATAGCCAGAACTTTACAAGTGTTTGCACCGATGTTGGTTCAACCTCTGTCCCACCAGAAATGCCTTTACAACCACAGCAGCTGCTGATTCCTGGATCCTTGGGGCTTGTGGAGAACAAGTATGACCTGAGCCCACCTCCTCACAGTACCAGCATGGTTAATTCATTCACACCAGCTGCTTGTTTAAGCCCATCTAAGAAAACAACCATGGGATTATCCCCATCTCCTGAGGTGCTTCAATTAGTAGCATCTTGTGTTGCTCCAGGTCCAACCTTACCATCTGGTTCCGGCACAACAAGCTCAAGTTTGCTAGATAGTAAGTTACCATTGCCAAAGTCTACGGATCAAATTCGATTTTCAGATTCACACGGAAGTTTGGAGAAATCCAAGGATGCACCGAGCTTGCCCCTCGATGTACAAAGTGTGCATCCAGTGGAGGAGCATGATCAACCTGATGATAGTGGTGATTCAAGCAAGACTCACTCGGATCCTTTTCGAACCGAGCAGCTTGGTGCAGAAGAGATATCATCAGAAGGAACAGTATCGGATCATCCTGCAAGTGACCCATGAGCCATAGCTAAGGCATTGTAGTTGAAGTTAGCACATTGAAATTCTTTGTGTTATTTGAGCCCAGGCGCTTGAGTTATTGCTCGAATTTTTTGTAGGCATCATATACTGAGTGATAAGTAGAATATATGGGATAGCTTAGGACATCTGGTGTAAAGTAATTGTAAGAGAAAATGAATATATATTGTTTCCCCTGCTTGGCATTCTCTTCTTTAGTTGCCTTGCATTCAATCAAAAGGAAAAATCCCTCCTTACTATTTTTCAATCAAAGTAATGAAATCTTGTAATCTCATGGATCACAGTTTCACATTAAACTTGAGAAGCTTGTGTCTTGTTTCAATTTCTTGGTTTTTTCAACAAAAAAATTTAGTTCCTTCTATATGTTATCATTTGAATGCCTATCAGAAACTGTGAATAGGGTGATATTACTGTATAAGTGCATTTTGGGGTGTTGCCAATAAAGGTTTTACAGATCAGGCATGAGCACAAATAGTGTTACAAAACCATCAGTTGCTAAACTTAATCTGGTTTTCTCCAAATCACTTCATAAGCAGAAACTGAACAGTTGAAGTATAATCATTTCTTTCTCATTAGTTGTAAAGAAAGATTGAATCTTTCCACAATCTCATCTAATGTATTTTCACTAGAATACATAAAGTAAAAGAAGTCTGAACACAAATCAGTTCTCTGGTTGCCCACAAATCCTGACGAGGAAGCACAAAAATAGTTGCATTCTTCCCTGGTCTGCTTGAAGCAATTTAGTTATGTTGCTTGTAGTGATGGAATTAAACCCATAAATGAAACTCCCAGGTAAATTAACAAAGAAAGAAGTTGACTACTCTCTGCCATCAATTCAAGCAAGAATAAGTGTGTACAGCAGACCTTAGCAGTCCAGAAAATTCACATAAGGTGGCTAGTAATGATTATGATCAATTGGTTTTTAAGGCACTCATGAGCGTTGAATGGTTATCTAAGTAGTAAGTAACGAGTAAAAGGATGGTTAAAAGTTTCTGACACAATCTACATATCATTCATTCATGCATGCAGCTGCAATAGCTTGCTCTTTGGATCTTTGGAATGGTAAGAATGATTTGAGTTGGTCTTCTGCAGGAAACACAAGCTTTGAGATTCTTGAATATGGAGATAGAATCTCTAAGCTGTTTCTTAATTGACAACAGGAAGAATGATAATCAGTTCATTTTTGTAAATTAATAATTTTTTATAAACTAAAATAAATAAATTATTTTTATTTAACAATATTTTTAAATTAAACTTTAAATTCATCAATAAGTAAGAATAATATAATTTTATTTAATATTTAGTTAATTTTACGACGGTCTAATACTAGTTGAATCTTTTAAACCTTGATTCTCTTGTCTTACCTATTTAACTTCTGGTCCAATTTTTAAAGTTTTAGAAATCCTTATTAATGTGATGTATATTCTTTTATTCTTTTATTTTTGTTTTTATTTATTTTCATTAAATATAAATTAAATTGAACTAACAGACCAATTAAATTAATTATAATATATACAATAAAAATTTTCTTCCGTTAAGGCGGAGGAAATTTATCATGCTGACGACATCGTTTTGAATTGTTAATTATGGTTTATTCAGTTTCATTAAATGGGTCGATACAGCATCGGAGTATCTCAGCTCTAGCGATTAGGGCTTAGGGTTTTGCTTCCAATTGGATCTTTGATTTGGGCTCTCACGGAGTTAGCGCGAGTATCGTCGCGAGTACGGCATTCATTTCTCTTTCTGTAATCACCAACTCGCAAAGTCAGAAACTTGTCTACTCGCCTCCTCTGTTTAGGGCGCTTACGATCTGTCCTTGTACTTGCAGTCTTCTTTCTGAATCTATTTTACTTATGACTACAGCTTGTCTCTTTCAAAAGAATGCTCTGTTTTTTGAAGTTTTGCTCAGTTTCATTTGTGTTTGTACCATTTTTTTCCCGCGTGTGGACTGTCATACATTTGTGTTCTCCTTCTTTCTGTGCATGATTATAAGTCTGAAAAGTTGATTGCATGAGAAATTTTCATTTTGTTATGACGTTTTGCAAGTAGTAAGTCTCACTGTTGGTTAACGGAAGTTGTGAAACTTCATAAGTTAGCTATGATCAAAACTATTATATATCAAAATTTTCAATTGGAGATGTAAAATTATAGTTGAATGGCCTTTAGAACAAAATCTGTAAGTGAGATATTCTCTTCGGGAGGTTCTGATGAGTAGAGAACATCTCTGACAAGAATAACATTTCTCGGTCGATAAAAAAGTTTAAGTAGAATGGAGGTGTTTTTGTTGTTGCCTGAATCCCTTGGGCCATTTCGCTTTGGCATTAGTTATGCAGAAAGGTTGGCTTCTTGTGATTTCTGATCTCAGGCTTGCTTATGAAAGTCAAATTTAGTAAGACAGAAAGTCTTTGAATGCTTATTTTTAACTTGCTTATAATGCTGATGTTTATGATGCTGTATCATCTTGTCACCCTTGATAAGTAGCATTTTACAGTCTTGAGTTTTCTGCTTTTATGGTTTTCTTGATGGATCTTGATGGGAAATGTTGTACCTTTTTCTTATGCAGAAGTAGTGACTGTGTTTAGGAAGCATCTGTCTTCCATGATGATTGACCTAGAACAGCCCTCAGGAGAATGGCATAAGGAAGATAGTAGGCTTGATGTATTTGTTAATATGACAGATGGTTGTGATCAAGGGCAGAATAGAGATGCGTTAAATGTGGAATCTTCTAGGACTAGTGGGCATGATAAGGAAAATGCTGGACCTATTGTTTGTGGAAGGGTATCAGGTGATAGAAATAGAGAGCATACCGGAGATATGTTTAACTCAAGTTCGGTGAATTGTTTAGATCCTTGCAACGGAATGGAATTTGAATCAAAGGAAGAGGCTTTTGTGTTCTACAAAGAGTATGCCAAGTCTGTGGGATTTGCAGCCATAATCAAAGCCAGCCGTCGATCAAGGATATCAGGAAAATTTATTGATGCCAAATTTGTTTGCACCAGATATGGAAGCAAGCAAGAAGCTAGTTCGACTGACTTGCCACGACCTGTTTCAAATGTTGATGGTACAACAAGCATTGTTGTCAAAAGGAAACGAGGTAGAACAGGTCATTCTTGGTTAAAAACAGATTGCAAAGCTTGTATGCATATTAAAAGAAGGCAGCAAGATGGAAGATGGGTGGTACAAAGTTTTGTTAAGGAGCATAATCATGAAAATTTTCCAGATCAGGCATATCACTTTCCTACTGATAGGGCCTCAGATCTATGTAACAATGCTGGTTCCTTACATGGTATCAGTGCAAGAACAAAAGAAGTGGCTGTTTCAATGTCTAAGCAATCAGGAGGGCGAAAGAAGAATGAGAGCCAGAAAGCTGGTGTAACAAATCAAACAAGGCATTTGGCTTTAGATGATGGGGATGCTGAACTTATGTTCGATCATTTTATGTGTATGCAGGATGACAACCCAAACTTCTTTTATGCAATAGATTTGAATGAAGAACAACGTTTGAAAAATGTTTTCTGGATTGATGCCAAAGGTAAGCTAGACTTCAGCTACTTTGGTGATGTTGTGTTCTTTGACACCATGTATATCAAGAATGAATACAAGCTGCCATTTGCTCCCTTTGTTGGTGTAAACCATCATTTTCAGTTTATATTGCTTGGAAGTGCTTTAATTGCTGATCAGATGAAATCAACATATGCTTGGGTGATGCAAGCATGGCTAAGGGCTATGAATGGTCATGCTCCAAGAGTGATACTTACCGATGATGACAGGACCCTGAAAGAAGCCATTGCAGAGGTCTTTCCAAATTCACACCATTGTTATTGCTTGTGGCATGTATTGGCCAAGATTCCTGAAAAGCTCTGTTATGTGCTGAGGCAGCATGATAACTTTATGAATAAATTTAACAAGTGTATATTTGAGTCTAGGACAAATGAAAAGTTTGAAAAGAGGTGGTGGAAAATAGTTGATAGTTTCAATCTCAGGAATGATGAATGGTTTCAGTCTTTGTATGAAGATCGTCATAAATGGATACCAACATGTATGTCAGATAACTTTTTGGCTGGAATGTCTACAACTCAACGGCCAGAAAGTATTCATTCATTTTTGGACAAATATATTCAAAGAAGAACCTCACTGAAGGAGTTCTTAGAACAATACAAGGCTATTCTTAGAGAGAAATTTGAAGAGGAAGCAAAAGCAGATTTTGAAACTTGTTATAAACAACCAGGACTGAAATCTCCATCACCCTTTGGGAAACAAATGGCAACATTGTATACACATGCAATATTTAAGAAATTCCAGGTTGAAGTGTTGGGTGTTGTTGCTTGTCACCCTAGAAAAGAAAGTGAAGATGGAGAGTCAAAAGTTTTCAAGGTTCAAGACTTTGAAGATAATCATGATTTTCTTGTGGTCTGGAATGAAAGAACATCACATTTCTCTTGTTCATGCCGGTTATTTGAGTTCAATGGTTTTCTTTGCAGACATGTGTTAATTGTTATGCAAATGTCTGGGCTTCACAGCATTCCACCTCAATATATATTGAAACGCTGGACAAAGGATGCAAAGAGCAGACAAAGGACAAGTGAGAAATTGAATAGGTTTCAGTCCAGTGTTCAACGATATAATGATCTATGTCAAAGGGCCATCAGATTGGGTGATGAAGGCTCTTTATCCCAAGAGAGTTATTGTATTGCATTCAATGCACTAGAAGAAGCTTTGAGAAAATGTGAGGGTGTCAATAAATCAATTTGGAGTGCAGTAGAAACACCCTCACCCTCTTCTAATACTCCTCATGACTCTGAAGAAGCAAATCAAGCTAATGGTGCAGTGAATACGGACAAAAAAAACAGTATATCAAACAAAAGACAGGTCAGATACATAATTGGTGATCTTTTGCCTTCAGTTTGTGACAAAATTGCTCACAAGGATACACTCTGTACATTGTTTAGGTATATACAGAGCCTGAGTTCATGACCATTGGGATGCACAACAGTTGGCAACAAATGGTTCGCTATGCTCTATTTTCTTTGTTAAGTTGGATGCATTGTTAAATCTTAATGCAATGAAATGTCATCGCTTAAATATCATAGAGAGTCTCAGATCTAAAAATATCAGCCTCTTCACTCTTCCATGTGAATGCAGAAGAGCATGCAGTGGAGGGTATAATATAGTCTCCAACTGAATATATTGAAGATAGAGTTCTTGTTGTATTCAAACTATTCTGTTACTAACTGAATGATGTTGGTTGTTGCAACTTTGAAGTTTCCTGAGAAAGTTTATCGCAGGAACAATTGCATTCAAGGGCCTCAACATTTGATGGATACTTTGGCCCTCAAATTGTGCATGGAATGGTATGTGGTTTCTCCCTCAAAAGTTACATTGAGAAGTTGAACTACTTTTTGAGAATTCTATGTATTTAAATTCAGAATTTTTAAGTAAACATCCGCTTATGGGTTCTTTGTATATCATATAGGTGCATTTAAACTCTGTGGCTTCCAACCGCGATGACTACTATGGCAATCAACATGGCATGCAAGAGCTGGTAAAATTATCTGAAATTGACGAGTGTATTTGGCATGACTATTTACCATCAATACATATAGGTCTCAATCTGGCTTTTTCCCCAACCACAGGGACAATTGAACTCCATAGCATCTAACTTGACTCAACAAAGGGTGCAAGGGATGGTACGCCATTCTGCTAATAAAATTCATTTGCACAGTAAAAAAGATGACAAGAAGGTGGTTCTGATGATTATTCTGTGGGCTGTATTTGTTCTTACTTTGCACACGGTACCAGAAGGCAAAAACCAAATAATCAGCTCATCATTAAAGTTTTTAGTAATTTGCCAACTTCATGCTTGCAGGGCCAATTACATTTCAGACCACCGAATATTACAAGTTGTTTCGAAATCCAAGACAATATACCAGAAATGGTATAGTAGGTTATTATGCAGTATCAGCCACTCCAGTTGCTGTAAACTATTGCTTATATTGTTAATATGATTCAATTTCAGGATCAATCAAATGTTGGACCTTCACATTTGCATGGAATGACCTCAAAACATTTGCATCCGAAAAACCTGTCTTCTTAGCTGCTTTGGTGATATGGCAAGTCCCTAACAAAGGTAATCTCCTTTTACTTTTTTTCTTGTGTGATGAATTCAAGAATATAGGAGTTTGTAATGACTGAACGTTGGAAACCCTGCAAGTTTATACTTTTCTTTTACTTGACAGATTAGGATTAACTTGAACGAAAATGGATCACAAACGATTGGCATCCTTTGTTTGTCCTTTTGTATGTGCCTCCTTTACAACTCAAAGCAGAGAAACCTGGAAAATGCAGTGTGGCATTTTTGGTTTGTCCTTCAAAATACTTGTGCTATTTTATAACTTGTAATGCAGATAGTTGAAGTTGTAATTTTGTTATACAATAATAATACCCTATTTATGTATATCCACGACAGTACCATACTGAATTAATTCTTTAGTTTATTACATGTTTAGCAGGTTTATTTAATATAGGTTAAATGTCTTAATCACATTCTAATATCTTTTAAAGGGTTTTAAGTATTTTTGGTTATTTATATTACAACAACAACAACAAAAGTAGTATTAATTATCATTTAATTCAACTTTTTAACGAGCAAAAGTAGTTTTCTTTTTTAATCTTATTTTAAAATTGTCAATTTTACTCAATTTTTACTATATATCATTTTTATAACAATTTAATATTGATTGAACATTTAAACATTAAATCTCTCGTCTTACAACTTTAATTTTTAGTATAATTTTTAAAAATATTAAAAATTGTCACATACTTATAATACTGGTTAGCAACCCTTTCGTGTTAATTGTAATTCAATACGTGATATCACGTATCTAATAATCATTTGTATAATAGTTTGTTGTAAGATAAATTGACTAAGACTATTATAATTTAATCTCAAAATAGTGGAAGGGGATGAGATAAATGAATAAGTTAAGTTAAGAGTTAATTTAATTCAGTAAGATTTTTTATTTTTTATGGTTTTTTAATTTTACTTTTATTTATTATTATTTTCATCTATTTATGTGAGTTATTTAGAAATAACATTTTCGTCAAGTTGGGGTCGATCCACAGGCCGATTAGCCAATGGTTAAGGTGAGTCAATCGTTAGTCAGCCCACCATCTCTTGAAGGTTCGACCCATTGCTATTTCTAAAAATAGAATTTATAAATATTAAATTTTTTTAAAAATTATCCAATATTAATTAAGCCATTTTAAAAATAGTTTTTACTTATATTTGGCGAATTTTAGGATCTACATTTTGGGAATTAAGCAAATTACCTAGACTTAGAGTAGTCTGCTTTATAAAGTTCTTGTTATACATATCTAAAATATTTTATTATTTTCTTAATTTATTGCGTTAGTCATATGCTAATTGAACATATGAGTGTACAATCTATTAATATTAGTTAGATAATTTTATTATTTAACTTATTAAATAATTTTCTTAAAATTGTATTAGATAATTTGTCTAATAAAACATTAAATTTCAGGTAATTAATTAAATTAAAAATTTTCAGATTTAACGTATGAACATTAAGGATAATAATAGGTTGACCTATAGGTATATATTACTCCCTCCTATTCAAAATAAGTGTCGTTTTAGAGAGATGCACATTTATTAAGAAAGTTAGTGAAATGTTTGATAT
>JAOSBK010000003.1:34804748-34827561 GCA_027568895.1 Erythroxylum shatona
TATGGAGTAGGTGGTCACATGTGTATTAGGTGGTTGAAATGTACTATAAATAGAAGGTTTGATGTAAGAGAGATATGTATGAACTTATAAGAATAAGTCTTCTCTCCCAAATACTCTGAAATTGTAATTCTGGTTTTATAACAATAGAACCTTTATAACAGTTTTCCAAAAAATATACTATCCTACTTCTATCATGGATTATAGATTTATATCATATTGTAGCATATTGAATAACGTCTTCTCTAAGATCCTAGCTATAAGGATGAAATATGTTATAAGTAGTCTTATAAATTGAGCTCAAGGAGCTTTTTTCCAAAACAAGTTGAATATCTCCTTGTAAGGGAACTTTTTGGTCATATAGCAAGAAGAACTCCCCTAGGAATTATGCATTTAAAGTAGACTTTCACAAGTCATTTAACTCTATTCAATAGAACTTTATCATTTTTATAATAGAGGCGTTTGGATTCCTTAATCATTGTGTTATAACAACATCCCGTTGTGTTCCTATCAATGGAACTCCCACAAGAACATTTTGAGGTGATATGGGGTTGAGATAGACGACCCTTATATTTTCATTTTATATATGGAACCCCTTTCAAGATTAATTATGACAAAAGGTCTAATTTGCCCCTTAACTTTTGGCAAAAAGTCTAAGATGACCCTTACCGTTATCTCTAATACCATTATGCCCTTTAACGTTTCTAAAATGGATCAATTTTTTCGAAAATTGTTAACTTCATCAAATTTACATTATGTCTCTATTAAAATTTTCTACCTAGGCATGCCACATAAAATTAACTATCAATAAGGAAGCATACCTATATTTAAATAATATTTTTTTATATTAATACTAATTAATAAAATATTTATTATTTACATATAATTAAAATTATTAAAAATTAGTCTAATTTACCCCCTAAATTTGAATGAATCCCTAATCTATTTGGCATTGAAGGGAAACTGAAACTACATCCAACTTATCCCTTTCCTTCTCTATAGCAACTTTAACCTTTAATGTAAGCTCCTCAACAAAAGTTAGCGACTCAACAAAGATATTTTCATCTTCAAGGTCTTTGCAGGAAGCTTTATAAGTGGATTCATCTCACAACTCCTCAACTAACCAACAATAAGGGATATTGTATACAAGATATGATATGTGTTGATTTCAAGAATAACTTGAAGAGATAACTTAGTACTTAGCTTATTGGTTCAAGACTTCACTAGCTCTAGTCTTAAGTCCTTTCCACTGTTCTTTTCTGTATGGGACAACAATGACTTTGCTTTTCTTTTCAATATCTAATAAATTTTAGTTTCCTTACTTACACCTCAAACATAACATTTAACTTGTTCTAACCACACCACCACTAAAACTTTCCTATATCTATCTATATTTATTGACTTCCCTTTAGATTACTTCTTAGAGATCTACAATGCAATTCATCTTTAGCATGTATATTGCATTTGATCTTTTTTTTGATATGTCTGGTTTTTTGGTATGTCGGGTTTGACTCTAAAATTAATCTCATCACATGTTGTAACAACTATATTGTATGAATATTAAACTTTTGCCTAATTTTGTTTTCACAAAACGAAATTTTTGATATATAATACCAATTATAGGATCCATAGGAATCCATGAACAAAGGCTTTTCCTATCATAATAAAAATAAAGTAGCAGAGATTGGTATAAGGGAGAGGCAAAGATGAAGAAGCTAAAATGGAAGTTCGTCCTATTCTTAAACAACTACATCTTAACATAGTAAAATAGTCTTCTTGATCATCTTTCTCTTAGCCTTCAATGCCAAACAAATTAGGGATTCAATCAGGTTTTAAGGTAAATTTAAAAAAATTCTTAATTTTAATTATATGTAAATAATAAGTATTTTATAAATTAATATTAAAATAAAAAACCATTAGTTAAATACACGTGAACTATCATACTAACAATTGATCTTTTGTGACATGCCAAGGCGAAAATTTTTAATAGATACATAACTTTAATTTGATGGAATTGATAATCTCGGGGGAAATTGCTCTATTTTGAAAATGTTAAGGGGTATAATGATATTAAAGATAATGGTAAGGGCCATCATAGGCTTTTGGATTCCTTAAGATGTTCATCAACTAGATCTGTTAATATGTTATAACATCATCCTTTTGTGTTCCTATCAATGGAACTCCCACAAAGACATTTTAAGGTGGTATGGGGTTAAAACCCCTTATCCCGTTATATTTTCATTTTATGTATGGAATCTCTTTCAAGACTAATTACTTATAACATTAGCAAGAATTAAGGCTTTGAATATCATAGTAAATGCATTAATTATTTGCTTTGCATATGATCTTTTTATCTTTCATTAGGCTAAGGACGAATCCTTAAACTTATTAATATAATTTATAAATATTTGTTAGGAAATGTCAGGGCTATCCATCAATAAGAGAAGAGTCATTTGAAAATCTCTGCGAATGTGAAAAATTTATCCAAATGGTTATCCTCCATCACTAGTTTAAGTTACAAAGACCCTTATTCATATACTTAAAGACTGCTTATCTATGCTAAAAGACTGCTATATAGAGAATGAACCCATTATTAGAGAAGCAAAAGAGGATCTTCAACAGATGCACCAAAAGTCTTTCGTCAACAGGGATACTACTTTTAATCAAGTTTTTCCTTAATTTATTGCATACTTACTAGTCATTGCATATTTTTCTTTCAAAAGGAGAAATTAAGGATATTGAAAGGATGTTTAAAAGTTCCTTCAGATTAAAGTTTATACCTTGCACACTTTTTATAAAGTAAGTTAGTATGAAGTATGTAAGCCTAAATTTGTAGGTGAATCAAGAATTCAATCCTTAAGGATTACCAACAAGTTGTTATTGATTAAGAGGCTTTGGAGAATTCTTTACAACAATGAAGCTTTATAGGTGCAGTGGATTCATACTTATTTTTCAAAAGCAAACACTTCTAACACTTCTTATGTAATGAATCAGTTGTTGAAGTTAAGGGACGTCCTTTATACCAATATCCAGTGCAAAATTGGCAAGGGTAACTTAACTTCTCTGTGGTTTGATAACTAGTGTTTTATCAGTCCCTTAGCAAACTACAACCAGTTGTAGCATTTAAGTCACTAATTTTCTTTACTTACGAAGGTGAGTTCGTTTTTAATTAATGACGAATGGCAACCTAACTTCTTAAGAAGCTTTGAGAACCCTATCTAGAATGAGAGAAACTCTGGGATCTTTAAGAGCATAAAGAAAATAAGTATTGAAATTATGACTGGACTGTTAGCTTGGATAAGAGAACAATTAATAATTCATATCCTCACCTCCTAATGCATTACAATTTGTTGAGTAGAGATGAAACCTTAGCTTATAGTCAAAACTAGTCAAGAAGATTAATCATTCATCAATTTTTTACTGCCCAATAGCTACTGATGGATTATGTCAAGTACTTGGTTACTCTAGAATCACAATTATACCGCTTAGAATTTAATATTACTTTGAATGGTTTGTGAGCATGTGGTACTTTTTATTGAAAGAGTTGTATAGCTATATTGAATTTACTTAGCCATTTTCTTAATTCAATATTTTATTTTCTTTAAAAATATTTTATTTTAAGCCTATATAAAATCACAAACTCTTTACATTTATTCATACTTTTTAAATGTCATTTCGTGTTTTAAATATTAATTTAAGTATTTTTATTTTAAGTTTTATGTTATATCACAAACTCTTAAAAATTTAACTATATGTTTTATTTTTTTGTATTCAGCCTATTTTTTTCAGTTCACACCTAAATTCATTTTTCTTTAAAAAATTTCCAAATTTATAAATCTTTTTTGAGACCTAAGCAATTATTTATGCAGATAAATAAGACAACTAACAAAAGCAATTTAATCTCGAACTCGATTTTTTAGTTCCTTTCATTTAGGTATTTTAATTTTTCCTTAACAAGGTAAAGCAATGACTCCATTCAACCTTTATTTGGTTTCTTGTCCTATTCATGTTTTAGGGATTCCCAAAAAAGGTTAGAGAAAACCATAAATTCAGTTTACAATCTCTCTTTTCTACTCTCTTTACTTTATTGGCTTGTGTAATTATTACGTATTTGCTTAAGTTTTAAATTAGTTTTTTAGGTACAAATATTTTGTTAAAATCATAAGTACTCAATTCATTCCTCTTTTAGGTGACATGTAAACCAATATAAACATTTATAAACAGTCAGTTGAACATAATAATAAAAAAGCCTCCGAATAATTGACTAAAAGGGTGTGGTATACTAAATAAAGTGAAATGCATGAGACTGATCCTCTCTAAACGATCAACCTAACATGATTGGGCATAAAAGTTACGAACCCCCCTATGATATTCTGTAAAAAATTTAAATAAGTTTACAATGTTTTAATGCTTATAAATTAATCTTTAATGTTAATATATGTCCATGAAACAACTCTTACTTTGATAGAACTTATATTATATTATAGTCAATGAATTTTCATATGGAAATAAGATTTTATTTAAATATATTGTAAAAAATATAGGGATGCACTCTAAGTTTTAATAAATTTAGGAGGTGTATTACTAAATTTTAGTATGAGAAGGACTAATTTTTTAGTAAATAAAAGTGTTTAGAACTTATATGTTAAAAATAAAAAATTTATCAAAGACTTACTAACGCTTTTTTCCAATGTTCAGGTCGATTTAAAGCTTGTGAGTAGTGTTTCCCTTCATTTGATAGTTGGTTTATTCGAATTGTGTGGCAAACCCTTCTAGCGACAGGTGTAAGCCAACTGTATAATTAGAATATGAGAGAAATTAAAGGGTAATTTTGGAAATAAAATTATAAACATGCATGAAAAATCGTGAACGATACTTATTTTAAATAATTAAAATCTCTCTAAAATGACACTTATTTTGGATAGGAAGGAGTAGGAAAGTATTCACCTATACCAAAAAATATTGTGCCCCTGTATTCTTATCATCTAACTCATTTATTAATTGAGGGAGAAAAAATAAATGAGTTGATGTAAAAGTGAACAGGAGACACAGCAATTTTTAGTACAGGTAAATACGTTCCCTATATTTAAATGTTTTCAATAAATCAAATCTAAATTCAGGTTGTCCAGCCAACTATTCTAAATAATAAGATATCTATATAGATAACAAAAACATAATTGTTTCGTTTAGTTGACAACTAATCGGTTATTCTTTAGCTAATCGGTTGTCTTCAACTGTTTGACTCTTCAAACAGCTACAAAAGTTATTTGGAGAGAAGCAAATTTGATGACTGATTTAAGATAAACAGCCAAAAATAAATTGTATCTTTTAATTGAGATTTCTAGATAACTACGTTTTAAGAATAGTGTTTGTTCTTATAATTGTTTTATATTATAGGTCAGAAATAAAATGTTGACTTTAAATGAAAATAAAAAAAATTGCATAAATTTTTATAATTGATAAAACAATACATGTAAACATAACTTCTCTTAAATTTAAATTCTTATAAAAATATTTAATAAAATGCTAAGATATATAGTATTTACATCTTTATAAATTTTTTTAAAATTATTTAATACTAAATAATTAATTTGTAGGAAATCAGCGAAAGTCAATGATGTACGGAAAATTATATGTACATATATATATTTATATGTATAGAAGTTTCCATGTAAGTGAATGTATAACTTAACGGAAACGACATGTAACATGAAAGCACATTAGCCTCACTTGAAAGCATTCTCTCGGTCGCTTACCTCGTAGATATGTCCACTGCTGCCGCCGCCGCCACCAACAGCATACGCTCTTCCATTCCTTGCGACGACGGGCTCCTGTCCAGAGCTAGAGCTAAAGCGATTACTCTCTCTTCGTCTCTCACCCAATCGGTAAAGCCCAAACGACAACAAAAAAACTTCACCAAATAACTCTGTGCTTGATCCTTTCTCTTTCCTTTTGTCATTTCAGGCTTCGGTTCTCTGCTTGCAAGGTGTGCACACTAGTTCTAATTCACTCCGGTGGAGCTGTGGTCCAGTAAGAGCCATGGCTGAGTCTCAAACCCTTTCGGTGCCAAAGAATGAAGATCAATCCTCTCCTTCTGGTATAACATTTGCTTTTCTGTATCATTCCAACCCTTAAGTACACTACAGTTCAGTTCCTTTTCTCTACCCGAGAATGGGGGCATGGGTTCTTTTAACTTTTTCCAAAGTCTCGACCTTAATTTTACTGGTTTAAGTTTTTTCTTCTAAAACATTTTACTGTCGCTTTCTTTCAGGCAAGAAGCAAGCGCTTATATCTTTGTCAGACAAAAAGGACCTGGCTTTTCTTGGCACTGGACTGCAAGAGTTGGGGTAATTTTCAATTCATCTCCAAGTCGCTTTCTTTTTTTTTTCCCCCTCAATATAATTCAGACGCTCTACTTCCAAGTGAGAATGATCGCTTATCTTTTTGTCCTTGACTCATGGGATTGTTTTTATTTCCTTAACCAACTAATGTATGTCTATGTCTAATGCTTCTTATGTGGGTTTCCTTTTCTTTCTAGGTATACCATAGTTTCAACAGGAGGCACAGCGAATGCTCTGGAAGGTGCTGGAGTGGCCGTGACTAAAGTGGAACACCTTACCTCTTTTCCGGAGATGGTAAATTGGTCCTTAGTTTCCATGTCCATAGCCATCTGGCCAAACTTGCTTTTACATTATATTTTTCAGGAGCTGCTGTGGTGTAATGGTCTTTTAAATCGGGATTCGATTGATTATACTGGTTTAGCATTAAACTTCAGTAAATGTTGTTTTAGTGGGTAAAATCTAGGAGTATCTTTGTTAAAAGTTATTCTTTTTATCTCAGCACTTGTTTGAATCATGGGATGCAAATATCTTTCTCTCTTTGAAAGGGCGATTCTCCTGCTCTCTGTGATTGCTGAATGCCCTTTGCATCCTTACTCCTTTTTAAGATACACATTTTCCAGTTATGTCGTGTTTTTTGCATGTAGACTTAAAACTGGGCATCTTTGGGAGGAATGTTTATATTTCTTAGTACCAGATTGGGTATGATTAAACAAAGAGGCGATTTTAGGAAAACAGTATCATTGTTCAGCTGTTTTGTGAGATGATTTTGGGTAATTGGAGACTTATCGGATCTTACATAATGATTTCTGAATTTGTAGTCTGATATTGGGTCTGCTAAATTCTTGCAGCTTGATGGTCGTGTGAAAACTTTGCACCCAAACATTCATGGTGGTATTCTGGCTAGGAGGGACCAAAAACACCATATGGAAGCTCTTAGCAGGCATGGGATTGGTGAGCATAATAAGATTATTTTACTGAACAGCTTAGTTGCGATATATTCTTTATTGTTAAATTTGCTTGTTTTTTGGTTCTTATTGCAGTCCTTTTTGTCTCTAACGGTCATGCTACAGGTACCTTTGAAGTAGTAGTAGTGAATTTGTACCCTTTTTATGATAAAGTTACTTCTACCGGAGGAATTGAGTTTGAGGATGGAATTGAGAACATTGACATCGGTGGTCCTACCATGATCAGAGCTGCTGCAAAGGTTGTTTATCCCGACACCTACGCAGATTTGTCATTGATGGGCTAACTCATCATTGTGTTTGTTTTGTGTAAACTCCTCGGTTTATCATGTCTGATCCATTTTAGTCGGTCCTTAAATTTTATGGATATGATTTATAGGCTTAGCCTTTGCAAATGACCAATGTATATTACATCCAGTTGTATGATGTTTGCAAGTCAAAATGTTGTTTTTTTTTTTGCCCTCTCCAAAGTTATGCTAAATGTTACAGAAACTTCATTGGCTGCTGACTATGTGTTATCCAGCTGACCTACTTTTATTGAACAGAATCATAAGGATGTCTTGGTCATTGTTGACTCACAAGATTATCCTGCACTGCTCGAATTTCTTAGGGGGAGCCAGGATGATCAACAGTTCCGTAGGAAGCTTGCCTGGAAGGCTTTTGAACATGTTGCATCTTATGATTCTGCAGTTTCAGAGTGGCTCTGGAAGCAAGCTGTAGGAGGTAGTATTTTATCCTTTTGCTTTATCCTGCTTTTCTGCACTGAACTTTTGCTATATAGTTATAGGATTATCTTAAACTACATTCTAGGATGATCTTCAAGCAAAACTAGAAGTAACCATTTAAGTTACTCTTAACTGATATTTTGCAAGATGGGATATGAAACAATAATTTTAAGTTCTAACATCTAGCCAAAAATATATGATTCAAATTGTTTTTTGCTAATTCCTGTTAGGATTGTAGATTGACTGGGTTCTTTGTATTTTGAAAGACAAGTTCCCTCCAAGTTTTACCATACCTCTGTCACTCAAAAGTTCTCTTCGCTACGGTGAAAATCCTCACCAAAAGGCTGCATTTTATGTTGACAAGAGTATATCTGAGGTCAATACTGGTGGCATTGCAACTGCTATCCAACATCATGGTAAGGTGAGAAGATCTACAAATATGCCCCTGACTTATTATTTTTTATTCTGATGTCAATTTAAACTATTGATGATCCATTACATTTTGTGCAATGAAAGATGTGTTGCTTTTGATTGTCTCAATTTGATTACGGAGCCATAATTTTTGACTTAGAAGCCCTTTTAGTATATTTCCAGTGCTGCTGCTTCTTCCATTATTTTAGCTGCCATTTTCTGTTGTACCCTGAAACTCTGTAAAGATTGCGTACATCGGTTATCTGGAAAGGTTTTTTTTTTCCAGTTTGAAACATAGTATGTAGAGGGTTTTTCTTTCCCCCAGTTTGAAACAAAGTATGCTGAGGGCATTCTTGCATGTTTACATCTATTTGATCATTATTTTCAAGGATGTCATTATCTTAGAAAGTTAGTTGGTCTGAGTATGTCCAATCCCCCGTATGACTATATATTTTTGGCTTCCCTAAAGCTGGGGTACTTATGATATTTGAAGTGCATTTCTTATCATAATGTGCCTGTAATTTGTTGAAATTTTAAGTGAAGATGATGTAGGCCTTGATAACTTAAAAGCCCTAGGTAGTGTTTACTTGATATTTATCCACATTTTGTTCAGATTATTCTGTGAATGATTCATTGATTGAACTTCCTTTTTCTGGATGCAGGAGATGTCATATAATAACTACTTAGATGCAGATGCAGCTTGGAATTGTGTCTCGGAGTTTCAGAGCTCCACTTGTGTGATAGTAAAGCACACAAATCCATGTGGAGTAGCTTCTCGTGATGACGTTCTTGAAGCATATAGACTGGCTGTGAAAGCAGATCCAGTGAGTGCATTTGGTGGTATTGTGGCCTTCAATATAGAAGTTGATGAGGTAGGTTTTGGTGTTCATGTAACTGGTTTGTGGAGTGCATTATCACTATTTTAATTTACTATTTAAGGATCATACGGAGCTAAAATTACTTGATTTACCCCTAAGTTGGGCGTCCTTTCGGATAAAATGCCTGACCTGATAAATTACAGAAGTTTGATTATAGCTAGGGCTGAGCCTTGCACTGTAGTCAGAATTCTTAATATGCTCTTCTTTTAGGATCTTGCCAAGGAAATCAGGGAATTCCGAAGCCCGACGGATGGTGAAACTCGGATGTTTTATGAGATTGTGGTTGCCCCAAAGTATACAAAGAAGGGGCTTGAGATCCTCCGTGGAAAATCCAAGACACTAAGGATCCTTGAGGCAAAGAAGAATGATAAAGGGAAGCTTTCACTTAGACAAGTTGGTGGTGGATGGTTAGCTCAGGATTCAGATGACGTAACCCCACAAGATATCCAGTTCAGAGTTGTGTCTGAGAAGATACCACAAGAAAGCGAGCTTCATGATGCAAAGTTTGCATGGCTGTGTGTCAAACATGTCAAGAGTAATGCAATTGTAATAGCAAAGGTTTGTATTCTTTCTCTGTCTAGCTGAAGAGGAAGTACCTCTTTGATGAAGATATAAGTTGGATGCTTCAGAAGATTTCATCTTTGTCCTTGCTTTGGATCAGAACAATTGTATGCTTGGCATGGGAAGTGGGCAACCAAACCGACTAGAGAGCTTGAGAATAGCCATGAAGAAAGCTGGAGATGATGCCAAGGGAGCTGCTTTGGCTAGTGATGCATTCTTCCCATTTGGTAACTTCTCAATGCTGGATAATTTTCAATTTAATGTGATTGCAAAAGTTGTGCAATAGTTCAACTTCAATTGAGGCTGTTGATCTTAGGGTCTTTAATTGTCTATCAACTATTAGGGAAGTTACATGTCTATTTAGATTATGTAAACTATTTAAGTGAATAGCAGCATTGCTTATTTGTATTATCAACATGATGCTCTCTATTGTGTGTTTCAGCTTGGAATGACGCAGTGGAAGAGGCATGTACTGCTGGGATTGGTGTTATGGCAGAGCCTGGAGGAAGCATCAGAGATAAAGATGCAGTAGACTGCTGTAACAAGTACGGGGTCTCGCTACTTTTTACCGACGTGAGACATTTTAGGCACTGATCAGCAAGCATTTGCTTCAAACCGGACCGTCACAGTTCCAAGGTACGGTTATATATGTCCTCCTATGGACACATCAGTTTAATCAAAGAAATTTGAGAAAGGAGTTGACATGGCCCTCTTGTAGAATTCGTTTAATCACACCTTCATCTACCAGCCATCAGTGTGCTTGTATTTTAAGGGTTCTTGAGAGATAGTCTATGTATAATGTATTCCTAGCATTTTTGCTCAAAACTAACACTTTCTCTTGGACATTCAACTTTAATCTCTGGGTGCTCGAATTTTGCCATCCTGGTGATGTACATCAGCTTTGTTGTGACCTATCACAAATGGAAGATTCATATGGGATCCTATTATCCTGGAAGGAAAGCAAGCCCCTGCAAGTTGATCCTTAGAGCACTTGTTTCCACTTTAGCCTTAAAAGTTTATCATTAAGCCATTACTGAGTCCTAGGCTGGCATTAACATGAAGATCCACTGTTGTTTGTTTTGGCTATGGAGCTTCATTCTTGATGTCAATACGATGAAAACCTCATGCATATTGGTCGTTTTCTTCATGTGAATCTGCAGTGCAAGCAATGAACAAATCGAAAGATGGGATGTTAGAGCATTTCTCCTCTGCTACGAATGTGAATCTACTGCTTCAGGATAGAAGAACCTTGTGCCCACCTGCCAACCCCGTCTCTTCAATCTCGTTTCCCCGCGACTTTCGTTGTAAACGTAGTGTAGAGATAATAATGCCAAAAGTATTAGTTACTATACAGTTTATGTCTATTTTAATTAAAATATTAGTTTAATTTTAATTAAATAATTGTTAAGTTTTAATAATATTTAATATCTAATATTCATAATCAAGTTTAATTTAATTAAAATTTATTTTAAAACCATTTTTTGGGTTTGATTCGTTAGATTCTCAAATATTGACAATTGATATAAATTGCAATTTTAATTTATATTTAGGATTAGATAAATAAAATTCTTAAATATTTTGACAATTGATATAAATTGCAATTTTAACTTGCATTTAGGATTAAATAAATTAAAATTAAAATTGTCTTTAATTATTTAATTAAATAATTCATATTTATATATCAAATTCGCATTTATAATATATCATAACTATTTAAATATTAAGAATATCAAAACAGTTTTGATTATTTTTTTATGCGTAATTTTTTCTTTTTATCATACAATATTTCAATTAGATATAGATTTTTTTTCAAAGTACTATTCTATCTTAGTTAAAAAATTTTGTATCATACTAAGCACAATCATCTAATAAGATATACTCACATAAGTAATATTTCATATGAAATTATCACGTCGTGTCAATTTAATGAATAGAATATATTAATAGATATATAAGATATTTTAAATATCTCAAGTCAAATAATTCATACAATTATCTAATGAACATTTTTATAAATACGTAAATAATATTTTATATGAAATTTTTATAACGGGTCAATTTAGTGAACATATTCTTTAACAAACATGTATTTGTTTAATGATTTTCATATTTTAGTATGTTTGATTAGTTACTTCCTTTATAAAGAAGAAGCATAATGTATACTAGTCTTTCCACTTTATTAATGTCCACTCTTAATAAAACATCACTAGTTGAGGGAATAATTTACACGAATCAAACTTTTTGGTTTAGTTTTCAATTTTTTGGTTCGATTTAGTTTTAAAATTATTTTTTGTTAAAAATTAATTAATTTATTAATTAATCGGTCAGTTTTTGTAAACTATCAACTTTTATAAACCAAATTAATCCAATCAATTTTTATTTAATGGTCTCATTTTTAATTAAATTTTAAAATTTTCGATAGTAAGGATAATTTTCTTTAATTATTTTTAAAATTCTTTAATTATATTCAATCTTTAACTAGTTTTATAACTTTTGATATCGGTTGAACCTCTTAAACATTAAATTTTTTATCTTATCGATTTAATTTTTGATCCGGTTTTTAAAACATTAATATTAGCTAACCCAGAAATGGAGGTTTGACAGATTTATTCATAAAATCAAAGACGCATAGATTCAACGTTACATTAAAAAGTAGTTGTTCGATCATTGTACTTTAACATCTTGGTTGAGTGCAATGAATTTTCAATCTATCATACATTCAAACGCACACAGATTTTTTTTGGTAAGTAAACGCACACAGATTCGATTCAACTAAATAGAAAACTTGTATACTATTAACCTGTTGTATTATAAAAATGGGTTTTCAAATTTTTGCATGTTATTGCTAAGTTCTTTTGGCATTACTCTTGGTCAGTATGACCTAATACAGCTTTGATGCATGAATGTCAGGTTGTATTCTTTTCCCCATGTTACTTATCAAGCCAATCTTATTTAGAAAATTTCTTCTTTTTTTATTCGAGAAAAATCTATAAGCGGGCCAAGCGGGTACACCTCTTTAAAAATCTAACTGACGCACTAACCCACAGACACACGAATCAACTAGCGCTCCACTTATAGTTATAACCTGGTTGTTCCATACTCTTACAAGAAGGGCTAATATGGAATCGAACTTGGGACTTAACCGAAGCCAAGCCCCGCTTTTCATTACAGAAGAATGATAATCTTATATCATGTATAGTTTAGTATCAAAACTCTAATTTGATGGGGGCATGATTGAACCTTGTTAATCCCCTACGGCTTAGTAGAAATATCCTTTGCTTTGGTGTTTCCAGGACTGTAGAGACACATGTGCCATGTTTAAAAGGAATATCGAATTAAATAATGCTTAATTTTTAAATATTTTTAAATTAATACTAATTTTTTAATAAAATTTTAAAAAATTAGTCATTAAATTAAAAACATTAAAAACTTTGCCACTAAATTAAAAAATTCTCAAAAAATTGGACAATTTGATATTTTTATTCGAAATCAATTTATGTGCATCTCAAATAGGGATAACAATAGGTTAAGCCGAGCTTATACACCTGCCGAAGCTCAGCATCTGTTGATTTTCGCCTCTAATCTCAAACATCCACCAACGTTTTATTTTGGAATTGTCAAGAAGGATTCACTTATTTGGTGGTGAAGGGAGAGAAGTCATCTTCATAGAGAACGTTATCCAAAAACTGGGTTGCAACTTGCAAAGCAATGTTTGAATAATTGCATTTGGACTTAGAATTAGGTTGACATAAACTCCAACTCAGTCTATGGCGTGCTTTAAGTTCGTTGGGTTTATGAAATTAAACAAGTGGTTTATAATATAAAAAAAAAAACAATTTCATACCATGTTAATTTATAATTTCGTATCCAATATAAAATTACTTTTTAAAAAACATTTTATTAAAATATTCAATATACATGTGTATGTGTGTTGCAATAGATTATTTAAAGGTGGAAGAAATTATATAATAAAAGAAATTGAACAAGTGATTTATTAAAAAAACAATTCCATACATTGTTTATTTATAGTTTATTTAAACGTAACAGAAGATAAACGTAGATAATTCAGATGAACGTATGGTTTATTTTTAAATAATATTAGAGAATTCAAAACTTTTGTGTAATATTTCATTATCTCATGTTAAGGATTAGAACTTTAGAATAGTGTATATGAAAGTTTATTGAGAAGTTAAAAATTACATTTTATGCTCATGCATAATATAGCATATACATACATGTAAATATTGATTTTTGCACATTAAAATGATTGTACATGCATTCATTGATATTTTATGGATATGATTAATCTATAAGTGTGATATATTTGGAATTGTGAATTATATGTGTTAAAAATTGATTTGGAGAGCATATTTATTGATTTAAATTTTTTTGTTAAATTTAGGAAATTTCTAAAATTTTAGATATTTTTAGACTAAAAAATGTCAAGTGGCAAGACAATTAATAAACGATAGTAGAATTAACTGTCAAATGACAATAAAAATTTTGATAAATAACTTTGAAATTTATTAAAAAGTGTTATTAAAAATTGGGAGACAAGTGGATTAAAATTTAGAGACAAATAAACTAGTTATTAAAAAGTGGTCAAATGAAGACCACAACAAAAGGAAAAGTGGCAAGTGACAAAGTGCCACAACACTTGTCACTCACCACTCCCGATACTTTCTTCTTTTGAATAGCCATTTCCTTGCCTTTCACTTTTACTCTCACCAAATGCTCAAATCTTCTTCATCTTTTTCATTTGTTTTCATCCATGATATTCACTTCTCACCTCATCAACGTTGAAGCTTACTCTTACTTCCATTTGGTACTATCATTTTTGCTATCTTTTTTATATTTGTCACTAAAGACCTATCCTTACCACCTTTGGAATGATAAAGATCGTATGATGCTTGGGAGCTAGGGTTAAATGATATTTTGAAGAGCTATTGAAGCTAAATCAAGTAAATTATGCTTTAATCATCATAGGTAGTGTTAAATGAAACTAATATGATGAGTAATTTGAGATTGATGACTTGATCATGAAATTTTTATGTGTGAGTCATGAGTTATGAAATGTATATTAAATGTCTTGCTTTTGTATATGCGATGATTAATGATTCATAAATTGATGTAGAGGTGATTTAGAGATGGAATGAATCCTAAAAGGATATAGAAAGAAGTACAGAAAATTGATTTGTGAATGAATATTTTCATGTTATGTTTTTGATGTATAAAAACATGGATCATTGGCTGTTTTAGAAGTGGATTGGATTGGGTATTGAAGTTAAAGAAAAGGCAAGTATAATGTCTTGAAAAGAGAAGAACTAAGATGAAAGTTTAGAGATAAAGTGAAAATTATGTTTAAAGTGTGCTGGCATATGTTAGCTGTAACATTTCCACTAGATATGCATCTGTATTTTAGCCATAAATTGATATGTAGATATTCAAATAGAATGAGTTTTAATTTGGATTAAATTAGAGAGATATGTCTACATTTTTCATGAAGACATTGAATTCAAATTCTGTCCTTAAGAGTTTCAAAATTTGACTTGAAGTTAAGTACTGGTTTATTTGCAACTTGAGAACAGTAGGTAGTTTTATGATGTCTTGAAATAAGATGAATTAAGGTGATAGTTAGGAGTGAAAAATGAAGTAGAACATGTGCAAAAAATTTATAATGAAAGTGTATAAGAATATGCTCTATTTTGGTGTTTATAATCAAGCATGGATTTTGATTTGTCTGTAGATGATATTGAACTAAAATTGAGGTATAAATAAAGAAGTTATCAATTTGAAATGATGAATTTTGAAAATAAATTGTTTGATACTTATGAATGAGATACATTATGGAAAAAGGATAGGACTTTATGAACGATGAGATTTAGTTGAAAATGATGAATCAAATGAGTAGAGGTTTGAGAGTTTAATTCAATCAATTTGGTGGTTTAAATAATATGAAATGATGTTAGCTTAGAGGAGGTGAGTTTGGGAAAATTTGGAGTGAAAATGATGTTAGAATCTATGTAGAAATCGTCGAAAATGTTGTTAAGTTAGATATGCTTCTCACATGTCCGTTAGACAGACTTCAAGTCCCCTGGACGGACCTTCTCGAGTCTACCAAGCTTTCCAACTTCGTTTATGTCTGTTTGGAGGGACAGATGTTTGTTGGGCGGACATTCTCAGGACACTTACATAAATGTGCAATTTTGACCCTTTAAATAGCAAAATCTCTATTTCAGATCTTCATGGAAGTTGTAGAACTCGAAGTCTTCTTTAAAAACATTCAAGAATGACATTAATCCGACATCCATAAAAAAAAGTTATATATTTTGTCCCAAGATCATGTATTTGTATAAATTATTGAGTCATTAATGTTTTCCTATGTGGTATTTAGGCCTGAGTGTGATCTTGAATGAACCTAATTGATGATGAATTGAGCGATTAAAGTAAGGAAAGTGTATTAGGTATTAAGGAATGATTTAAAGATCCTGTTAATTGGTTATGAGATGCATATTAAGGAAATGTACCTAGGATTGTCATTGAGCATGCATTGTACACAATCTATATACATATATGTGCATAAATGAATACTTATAATTGTGCAAATTTGTGAAGTATATAAATGTGTATGTATTGCATGATTTCAAAGAGCATATTGAGCAAAAACATCCAGATGTTGCCGGAACTTCGAGACAATAGCTTTCTGGAGCAAACTGTGAGTTGACTTAGATGGTCTCATTTTCTTTGGTTATTCTGTTTTAAATTTATGTGTTGAATTACTACTAAATATTAATGTGATCAAGGCAATTCTAGACATTAATATTCCAAGGAGTTTGATAAATGTCAGAACATAAAAAGTGCCCCTTGTATGTGAATATGATAGAAATATGTGTTCTCAACAAAACTGTTGAATGCTAGATTTAGGTTTGATGACATGTGAAAGTGAATGTGTAAAGTGAAATAAAGTGACTAATTGATTTTATGTAAATGATGCATTTTATTACACGAATGCATGATAACATAAAGGTTGTTGTGACCGGAATAGCCACCAAAAAAGAGCTTAAAGATAATAATGTGATTAAAAGCCAAATGTTCATTATATATAATGAGCCTGGTATCTCTAACAGATACGAGACAGTTATTAATAAATCTGATATCTACAATAAATACGGGACAGTTATAGGTATTCGGTCACAATAATAACAATTGAAAATTAGTCTCATAGGTATTGAATATAAAATTGATACGTATGTTTTGAATGATTAAAATGAACTATTTGACTACTCTGAATGTGAAAAGTGAAATAAGTGATCAAAGTAATATATGATGCTAAATAATTACTAATGGATTAATGTGAATTACGTTATTACATAAACTATATGTATTATGTGATATGAGGGAGCCATCGAGGATAGTTAAGTCACTAAGTTCGCAAAACTCACCAAAATTGTAATATTATTTTTCAGGCTCAGAGGAGTTACCCCGTTAGACAAATGGGAGTCTAGACACTGCATTCTAGTAAGAGATAGAAGTCGGAATCAATTCACGTCTGCATAAAATTTTCATTATTTTATATCAAAATATGTATTCATAAATATTGTACAATATGTATGTGAATGATCTTATAATATAATGACATTATGAATACAATTGTTTTGTATCTATAATGGGCCCAAGTGGTTATTAAATTGTTGATGTTATGAATAATGGTTGTAAATCTTATGTTTGAAAATGTTTGTGAATAAATTAGGCTAAAATTGATTATTGCTTTTTCGCACCTATGTGTGTGATGTTTCAGAAAAAATTTGTAATAAGTTCATCAACTGTCTGTTCTAACATGTCACCCTCGTAGAGTATGTTCTCGAATACTATCGGTATGTTCAGGGATATGCACTATGAGAGTGGAGTACTACAATTTTGAGTATGATAAGAAAAAGCTCTTTCAAAAATACAATTTAAATCATCACTATTATTTTATAATTTTATTTTAAGTATAATTATTTGAGTTATTATTTAATTGATTATACATCAATAGATATTGACATTTTATTTTTATTTCAACAAAGTATTTTATTTATATTATATTTTCGTTTACTTTTATGATTTCTACTTCTTTTATGTGTGTGTGCGTGTGTGTGTAAACTTTTGATATTCAATTCATGTAACATCCCGATACCTATGTTAAGGTTAGAATAGTAATTTATGAGAAAGTATTGTAAAATTATAAAAATGCACGTCATGCATAAGTTAATTGTGACATACACATTTATTTTGCACATTCATGCAATTGTACATGTATTCATTAGCATTTCCGGGTAAATTGGTTTATAAATAAAAATTGTGGATTTAATTGTAGTGTATTAAATGTGATTTGACAATTTTTGTATATTTCGGGTATTTTGAAATTTTTGGTGAACTATTTTGATCTGAAAATTTATTTGGAGAGTGTTATTATTATTTCAGAATTTTGGTAAAATTTGAGAAAAATATTGATTTATGGACCAATGATAGAGTGACACATGGCAATGATATATATATAAGACAGGTGGCTTACATATGTGGTGACAAGTGGCTGATTGTTTGGGTTATACGTGTGAGACATGCAAGAATACACGTGCTATTGCGTTTTGGTTAGGAAAAGTTGACTGTAACTTTTGTTTTGCACCTAGACATTCAACTTCACAGCTCTCTTCCCTATTCTTCATCACCGAATAGCTAAATGTGATTCTCCTTGTGTTATTGATTTCATTTCATTGCTGGAAGAGTTAAATCAAGTAAGTGATTTGATGATGTTGTACTGTGTAAAGAAATATATGCATGTGTGGTTAAGAAATGTAATTTCGGTGGTGATGAAAGAATTACATGAAAGAATATGGATATGTTGTTTTTGCATGTTTGAAGAACAATGGATTTTAAGATAGTGATGAAGTGAGTTTTAGAGCTAGAAGAATCACTGAAACCATGTTTAAGAAGAAAAAAAATGCAGAAGTTAGAAAAATGCAGTAGAGAGAGAGAGAAAATTTATGAAACTTCGGATGTTAAATGTTTGAAGTGTAATTTGAGTCTAACTTGTTGCCATGATTTTTCTAAATATGGAAATGTAGAATGGATGGTTTAGAAGTAAGAAACTTAAACAAAAAAAAAAGAAAAAGATAAGAAGTGCAGTTCGGTGAAGAAGATGATGAATCGTATTGAAAAATTTCTGGTTTTGGTATTTGTAACTAATGTTGCATTTTGAGTTATTTTAGCATAAGATAAGTTGCATGGGTGTAAAAATGAAGGAGTAAATATAAGGATATAAGTTTGTGATGAGGGATTTAGTAGAAGAGAGGAAGAAGATGAAGATTTGCGTGCTAGAGAGAGAAAAGTTGTTGGTTTATATGTGTGGGTTAGGAACCAGAGTATTTATTTCATTGAATAACCCTAAATCTTTTGGCTATAACTTTTTCATCCGAACTCCAAATGACTTAAAACTTAGATCAATGGATTCCTAAGATATTTTTCTTTTACTCCATAAAAAGTTAGAGCTTTCTGAGTTACATTGTAAGGGGTTAATAGGATGAAATTGTGGAAGTCTGCTGGAATGTTATGAATTGAAAAATTTTCATGAACATGCTTCCGTATTTTGATAATAACCTGATCTGTAGATTTCCAAATGAGTTGATTCTTAGTTTTGATTAAACTAGAGACATAATTCTACAACTTTCTTGAAGAATTAGAATTTTATTTTGTCTTTAAGACTTTAAAAATTGACATGAAACTGATTTTTATCTTACGCTCTAGCATTACCAGGGATAGAAATCATGTCCTGTGGTTATTGAATAAACTATATTTATGTAGGCCGAATTAGGCTGATTTTTCTTCACCAAATTGTATCTTATTCTCGTAGCTTTAAATTAGTATAAAGTTTGTAATTTTCGGATATCAGAGCTGAAAGATATGAGTTATACAATTCTAGGGTATGATCATATACTAGCCAAATGTTCAAATATACACAGTTTGTGGTATTGTGAACATAACTCATAGAATACTGAATCAAATTAGATGATTTTGGAGTCATTAGAAACTTAAGACATGGTTGAACAATTTTCAAGAAGGAAGTATTGCCTAATTTTGTCATATATCCTATCAGATTAATGACACAAAGTTGACCCGAAATCATATGGGTAGAAAATCTGAAGTGGTAAATTAAGTTATGTAATGGATTTCACATTGTTTTATTATGGTCCAAATTATAAACACAATGATATTAATGAGGGCTTTGATATCTAAATGTTTTGATGATTAGGATCAATAAGATATCCCAGAATTGTCATTGAACATGCATTGTGCATACTTTCTATACATTGATGTGCATAAAAGAACATTTGTACATTTGTGTAAAAATGTGATATTTGTGAATGTGTTGTGTATGTTTTAAAGGAGACATTGGATGCCAGTCGGATATTTCCAGACCATCTAGGCAATAGCTTTTTGGAGCGTACTGTGAGTCAACCTAGATGAATTTCCTAGGATTGATTTAATTTGATTTGTTAAGTTTCCAATTATTAGACTATTGCAATTGTTTCTAAATTTCGGACTTAAAATCTGAGGAGTATATATTTGGGACTGTATTGGAAATGTTCTGATTTGTTTCATGATTCTGATTGTATTATGCTTTGTGAATTCTCAACAAAATTTGAATGTCGGACTAGGTCCGATGACTGTGAAAACTTTGTCTAAGCATTTGTATAAAATTATGATATATGACATATTCAGTATTTGATGCATTTCATAAAATGTATGCTCAGATAAAGACGTTGTGACTTGAGTAGCCAGTTTGAGGTGCTTCCACGTAGAGCTTTGCTCCGTGATATATGTTTCTACACGTAGAGCTATGCTTCGTGATTCTGTTCTGACTGAGCCCTATGGGCCAATATTTGTACAAGTATGTTATAGGTACCCAGTCGCAACAATAAGAACGAATGTGAGTCTCGTTCATATAGCATTTATATAAGACTGAAGTTCTTTGAATGATTTGCAAAGCTATAACTAGTGACCATATGATATGCCATGTTATGTGAGTATCTGAATAATAATTACATGTTTTGAATGAATATCTGTGATATATGTGATATGTGTTTATAATCCGGTGAAATCATCAATGATAGTTCACTCATTGACTTCACAAAACTCATCAAAAATTGCAATATGATTTTTCAGGTACGAGACAAGAGACCAAGTTCCTTAGTCAAGACTTAAGGAATCTTTTGGATGGAAAAATTGCTCAGAAGTTTGTCAGCTGACACCAAAAGTGTTGTAACATTTATTTTGTAGTTTTGTTAGAACCTATAAGAGGTTTTTTACATATGTGTATGATGGAAATAATGTAATATTTGTGAATGAATGCAATCAATAGGTTTTAAAATTTAGTGACTTCTGGTTGTGTTAGATGATGCCACGTGTAAGTTGGATTTGTTTTTGCTCTAACATACCATTACCATAGGATATGTACTTGAATATTCTTGAATGTTTGGGTATGTACCTTGTGGTTGTGGGATGTTGCACTTTTGGTATCAGAGACAAGTTTGGCATCTTTAGGGGCAAATATGAGTTGAGATATGATAAATAGTGAGAAATTCATAAAGTAATCACACTTTTGTTTGTTATAGGTCACCCTCTATAAGAGATCATATTGGAGAGTCAGCTGGCATGGAGTCTGTAGGAGTCAATGTAGAGTCTCCTGTACCTGAGTTTGCTCAGATGCCTCCGAGAATTCTGAAAAGGCGAGAAGGAAGATATGATAAATTGAGGAAGCAAGGGGCTATGGACTTCTACGGAAGTATAGACCCGGTTGAAGTAGAAGGGTGACTTAAGCAAACTGAAAGAGTGTTCGACCAGATGGACTGTGAGGCAGATGAGAGGTTTGATTATGCAGTCTCACTCTTGCAAGGTCTCGCATATCAGTGGTGGAAGACTATTTTGGGCAGTACCACCAGACCTTGTAGATTGACTTGGGATGATTTCCTGAGAGTGTTTCGAGAGAACTACACGTTGAAGATTTACATGGATCAAAAAATGAAAGAATTTTTAGACCTGAAGCAAGGCAAACTCACAGTGGCAGAGTACAAGATAAAATTCAATGAGTTAATGGGATATGCAACTGCATTGATCCCAATAGAGGAAGAAAAATGTAGACGATTTGAGGACGGTTTTGAACATAGAGATCAGAACCAGACTGAACATTTCTAATTTGGGCAGTTTTACAGAACTCTGAGCAACCTTAATCAAAATTAAACAATTGTTGAAAGATGGTCAGGCAGAGAACAAACAGGAGGTTAGAGGTAAAAGACAGGATGAGTCTCAGGCTGATTCTGGCAAAAGCTTCAGAAAGCGTCAGAACAGATCGTCTCGATTCTAGTCTAGATTGAGACAATCTAGATTCCGAGGAAGAGGTAGATTTGTTCAGTCTGGGGAAGGCAGAGGATAGATGTCTGCCAGTCAGTCGCACCAATTACTTGAATGTGAGCACTATGGTGAAAAGCATGGTGGTGAGTGTTGGTGGATATCGGGAGCATGTTTTCGATGTGGCTTATATAAGCATTAGATCAAATATTGCCCTAAGATGTTGGAAACACAGTCTGGAGCTAGAGGAGGAACTATGACTGAGACTACAGTTCAGTGGAGTAGAGCTGGTAGGCCTGCACAGAGAGGCAGAGTGTAACACCCCACTTTCGTAAGACCTGGACCCGACATCGATGGTGATATCCAAATCCTTGCCCTACGAGGATGGGATGCTACCTTTCTCAGTTAAAACACAATACCAAAAATTTTGTTTTGAGACAATCATACATTTACATATATGTATGTTGCAGAAAACAATTTACATAACCAATCTGGTAGATACAATGACCACGAGGGTCCTCATATAAAATACACAATAACGTATAAGCAAAGTC
>JAOSBK010000003.1:34838742-34854342 GCA_027568895.1 Erythroxylum shatona
ACCGGTTCGACCGGTGGTTGAACCGGTCGAACCGGTCAAACCGGTGACCAGTAAGGCCACCGGTTCAATGACCGGTCTGAGTTTCAGAACATTGACTTTAGCTATTATTCCTGTTCAACACATTCTTTTTATGACTTTACCTAATCTTTGATTGAGATTAATAATGTGTTGCAAAAATTTGAAGCATAATGATAAAAATACATTTAGACTTAACAAAAAGTTTAAATTATTAATATTATTTAAAACGAGGGTAATTTTTTAACATTTTCAATTGGGTGACTAATCTCCGTCAGGTTTATAAGGCTTCGGTCTAGCAAGGAAGAGCAAATAATAGCAATCGGTCTCAAAGGGAACAACTTATAGGCTGGTGTAAATCTTCTCTCGGTTGGGTAAAATTAAATACGGACGGAACATGCAAAAGATCGTCCTCTTCTGTTATAGCAGATGGCCTTTTTCGCGACAATTTCGGAGCTTGGTTTGGAAGATTTGTGCATAATATTGTATGATGTTCCTCTATCTCTACTGAATTCTGGGGAGTTCTATATGAACTTAAACTTGTATGGAATATAGAGTATCGTTGGATTGGATTAGAAGTGAATTCACTAGTAGTGATTAATATTCTGTCGTCCCTATCTACACGATCAATGTCCCTTGATCTCCTCATTCCAGGCATCAATGAGCTATTTACTTGGAACTGGATAGTTCTACCATGACACATTTACAGAAAGGACAATCGGTATACAGACTGGTTTGTCAATTTTGTAGCACAGTTTGAATTAGGGAGCATTTCTTTGAAAAATACACCCACACGGTGCCTTTCAATCCTCTTAGAGGATATGTCGGAGATTTGTTTCCCACTACTAGTAATATAATTTGTATCAGGTTTTATTTCCTTTTCATGAAAAAAAATGGTGACTAATCATTTTACAGTTCTGACCAATTAAGTTAAAATGTTATTTTTACTAATGTGTTAGATAAGTCAAATCAACAAAATTAACTTTTTAATATGATTTATACAATTTTGATAAACCAATGAAAATTAAAAAAATTGACACTAAATTAAGAAAATTTTAAAAAGTTGGGAACTATTTAATTTATTACCCATTTCAAAAGCGTTAAAATACAACATAAGGGCAAAAACATTCTTAGCCTCTTTTTGATTGAGCTTATATCATTCATTCTGTGAAATTTAGATATGCATACCGTTAATGTTATGATAAAATCACACAGAGCATTTTCCTTTAAGAGCTTGTCAAGTCAGCTTTGGTTTCTGATCAGCCGCAATCTCTTGGACTTGGTTACGTGAACGATACAAGTTTCCCTTTTCTTTTTTTTCCAAATTCTGATGAAATAATTCTTAAAACGTTGAATCTGGATCGGCACATGCCATAGAAAGAGCAGCAGCTCCACTCTTCAGAGACATAATAGAAAAACAAAAACACATGATCTTCTGTCCTCTACTTGTCAAGGTCAAAGCTTTGGCCAGAGAAACATGAAATCTTGAATAGCAAGAGATGACAAATACTGAAATCTTTGATATTCATTTCTTAAATGGAAGACGAGAACAAGAAGGCGGCCAAAAATTCAAAGGATATTATACAGAAGTAGCATTTACAATCAGAAGGTGTTGACAGAATCCTACACGGCTGCTGTACAAAGCCAACATCCCACAACTAAATTTATCACCATCTTCCAATTCTCTTCCTGAAAAGATGATGCCTAAATACCTTTTGTTTTCTTATTTTCTTTTTCCTGTCAACTTATGCTTTTTTTCTTTTTTTTTTTGCTTTACTCTACAGTTATTTCCAGTATTGTGGTAAGCCTGGGTCGTTTATATCTTCTAAGAAGTAATGAAGAACATACAACACTTACAGATGAGAGGGCCATGCATGCACCAGCTACCCATGGTGGCAACATAATCCCCAGTGAAGGATAAAGAACGCCAGCAGCAACAGGTATGGCAACAACATTATAAGCCATAGCGAAAATATAATTCCAACGGATGCGAGCAAAGGTTTTCCTTGAGAGATCAATGGCTGTGATTACATCCTCTAAATTATTCCTCATCAAAACGTAGTCGGCAGCTTCTATAGCAATGTCGGTTCCTGCACCAATTGCAATGCCAACGTCTGCAGCAGCTAGAGCAGGCGAATCGTTGATACCATCCCCCACCATCGCAACTGTGCTTCCGTCTTTTTGAAAGGAGCGGATGACATCGGCTTTCCCTGCTGGCATAACTTCGGCTTTAACATCTTGTATGCCAACCTGCATACACAACGTGTACTAAATAAGTCTCCTTAGCACAAAAATTTAAACCAAATATCTTTAGGACTAGAAATTAACCATAGTAGTCCAGAATTCAACTTCAATTTGTTTAATCAGGAAGAATCAGATCAGTCTGCCAGGTGATGTACCAAATTACCAACCATTTAGAGCAAATGACTACCATTCATCAAGAGAAAGAAACGAGGCAAACAGCATAAATATGGTAGCCAGTTAAGAGATACATCATTCCATAGTGTTAAGGCTTACCAGCAATGGAAGAACAGTATTCAATCAATTAATATACAGCAAAAAGTCCACATAATCTCATACAAACCTCCTTGGCAACAGCTTGAGCAGTCCTCCAATTATCTCCTGTCACCATAACTGGTTTGACACCCATTTTGTAAAGGCCTTCTACGACTACAGAAGCTTCTCGCTTTAGTGGGTCTGCAACCCCTAAAACACCAACTAAGCTGTCATTAAATGAAACAAGAATTCCTGTTTTTGCACTTTCTTCGAGTTCAACCACAAAATTTTCTACAGAAGTCGGAATGGGAATTCCACTTTCAGTCATTAGTTTTCGATTCCCAACCTGCTCAAGACACAGTGGAAGCTATGACAACCCGGAATCATGGAAAATTTTCTTGTTAAGCTTAAAAAACCTAATAGATAAAAAACTCACCAGAACTTGTCTTCCATCTATGAAGCACTTCACGCCCCTTCCAGGAAGGGCCAAAAACTCAGAGACGTCAAGAAGCCATCTAGAGGTTGTGGATTCTTTACTGTTGCTTTGGCCACCATAAGTTGGAGAAGATTCATCAAAGAAATGGAAATGGCGTGCATACTCCACTATTGCTTTTGCCAATGGATGCTCACTGCTAGCCTGATCCATGTTAAAACGGATGGGAAATCAGTAAAATTGTTCTATTATTAACAATAACCATTATCAATGAGAGAGATACAGCGCTAGAAATCCCCTAAAGTTCCCAATTTACATGGCATGGCATGCCAACGTATAAAGGTTTTTCCCTTATTTCCTCTGTAGATCCAACTTATGAGAGTTCGTGACGTATAATCCTGACGTTATGAACTTGAGGAAACTTCTGTATATGTGCCATTCAGCTAAACTGAATTGCCGAAACCATAAGGACTGCTTCTTTGAGTCATATATAAGACAGATAAATAAGCTCCATATCCACCAAAGATGCATGCACAGGTCTGTATGTGCATGCTTATATGGAAAAGAAAAGGAAAGAAAGAACCGTCATCAAACAATAAAATTCCAAAATGCACTCACAACTAATAAGCACCAGAAAATCACCTCTGCAGAAGCCACCCATCTGAGGAATTCTCCACGATCCATACCGTTGAATACTTTTGCTGTAGTGACACTGGCTTTTCCTTGGGTTAAGGTGCCTGTTTTATCAAATATGACATACTTAATCTTCTGAGCCCTTTCCAAAGCATCCCCTCCCTTTATGAGCACCCCATTGTTGGCACCAACCCCAGTTGCCACCATGACGGCAGTCGGTGTTGCCAATCCAAGAGCACATGGACAAGCAATTACCACAACAGAGATTGAAAACATGAGGGCAAAGACAAAATAATTTCCATTGTCTGGAAGCCATGTTTCTGGGTATGCCCCCACAGCTCCAGCAAGATACCTACAAGTTGAAAAATGTGATGAAAAGCAGGGTCCAGACTTTGACAGCCAAGTCAATTTATGGATCACATAGCCAGCAAAACAATCCTCCAAGGACTTACCAAGCAAATAATGTTAACAGAGCCAAAGTAACAACCGTAGGAACAAAAATGCTAGCAACCTGCAAGCCAAGAAGTATTTAACATAAGAATGGCAGCAAAAGTACACGCGTTAATTTGCACAAACCAATAAGATATTCCTCATTGGAGGAGAAATATAATGGGACATGAGAAAGTAGATTTTACATATGAAGAACAAAATTAGAAAAAAAAGAATGCTAGGAACACTTACAAAATCTGCAAATTTCTGGATTGGAGCTTTGGACATTTGGGCTGTTTCAACCAAACTAATTATCTGGCTCAAAACAGCATCAGCTCCTACATTGGTGACTTGTATATGAAGTGCACCATGTAAATTTATTGTACCTCCAATAACTGATGAGTTAACCTCTTTCGAAACAGGCACAGATTCACCAGTTACCATACTCTCATTGACATAACTTGAACCCCAAACCACTAAACCATCAGCAGGAACTTTTGCACCAGGAAGAACTTTTAATGTGTCACCAGGCTGAATCAGTAATGCATCTATTTCCTTTTCTCCAATACAGATGCCATCTACATGACCAAAAAAGTAATACCACTTCAATGTTTTTCGTTGACAAAAGTTAAACTCTATACTATAATTTTATCAGTTATCCCATATTAAAATATCCATTAAAGGGTCGTCCCTTCAGCTAAACTTACAGCAAAATGTAAAATACAGATACTAAATGCAAGCCAAGTACCTTCATCTTTGACAACTAGCAGTGCCGTTGCTGGTGCAAGCTCTACCAATTTCTTGATTGCATCTGATGTTTTTCCTTTGGCAAGGCACTCTAAATACTTCCCCAACAGCACAAATGTTATCAGCATGGAACTTGTCTCAAAGTAAGTTGGAGACCAAAAGCCAGTGGCTGCACCATAGAGTAGCGCACAAACCGAGTAGAAGTAAGATGCTGTTGTTCCTAATGCCACTAAAACATCCATGTTGGTTGAACCATTTCGAAGGGCTCTGCCAGCTGCTACATAAAAGCGCTTTCCAATGACAAATTGAACCACACTAACCAATAACCACTTCAACCAATCCCCCATTAGGAAGGGTCCACATCGCCACAGAAGTAGTGAATACAAGATCGGTATGCGAGGACATACCACTCGTATGAAAAAGATAGGAATCTGCAATAAGAATGCAGTCATCATATGGCCAGGTTACAAGGAAGAAAGGAAGTAAATATGATGTGTAACATAAAAACTTTAAGGCAGATACTCACACTGAGAAGCAAACTGGAGACAAAAAGCCTAAACATACTGGAGGACTCTTCAACATCCTTTGAGGTCATTCTAGTAAAAGGGTTCATAACATGTAACTTAAACTTCCCATTGCTTCCTCCTTCAATCCCCTCAACCAAGGACCTAGAACTGACAATTTCAGGATCAAAAAGAGCTTCAAGTTCTTTGGATATCATATTGAAACGAAACTGCCGTATCCCTTTCAATGTGACAAGCATTCCTTCCAAAAGCTGCACATCCATCTCGGTGAACACCCCATCAACTCCTAAGATGATTTTATCCTGCTGACTGCTTTGTACAAGAGAGCCTTCGAATCCAGCATCTTCTATAGCATTCACTATATCATCTTTACTGATTATAGTCGGATCATACTCGACTTCTCCCAAGGAAGTAGCCAAGGCTACCACTGCCTTTTTCACACCAGGAAGATTTGTCAAAATTCCTTCGACGGAGTTTACACAAGCAGCACAGGTCATACCTCCTATTCTAAACTGCCCCATGAGGTTTTTATTTTGTTTCGCCTTACTAATGACAGGTTCATTTAGGATCTCTGCTTCAAAGCCTGCATCCTCAATTGCATTCTTGATGTCATCATCCTGAATTGAGAGAGATCCATAAAAGACTAAGATCATGCAAGTCAACATCAGTAGACCGTTCGAGAAAGCATCTCATGCAATTAACTGAAAATTGCATGTAACTTACGAGGACTCCCCACTTATTGCCATATTCCCAGATTTAAACAAACATTAATGACAAGACCAGAACAACGTAACGCCTAAATATGAATAACAGAATATGAAAATTCAAATTAATATTGGATTACCTAAAGAAAATCAAACAGCAAGATTCCAAATTCCGAATTAAAACACTAAAATTCAAATTCTTCATTCAAAATATAAAAATCAAAGGCGAGAACCAACCTTGACGAGAATGGGGTCAAAGACAACATCAGCCTTGTTCTGAAGCAAAGCTACAGAAGCTCTAAAAACCCCATGAACGCTCTTGAGAGCTGATTCAACAGAATTAGAGCATGCTGCGCAGGTCATCCCCGTAACTCTGACTTGAACTCTCCTAACGCCGTCTTCGTCATCACCAACCGCAATCACATGCGAATTTTCGTCGTTTTCGCAAGAGTCAAGGAGCCTGACGTCCTCCATTTCGTCGGAAGATCTCCGGCCGGCGGAAGCCTGGATCATCTGCAGGTCTCTCATGCTCGGCGCCATTGTTAAGAGCACCGAGCACACAGAGAACAGAACCTGAAGAAACAGAAACAAGAAGAAGAAAACAGAAAAAGGTTTCAAGGCGGAGAAAAAGAGAGAGAGAGAGCGAGAGGCCTGAGAGGAAGACACGGTTGGGACAGTAACTTCCCATACGCAGGCTGCCGGTGAATATATTTAGTCTTATGTTAGGACTTTTGTCGTTTAAATGGACGAAACTGCCCCTCTGTACTTGGGAAGTTTGGTGGTTTTGTAGTTGTACTACTAGCTCCCTTTTCTTCAATTTTTTTCTTTTATTTAGTTTTAACAAAATAATTACAATATTTAAATAAACTTTTGAAATTACAATAAACATTAGTTTATGCATTCTAAATAAATAATATAAAAAATCAAATGGCAATTTCAATTTTAGGTGACACTTACAATCCAACTCCTCGTATTTATATTTTAGTCAAAAGTCAATATAGTCTATACCCAAGACTCCCCCGTCTTGCGAGAATTAAAAGAGGATTATCAATGTATACAATCTTCCCTTTATAATTTGTACAAAGAAATTGTTTATGTTATTCGAACATGTCAATTGTGGTCACAAAAAAGCAATTTTTAGTAATACTAGTAAATTGTAATTGATTAATTAAGATAGTTAATATATTCTAAAATTTATAATAATTAATGCATAACTTGGGCAAAATTGAAAATATTTATGTGATGATAATATATACCTATCTTTATTAGTATAAGCTATAAAATGAGAAGTAACACATCAAACATTGTGTTTAACAGGAAAAAAGAAATGTCTATGATATTTTGTTGTGAATTGATTTAGAGTTAATGATATTGGTCATATTGGATTATGTTCAAATTAATCAATTGTATTTAAGTTTGAGGAATTGATTTAATTTTTTATTTTTTATTTTTATTAAAAAAATGTCATATAATTAAATTAATTTTAAATTGAAAATTGTTATTAAAATAAATTTACTTTCAAAATCTAATATAATAAAATGACTCTAATGTTTTAAAAATCAGACTGAAAGTTAAACTGGTAAAACAAAAGATTTAAGATTTAAAAGGTTCAATCAATATTAAATTCTTATAAAATTTGATAACTATTTAATAAATTTAAATTTTTGATATTGTTTTTACTTATGGAAGAATTTGAAATTTAATAAAATAAAATTTTATTTATTTATTTTTAGTTTATAAAGAATTATTTAATCAATTTTTATTAACAACAATTATTAAAATAAATTAAATTAAAATATAGATTAGGTAAAATTTTACTTGATTGAGACGAGACGGAAACAATCTCCCATGCTTTGCTACACTGTGCTCGTGTTAGAGCATGTTGGAATCTATTACCTCTACATCCTGTTGCTCTAAATTTTCTTACTTTTTTGCAGGATCTCTTGAAGGGAAGGGGAGAGAGATGAGGTGAGTCGGGTTTGTGTACTACTGTGACACGTGTGGAAAGCCCGAAATTCCTTCATGTAACAACATTGTAGACTTAACCTCCGGGTCATCATGGCATCATCACATCGATCCCTAGAAGAATGGACAAATACTCAAGTTCAGACGAGAGATGTCGGTACACCATTAGAGGTATATGTTCCAGTAACCCGATAATCAGGCCCAACCGATAGAGCTGTAAAGTGCAACGTTGATGCTGCAGTTCACGATGCGCAGGGGACAAGGTCGTGTGGCATAGTCCTAAGGGGTCAAAGGGATCAGTTTATTAAATGTTTTTTTTGAGTTTTCCCACTCATTTTACACCCCTCTTACTGCGGATGCTATAGCTTTCAAAGAGGTTCTGTCTTGGTTGATACACATAGGAGTTATATCGGTGGAGGTGAAGATCGATTGCCTTCAACTGGTACAACAATTTCATGACTCCAGCATAGGCATTAATGAGTTGAGAGTAATCATGGCCGAATGCAAAGTTATAGCTATGAGATTTCGGTCCTTTACTTTTACCTAGATTTCTAGATATATCAATAAGGTAGCTCACATGTTAGCTAAAGCTGAATATTCCAATAGACATAGTTAAGATAGGTCCCGACTTTTTTATTAGACACTCGTAATTACGACGGTGGAATATCCCTATAATTGAACCCATTTTTTAAAAAAAGAAAGCTTTTTGCCGATTGATGGAGGCATCTCATTCGAATTGACCATTTCTAGGAAAGCTATGGGCTGAGTCCCAATTCCACTCCGATCAACTCAACCGCTCCTTGTTTTGGTGGAAATATGACTTTGTCTACACTACGTACGAACACGAATAAAAGATCCAAAGGACAAAAAGGAAGCTTCTGCTTTTCGTGTGAAGTGGATTTATTTATATAATATCTATATTTATATTTTCAAAATTAGGTATGTAAGTAATTTTTAAAAAAAGAAATTCCTTTTTAATTTTTAATTGAACTCTGTGAGTACTCTGGAGCAGTACGAGGGGAAAGGATAGTGAAGTAATTTTCGAGAATTGGATTAGATAAGATTAGTTGAGGTTACGTAACATGAAGTCTTCGGTTGTCTGAACGGAAACAGGGTGGCGGACCGGACCGGACCGGAGTGAGATTGAAGTGACGTGAACTTCTTGCTTCGTTGTTGGGTTAGATATGGCAGGTGAGAGAAGTTGATGAAATGTCAGTTTTCTGAAAAATAAACAATTCTTAATTAAATTCAACTTTAATAAAATATGTTTTTTAAATATTGAAATTTAATTTTTAAAATTTAATATATTTAAACTATTCATAATATTTTAAACTTGGAAAATATAGGACCTTTTCTAGGTAGTGATCAGGCCACTAGCTCCCTCTCTTTTGTTTTATCTTCTCTTTGTTAAAGCTCAAATATGGAAAGTTAGAAGTTTGCTTTGCCTAAATAATGGAGGAGAATCACGTTCAATATATCACAATTAAGAGTCAATAATACAGATCTAATCTTATCAAACCTCGTAAAGTTAATTGAGTTAAACTATTGTGAAAAGGTAAGTAATTTAAATAATGAAAGTGTGATTTAGTGTATGATGACACGATTCGCTGCAAACATTTAAAATATGTTCATGGTATTTAATCATGCTAAAAAACGTGATCAAAGTTAGACTTGACAATGAATTGAGTCTTTTCCGATTTGCCTTTCTACCTTTCTAAAAAATAGTTTTAATTTGATTTGAGTTGATTTAAATTATCAAAAGCTAGCTCAACTTCAGTAGCTTGAGACGTGATCATCACAATTTAAGCTAAATTAGATTAGATCAGCTAATTGCTCAGACTCGTCAGAAAATGGTTCAAATAGTTCGGAAAATTGTTCGTAAGAGGTTTGTTCAAAAATATTAAAATGCTCAAAGGGACATTCTTTATCAAATATAGTAGGTATTGATGTTGGTGTAAGAGTTGTTATAAACGCTGTTAAAGGAGCTAACATGCTTAATAAAACAAATAATTGGCCAATCATACATTCAATCTCCTGTCTATAAATAGGCAGGAGATAAATAAAGAGAAAGTATCTATGGAGGATAAATAAAGAGGAAATATCAATGGATGAGCAAATTTTTTTGTATCATTCATTGATGATTATTCGAGAAGATATTGGTATTTCTTATCAAGAGGAAAGAAAATGTGTTTTCAGTATTCAAATTTCACAAAGCGCGGCTGGAACTCGAATTTGGTAAGAAGATCAAGTGTTTGTGGTCAGATAATGGAGGAGAATATACTAGTAAAGAATTTGATGAATTTTGCAAACAAAAAGGCATCAAAAAGCAGCTCACGATTACATACACTCCTTAACAAAATAGAGTAACAGAGCGGATGAATAGAACTCTGTTGGAAAGAACAAGAGCGATAATGAAAATTGCAAGCTTAGATAAGAAATTCTGGACAAAAGCAGTCAATACTGCCTGTTATGTAATAAATCGAGCTCCATCAACTACAATTGTGTTGAAGACGTCGATAGAGATGTGGACTGGTAAATATGTTTAAATTCAACTTTAATAAAATATGTTTAATTAATTTTAAATATTGAAATTTAATTTTTAAAATTTAATACATTTAAACTATACATAATATTTTAAACTTGGAAAATATAGGACCTTTTCTAGGTAGTGGTTAGGCCACTTGCTCTCTCTCTCTCTCTTGTTTTATTATCTTTTTGTCAAAGCTCAAATATAGAAAGTTAGAAGTTTGCTTTTCCTAAATAATGGAGCAGAATCACGTTCAATATACCACAATTAAGAGTCAATAATACAAATCTAATCTTATCAAACCTCATAAAGTTAATTAAGTTAAACTATTGTGAAAACGATGCTTTAGTAAGTAATTTGATGCGTCAATTAAAATTCAACACATCAAAGTTCAGAAGCGAAGAAATTATATAATTGATTCACTCTGATATATAGCAAGCACCAGTTATATCCCTAGGAGGAGCACATTTCTTTGTATCATTCATAGATGATTATTCGTGGAGAAGTTGATATTTCCTATCAATAGGGGTGAGCATTATTCGGGCCGGCCCGGCCCGAATTAATTCGGGTAAAAAAATTTCAAATTTCGGATAATTCAGGTAATTCGGGTATTACCCGAATTATTTTCGGGCTAGGGTCGGGTAATTCCAAAAAACTTCGAGCCGGCCCAATTACCCGAATTAAGTTATAAAAATACAAAATTTTGGGTTTTTTTAAAAAAAATTATCAAAAAAAACAACTTCGGGTAATTCGGGTAAAGCCGAACAAAATTTCGGGTAATTCGGGTCGGGTAAGCTCGGGTAAGAAAAAGTTCGGGTTCGGGCCGGGTAAGATGAAAAAAATTCAGGTAATTCGGGCCGGGCCCGAACAGTGAAATTTCGGCCCGAATTACCCGAATGCTCACCCCTACCTATCAATAGGAAAGCAGATGTGATTTTAGTCTCCAAATATCACAAAGTGCTAGTGGAACTCGAATCTGGTAAGAAAATAAAGTATTTGCGGTCAAATAATGGAGGAGAATATACTAATAAAGAATTTGATGAATTTTGCAAGCAATAATGAATCAAAAGGCAGTTCACGACGGCATACACTCCTCAACAAAATGGAGTAGCAGAGAGAATGAATAGAACTCTGTTAGAAAGAACAAGAGCGATGTTGAGAACTGCAAGCTTAGATAAGAAATTTTATGCAGAAGCAGTCAATACCGCCTGTTATGTGGTGAATCGAGCTCCATCAACTACAATTGAGTTGAAGACGCTGATGGAAATGTGAACTAGTAAACCAGTGGATTATTCCAACCTCCATATATTTGGAAGTCCTGCCTATGTGATGTTCAATACCCAAGACTACAAAGTTGGATCCAAAATCTAAAAGATGCATTTTCTTAAGATATACTGAAGGTGTGAAGGGGTATCGTCTGTGAGATTCCATTGCCCACAAGATTGTTATCAGTAGGGATGTTATTTTCATGGAAGATAAAGATCAAGATAAGTAAAAAATGTTGACACTGTACAAGAGAATCCAGAAACTACAACAGTACAAATGGATAGGGAGGGTAATATTGCATATTGTCTTTTAACTAAGGACAGGTAGCCATCAATTCTTCAAGAACCAACGAATAGTTCAGATGCATCTCAGTAGATGATAACAATGCAAGAAGAAATTGAAACACTTCATAAGAATAAGACATGAGAGTTGGTGTCATTATCGCAAGGAATAAAGCCTATCGGCAATAAATGAGTTTACAAAATCAAGCAAAGTGGTGATGATCAAGTGGACTGATATCGTGCTAGATTGGTGGTAAAAAGATATGCTCAGAAAGAAGGTATTGATTTTAATGAAATATTTTCTCCTATGGTACGACTCACTACAATTCGAGTAGTTCTGGCAATGTGTGTTATATTTGACTTGCATCTTAAGCAGTTAGATGTGAAAACTGCATTTCTTCATAGAGATCTTAAAGAAGAAATATGCTACAACTAGAAGGTTTTGAAGAAAAAGGGAAAGAGAACTTGGTTTGCTGGTTGAACAAATCTCTATATAGTTTAAAGCAGGCGCCAAGGTGTTGATATAAGAGATTTGATTCCTTTGTCATGAGCCTTGGATACAGCAAACTGAATGCAGACCCTTGTGCATGTTTTAAGAGGTTTGAGAAAGATAATTTTATAGTCTTGCTGTTGTATATAGACAATATGTTGGTAGCAGGCTCCAACAATGATCGTATGAAAGAATTGAAGGCATAGTTAGCTAGGGAATTTGAAATGAAGGACTCAGGACCAATAATCAAGATTTTAGGGATGCAAATTCACCGAGACAGAAATAATAGGGAGATTTGGCTTTCTTAGAAGAATCATTTAAAGAAGATCTTATGGTGATTCAATATGCAAGATTGTAAGTCAATTTATACCCCTCTTCCTGTTAATTTCAAAGTTATCCTCAAGTATGAGTCTTAGCAATGAAAAAGAGATGATGGAGATGTCTCAAATACCGTATGCATTAGCAGTGGGGAGCACGATGTTCGTTATGATTTGTACAATACCAAATATTGCACATGTAGGAGAGTGGTAGTCAATACATGGCGAATCCTAATCGAGAGCATTGGAATACAGTTAAGAGGATTCTCAGATATATTAAGGAAACCTCAGATGTTGGATTATATTATGAAGGATCATATTTTACCATTGGAGGATATGTTGATGCTGATTATGTAGGTGATCTTAACAAAAGTAAATCTACTACTGGATATGCGTTCACATTAGTTGGAGGGGCTATAAACTGGGTTTCAAAACTGCAGTCAGTTGTGACTACGTCAACAATAGAGGCAGAATATGCAGTGTTGGCTGATGAGAAGTTATCTTTCTTAAGACAACAAATACATTAGAAACCAAATAGGTTTTGGTTCTCTTTTCCTCTGCACAATTTTGCTAAATCTGAACGAAAGAGAAAAACTCCCTTCATTCTTCCTCACGTGAATCACACCATCAAGGGTTAGAGTTTGGGGCGTGGATTAACAGTGACTTTAGTAACCAACTATAAAACGTGGAGTGGCAAATAAAGAATTGATCGACCACTTCCGCATTAAGGTCAATCCTTATAGATCTACATTGGCATCAGAGCCAGTATTGCGTTTGCATCATATTTTAAAAAATGACTCATGATTTGCAATTTTTATTTGTTCGCGAAAATTGCATGAGTATGTCATTTCATTCATTGTGAAACTGGATAGAAGAGATACAGGTTCATTCATTGTCAAAGTGGATAGAAGAGATAATGTACTGGTTTTTGTTTTATGCAGTAACGTATATGAAAAGAACACTGTAAATAGGAGAGTGTGCATTAAATGCATGAATAACAAGTTTTGTGCACTTCAGTTTTTGTGCATGAAAAGAACACTATAAATTTTGATTTTTGTGCATGAATAACAAGAACCCCTTGGCTTTACTATGAAATTAGTTTCGGAGCATAGAAATCGAATATTGCTTGACATGATCAGGTCAATGATAGCACACGCTCGTCTTCCAATTAGTTTTTGGGGAGATGCATTGCTCACAACAACTTATATTCTTAATCGTGTGCCAAGTAAAAGTGTACCCACCACCTCATATGAGTTATGGAATGAAAGAAAGCTCTCTTTAGATCATTTGCACCTATGAGGTTCGACTGGTTATATACACAACCTAGCTCATAAACATGGAAAACTTGGTCCAAAAGCCACTAAAATGATGTTTATAAGATACCCCGAACATTCTAAAGGGTATGTTATGTTTGGTAAGCACCCAAATAGTAGCATGACGGAAGTTGCTTCCCGCAATGTGGAGTTTCTTGAGGATGAGTTCCCAAGCATAGGTGAAATAAAAAAGGACCTAGATTCGTATGAGTTACAACAGGATACTCTCGGTGAGGGAGAGATTTAGTTACTCGCCAAGTCATCGAGACTTTTCCTACCCAAGAGAGCCAAATCGAAAATAAGGTTTGTCTTCAATCTCTAAACCAAGAACCTGTTGATAGTCTACAGGTTCAAAATCTCACATCTCAAGGAGATAGTGGGAGTGGTTCTCAATATGATCAGGACCCCACATCTCCAAGAGCTAGGGGAGAGATTCTGACTCAGGGCAAACAAAAGTAGGTCTTAGACTCTGAAGAAGTGAGCGTAGAAGAATTCCTCGATGATATTTTCAAATCAAAGAGGAAATATTCCTTTGTACTCCTTCGAAAATAGAAGAACCAACCTCTTTTCAAGAGAATGTTGATTCACCTAACCACACAGAGTGGATGGATGCCATGAGGGATGAAATAGACTCAATAACACGAAATCAGGTTTGGGAACTAGTTGATCTTCTGCTCTGACAAAAGTCAATTGGAAACAAGTGGGTTTCAATATAAAACGTAAGGCGGATGGAATGATCGACAAGTTCAAGGCCCGTTTGTTAGCGAAAGACTATACCAAAATAGAGAGTATAGACTATAAAGAGACATTTTGTCCTATGATGAGATTTTCCTCTATTAGCTTACTTCTGGCTTTGGTTGCCCATTTGGATCTGGAGTTGTTTCAAATAGATGTAAAGATTGCTTTCCTCAATGGTAACCTTGAGGAAGAGATTTATATGAATCAACCTATTGGTTTCGTGTCAAAAGGTCAAGAAGATAAAGTGTGTCGTCTTAAAAGATCCATATATGATCTCAAACAATCTTCCAGATCGTGGTATTTTAGATTCCAAGAAGCCATTACTTCTTTTGGCTTAGTCATGGTTTCAGAAGACCATTATGTGTATGTCAAAAAAACAACAAGTGGAATTTTATTTCTCACTTTATATATTGATGACATATTACTAGCTGTAAATAATATAGAGATGCTCAAAACTACTAAAGAGTGATTGTCCTCTACTTTTGATATGAAGGACATTGCGAAGCTAGGTATGCCCTAGGTGTGGAAATAATTAGAAATCATCCCAATAAGCTTCTTGGTTTAAGTCAGGAAGCGTATATTAATAAAATATTGGAACGTTTTCGAATGCATTATTCCAAACCCATTGATACTCCAGTTGAAAAAGGTCTTACCTTGAGTCTTAATCAATGCCCTAAAACAGATAAGGAAAAAGAAAAAATGAGTAATGTTCCCTATGCTAG
>JAOSBK010000003.1:34854442-34890235 GCA_027568895.1 Erythroxylum shatona
CTAGGTCAACCTCAGGATATGTTTTCACCTTGGGAGGAGGAGCCATATCTTGGTGCAGCAAGAAGCAAGACTGTATAGCATTATCAACAATGGAAGCAGAATACGTTGCTTGTTGTCTTGCCGCTCAGGAGGCAATATGGTTGAGAAGTTTTCTCCAGGATCTTAATCTTACTCCTAAAGTTAATGATCTTGTTAAAATGTTATGTGACAACACTGCAGCCATACAATTTTCATAGAAAATCTAAGCATATCAAAAGGCGTTATCATTTTGTGAAAGACACCATAAAAATAAAGAGATTGCCATAAAGTATATACCTATTAACAAGATGGCAGTTGATCCTTTAACTAAACTTATTCCTTGAGATTCGTTTAAGGCTCATGTGATAAGTTTAGGTTTGCATAAGGTTAGTTTTTTCATTGAGTTATATCTTGTTGTATAATGGATATGTTTATAATTGTAACGAGCTTTCGTTTAATAAAAGTTTATTTCTCAAATGTTAATTGATACGCAATTACATGATAAGGCATATTGTAATGTCACCACACACCAAGCTTATGATTGACCTTGTCATACAGGAAATCGCCCTAATGCTTTAGTAGCAAGTATGATAAGACTTCATAATATTAATATTGAATGTATGTAATATTGTGTTATCTTCATACTTGTGTAGTTTACATGATAAGTTTTTATATTTGAATAGTCACCTTAAGAAGTCTAAGATGAGACTCTAATGAGTCGGAAGTGAAAGATTCAGATTTCACATTGAAGCCTTAAAGCCAAATCTCTAGTGTCAAGATTAGCATTAGGTATGTAAATCTAGTGGCTCGTATTAGTTTTTTAAGTAAAGTTAGATTCGTGATTTACATGGAATAAAAGAGTAACATGCTCAACTTAGTGGGAGCTATGTTCATACTGTGTGTGCTATATAACGATCTTCTTGTGGAGTGACAGTTAAATCCCTTTCTCTGTCACTGTATGATCCTATAGACTTTAATATCTAATCGAATGAAATCGTTCAACTTAGAACTATGATATAAAGTCAAGGCTTGATGTTACTACTTTAGTGTATTTTTCTAAGGGCTAAGTTGTATATAGTCCAACGAAGCACATTAGGAAAGTAGTTAAGCTAAGATGGATTATATGAGTATCTAAGGAAGAATCTTTTCTTTCATCACCATATCAGCCCGGGCAATTATGCTTTGTGTATAGTCATATGATATATCTATGAGCATAAAGAGACAGTTTATGCGATTGGTGATATTTTGGATGATTTGGAATATCATGACTATGTGAAAGTGTTATGTTAGTTAGATGGTGACTTAATATAACACTACTGGTTGCATGCCCCATTTTTAGTATGACACGTGAAATTTTAGAGAGAAGATGTAACTAGTGGCTTATGTGGCCGAATGGGAGTTGTTAACAATTATACGAACAACCACACACACACACACACGCACGCACATATATATAAATGACTTTCGTCAGTTTTTTTTCTCTAATATAAAAAGAGGAAGTTGGCTGATGAGAAGTTATCTTTCTTAAGACAACAAATACATTAGAAACCAAATAGGTTTTGGTTTTCTTTTTCTCTCTGCAATTTTGCTAAATCTGAGCGAAAGAGAAAAACTCCCCACATTCTTCCTCACGTGAATCAAAGGGTTAGAGTTTGGGGCGTGGATTAACGGTGACTCTAGTAGCCAACCGTAAAATGTGGAGTAGCAAATAAAAAATTGAACGACCGCTTCCACATTAAGATTAGTCCTTACAGATCTACATGCAGCAACTACACAAGCTAATAAAAAAGCAGTGTGATTGAAGATATTGTTGGAAGAACTTGGGTATAAAGAAGAGAATATTACTTTGTATTGTGACAGTCATAATGCTTTGCATCTTGCAAAGAATCCAGGTTTCATTAAAAAACAAAGCGCATTCGAGTTCAGTATCACTTCATTCGTTAGAAAGTGGAAGAAGGAAAGGTGGATATGCAAAAATTTTATACAATGGATAACCTGACAGATTTATAACAAAAGCAATTAATGTTGACAAGTTTATATAGTGTTGATCCTCGTGCAACCTGACAAGTGGAAGAATTGTCAATCTTAGTTGGCGTGTTACTAATAAAACAAATAATGGTGAGCCAATTTAGCCAACCATACCTTTAATCTAATAGGGAGGAGATAAACAAAGAGAAAGTATCCATACGAGCAGGAAAAAATAAAAAGAGAGAGAAGTGGGGTGAGAGAAAAAGAAGAGAGACATAAAAAATTCTATATTTTTTATAGGCGTCGTTTTTTCCTTATAATTTTCTAATTTTTAGTAGTAAAATTTGTCTACCCTTGCCCATAGTTTTACCCTGATTTAGGAATTTTCCATGTAAAATATATGTATCTATTTTATCTTTAATAATTTTAGTTTTGTTTAACTGCATCCTTACTTTGTCCAAGTCCTAATTGTTCCTAACATTTTCCACTACTCAATTCGAACAACTTAAAATCTAATGTATGACAATTATCATCTTCGTAATAATGTTGTGGTTTATTGTAGTGTTTAAAAAATTGAATTGATTCTATCGATTTAACCGTAAAAATATTGAATTGTTTAACTTTTTAAAGTAAATCGAATTCAAAAATTAAATTTTTTAATTTTTTTAATAATCTTTATTGTTAAAAACTGATCAATTTATTAATTAATCGGTCAATTTTGACAAACTAATCGATTTCAGTAACTCTAATTAATTAATTAATTTTTATTTAACAACTATATTTAATTAAAATTAAAAATTTTCATTAAATAAAGTTAATCTAAAATTTGAGTTAACTCAAATAAGAATAAATCTAATTTGTCATCCGATATCAAAATAATGCAATTGTGAGTAAGCAATTGTATTGTATACTTCACCGTGCAAACAACGTGATGCATACATTAGTTGACTTCGTTCACACACGCTTTCCTCTTTTCCTCTTCGTCTTCTGTTCTGCATTCCTAATTACAGCTCTCCGATTTTCTCGGTAGCGAAACAGAAAAACAGGTCACGAAACATGTGAGAAGGTTCTCGCAAACTCTACCCACCGCGTGAACTGAGAAGACTGTCACGTGGATCACACGTCGACGATTAGTACGGACTGCTTTTCAAAGATGCATTAAAAAATATATATAATTTCGCACGTTTTTTTTTCCCTATTTGGTGAGTGATGAACCCGAGTGTGTAATGAACGTGAAGCAAAGCAATCCTGCGAGAATTCTCCTCAAACTATAAAATAAACTCAATTTGGGTCCACTTTCTCAATTTTAACGTAAATCAAAATTATGATCAATTTAAGGTAAGTCAAATTAGTTTGTCATCCCTATTCAAATTTCATATAAGGATGGTACTGAGTTAGGTTAAGTTTGGGCAAAACTCTCAATTTTGATATTTAGGATTTAAAATATGATCAAATTCAAAATAATTTAATTATATTTTATTTTAATTTAATGTTTTAAAAATGAGAATATTTTATTCAAAACAATATTATTTATACTTAACCAAGTTGGAATTTAAAATGGATCAGACCATTGAGTATGAGTCCAAACTTGACCTAAAACTTAAATTTATTAATTTCGACTCGAATTGAAGCATAGATGACATCCTTATCTTTGTGTATATATTTTTTTGAAAATTGACACCCCTCTCTATATTGCTAGTGTAATAAGGCTACATTTTGAAGAAAAATACTCATCAAAACCCTTATCATGTCCCTACATTATTGCTTCTAAAAAAAGAAGAAGATAGTTTTAACTTGTAGTTTGTTAGAAATGTCAAATGGGCTAGAAAGGGTTAGGTTGGCTCGTAACCTGATAGGTCGAGATAGGTCGGCCTGGGGCCCAACAAGCCATAAGCGAACCGAACTAACCTGACCTACCTTATATATATTTTTAAGTAACGGTCAGGTCACTCATTGCTTGTTCAGACTGACCAGTTTTGGCCTATAGCATGATCAACCCAGGTCAAAATTGGACCAGGTCGGATCAAAATTAACATCCCTATAATTTGTTGACGAGCAAAATACTCTAATTTGAAGTAAGCATTGTATTGCAAAATTTATGGATTGAGCCCGTCAAGTTTGGAATGAACTTTTCGTTATACTCTATTTTGGACTACTGCAATTGAGCACTGTATCTGTTATTCTCTTGATGCCCTTAATCATTGTTTTCTGTTTATTCTTTTGACTTCCCAAACTGTTCTCCTGATGCTCTTAGTGTGAGGAGATTGAGACTGCATAATTTGAAAATTGAAGGGCGAGGGTGTTAAGAGAACAAATTAAAAACGAAGAAAAAAAATGAAATCAAAGCGTACGTCGTCAAGGTTGAATAATATGAATTAGGTTCATTTTAAACAACAACGTCATTTTAATTATGTGATTAAATGACGCAATTTCGCTAATCTTCATTTGTTGTGTTAATTTTAGCTTACGTGTAATAATTTTTAAGGTTTATGAATCACATGGCAAGCTACGTCAACAAATTTAACGGAAACACTAATGTTGGGCTAAAATAAAGAAGAGATGATGGAGATGTCTTGAGTATAGGGGCGGATCTAGAATTTTTTTTGAGTGGGGGCAAAATTTTATTAAAAGCAAAATTTTATTTTTAATGGGGGCAAAATTTTAATATAAGTAAAATTTTATTTTTTTATGGGGGCAAAACTTAAAATAATAATATTTTTATAGAGCATTCTGCTTGCCCCCACTTGCCCCCATTGTAGATCCGCCACTGCTTGAGTATCTAATGCATCAGCAGTGGGGAGCCTGATGTTCGCTCTGATTTGAACAAGATCAAATATTGCACATATAGTGAGAGTGGTTAGTCGATACATCCACTACTAAACATGTGTTCACATTAGCTGGAAGGGTTGTGAATTAGATTTCAAAACTGCAGTCAGTTGTAGCTACGTCAACAACAGAAGCAGAATATGTAGCAACTACACAAGCCAATAAAGAAGTAGTATGGTTGAAGATATTGTTGGAAGAACTTGGGTATAAACAAGAGAATATTACTCTATATTGTGATAGTCAAAGTGCTTTGCATCTTACAAAGAGTCCAGCATTTCTTTTAAAGACAAAGCACATTCTAGTTCAGTATCACTTCGTTTGTGATAAAGTGGAAGAAGGAACGATACACATGCAGAAAATTCATGCAATGGATAACTTGATAGATTTTAAGACAAGCAATCAATGCTGACAAGTTTATGTGGTGTCGATACTCGTAGGTCTAACAGAGACATAAACAACATGAAGCGACAAGGTAGAAAGAATTGTGTGAAGATATGATTGATTCTCAATCAAATCTTCAAGTGAGAGAATTGTCAAACTTAGTTGGCGTGTTTAAGCACCGAATTTCGATGTCTAACTTGCCTAATAAAACAAACAATAGTTGGCCAATTTGGTCAACCATACCTTCAATTTCTTGCCTATTTACAAAAAGAAAGTATCCATACGAGAGAGAGAGAGAGAGAGAGAGAGAGAGAGAGAGAGAGAGAAGTGGGGTGAGAGAAAAAGAAAAGAGCCTTGTAATTCTTTAATTTTTCAGTAGTAAAATTATTTTATCTTTGTTCGTAATTTTTACCCTGATTTAAGAGTTTTTCTCGTAAAAATTGTGTATCTATTTTATCTTTAATATTTTTAGTTTTGCTTTTACTGCAATCCTACTCTATCTAAGTCCTAATTGTTCCTAACATTTTTCAATTTTCAATTTGAACAACTCAAAATCTAATGTATGACAATTATCATCTTCATAACAATGCTATGGTTTATTTTTGTATTTAAAAATTTGTATTGGTTCAATCGATTTAACTATAGGAATTTTGAATTGTCTAACTTTTTCAATCGATCTTTAATTTTTAATTCGATTCATTTTAATAATTGTTATTGTTAAAAATTGATTAATTTATTAATTGATCGGTCAATTTTAACAAACTAATCGATTTCAGTAAATCAAATTAATTAATTAATTTTTATTTAAGAACTATTTTTAATTAAAATTTAAGTTCTTCAATAAATAAAATCAATCCAAAACTTGTAAATCTAATTTGTCATCCGATATCAAAATAATTCAATTATGATGTTCACAGCAATTGTATCGTATATTCCACCATGCAAACAACGTGGTGCCATACATTATTTGACTTCGTTCCCACAACGCTTTCCTCTTTCTCTCTTCGTCTTCTATCGTGTTCTGCGTTCCTAATTACAGCTCTTCGATTCTCTCGGTAACATTGGACCATTGGTCCCGAAACATGTGAGAATGTTCTGGCGAACTCTACCCACCGCGTGAACTGAAAGGACTGTCACGTGGATCACACGTCGACGATTAGTACGGACTCCTCTTTCAAAGATGCATTAAAATATATACATAATTTCGCACGTTTTTTTTCAAAATAAAATCAATTTGGGTCCACTTTCTCAATTTTAACGTAAATCAAATTATGATCAATTTAAGGTAAGTCAAATTAGTTTGTTATCCCTATTCAAATTACATATAAGGGTGAGATCGAGTTAGGTTAAAAGTATCGAGTTAGGTTAAGTTCGGACAAGACTCTCGAACTTGATATTTAAGGTTCAAAATCTGATCAAATTCAGACTAACATAATTATTTTTTAATTTTAATTTAATATTTTAAAAATGAGAATATTTTATTCTAACTAATGTTGTTTATATTTAACAAATTTAAAATTTAGGATAGATCAAACCATTGAGTCCGAGTCTAAACTTAACCTAAAAATTAAATATATTAAGTCCGGCTCAAGTTAAGACATAGATGACATCCCTATCTATGATTGTATATTTTTTGAAAATAGACATCCCTTTCTATATTGCTAGTGTAATAAGGCCACCTTTTGAAGAAAAATGGTCGTCAAAACCTTTATCATGTCCCTACATTATTGCTTCTAAAAAGAAGATAGTTTTAACTTGTACTTTGTTAGAAATGTCATTGGGTCGAAAAGGAGTAAGCCAGCCCATAGCCCGATAGGTTAAGATAAGTTGGCTCATGACCCGATGGGTCATATGCTAGCCGAATTAACTCAACCTATCTTTTTTTTTTTTAAGTAACAGTTGAGCCACTCGTGACTCCGTCGAACTGACCAATTTTGACCCGTGATATGGTCAACCCAGGTCAAAATTAAGCCGGATCGAATCAAAATTAACATCCCTATAATTTATTGACGAACAAAATACTATAATTTAAAGTAAGCCTTGTATAACAAAAATTATGGATTGAACCCATCAAGTTTGGAATGAATGTTTCGGTGGACTCTGTTTTGTACTACTGCATTATCACTTTGTCAATTGAGCACTTTATCAATAGGATTTGAGAGAATATTCCCGGGAGGACAATGGTTTTAAAAGTCTATTATAATTTAAATTTCACTATTAAGATAGTTTGTTAGTCAATTTCTACATATTCTATTAGTAAGAGAACTTCAATGGTATTAATATTACAAGTAATTGTGACGTATAGCAACTTCTAATTTTATTATTTAATACAATACTTAAAAAAAATACACGTAACACCACCTATTAAATTATACATACCTCATAAATTAAATGTTCTTTTTTACAATTAAAAAATCAAATTGATTATGTAAATTCAACCTTAACAATATTTAACTAGGGTTTATTTTAATAACTTTTTTAATTAAAAATTAGTTATTTTAATAATTAGTTGATTTTTATAAACTAATCAATTTTTATAAACTAAAATAAATCAGTTAATTTTTAGTTAGTAGTCTCTTTCTTCTATTAAAATTTAATTTTTTTTTTACTAACAAGAATAGTCTCCAATCATATTTCAAATTCTTTTATTTTTATTTTTATTATATACTAATTTTATTGCGGTGTAATATAAGTTAAACTTAGTTTATTGATCTAATTTTCGGTTCAATTTTTAAAATTTTATTTTCTTTAATTTCACTGAAAAATACAATTTTACACTTCTTGTATCATAAAAAGTGGAATAAATAACACCTCTATAAATAGTTTAAACTTTACAAATTAATCTTTAATCTTGGGATTTTAACAAGACATTAAATTAGAACTTTGTATTCATTTTATAATTTTAATTTGATTTGTTGACTTCAAATTGTATTTAAAAAAGGGTTAATTACTAAAAAACATCAAACTTTTGTCAAAATTTCAATTATAGTTTGAACTCTAAAAGTAGCAATAAAATGCTCAACTTTTAATCTTTTTCAACTGTAGCATGAACTTTAAAAACTAGCAATAAAATGCTAAAAGTTTCAATTTTCTTCAATTCTAGTTCGACATTACCTGTTATTTTCTTAATGCCCTTAGCCCTTTATTTTATTTTTTGTTTATTCTTTTGATTCTCAAACTACTATCGCATTACAGTGCGTTGCACTAGTAAACTCTTCGTTTTTAGTTCGTTATCTTGATGCCCTTAGTGTGATAATGTCAAAGTTGCGTAATTTAAAAATTGAAGGATGAGAGTGTCGAGAGAATAGATTGAAAATTAAGAAAAAAAATGGAATTAAAACATAAGGTTGTCATGGTTGAATAATATGATTTAGGTCAATTTTAAACAACGTTATTTTAATTATGTGATGAAATGACGTCGCTTTACTAATCTTCATTTGTTGTGTTAATTTTGGTTTACGTGTATTAATTATTAAGGTTTTTGAATCATTTGGTAAGCTAAGTCAGCAAATTTAACGAAAACACTAATATTAGGTTAGAATTGAAAAAAAATTGAAAGTTCAAACATCTTATTGCTGCTTTTTAAGGGTTAGAATTGAAAAAAAGTTGAAAGTTCAAACATTTTATTGCTACTTTTTGAAGTTTGAAAAAAATTGAAAGTTTGAATATTTTATTGCTACCTTTTAAAGTTTAAGCTATAATTAAAAAATTAAGGAAAGTTTGGACTTTTTTTTATAATTGTCCCTTTTAAAAACTGATTAATTATAATAACATCAATTTACTGGAAGTCAAACTTTGAATTGGGCCTTGTTCATCCTTAATCTCGAATCTTAGAAGCTATGTTGAAGGTCTGGTTTCCCTGAGCGTTTGTACATTTTGCTCTTAGAAATATTTCTAATGGGCCTAATGTGCTGAGCTGTTGCGAGAGGTTCAGAGTTAAAAACATTACATTAATTGTCCGAAACTAAAGAGATGGGCCTAATAAACCCAACAAGACATTGATACCGCAGACATTGTCTCAACTTGCCAATGATTGTACAATGTGTCTCTTCTTCTGCTTTTTGCCTTTTCTTCTTCGATAACTATAAAATGTGATATTTCCTTAGAAAAACAATCAATGTTTTTGTCGGACTGAAAGTTAAATAAGTAAAATAAAAAATTTTAGATTTAAAATATTTAATTAGTATTAAATTGATATAAAATTAATGAAAAATAAAATTAAATTAAAAATTCAAAATATGGTTAAAAAAGATTTTCCTTAGAATATAATTTTTGAATTTTAATAAAAAATGAGATTATTAAATAAAAATTAATTGATTTATTTTATTTTATAGAATTGATTGATTTACAAAAATTAACTGATTAATTACTGAATTAATCAGTTTTTAACAACAAGAGTTATTAAAATAAAATAAATTAAAAAATTAAAAACCAAACTCTAACATTAGTTTGTTTAAAATTTTTACAATTAAACTGATCAAATCAGTTAAAATTTTTAATACCAGGACGTTGTGAGTTAAAATATCGGTTTTTCTTCATCATCTATACATGAGTAAAAAACATAAGTCTCTTCTATAATTTAAGAAATTTTATAAAATTTTCTCAATCCTTAAAATTCTTTTAATTAAGTTTTTATAAATCCCATATCTTAAACTTTAATTAAAATAATAGTAAGAAATACGAGATATGATCATGAGATATTGGCTAATCAAATACCATTATTATAGTAATTCGAGATCAACTAGAAAAATTGAACTTAAATTAGTAAATCGATAAAATTATTAATTTAAGTCCAATTTAATTAGTTCGGGTTGAGTTTAAAATTTGACTTAAATCATTATATAAGTAACATTTTATTACCATAAGTGTGATAGTAGTAACAAAGTTTAAGAGAAATAATTTTTTAAAATTTAAAAATAAAGACTAAGAGTTTTTAAAAAAATAAGATTATAAATTATATTATTTTTTTTGAAAAAAGAAGTATATTAATATTAGTGAGAGAGAGAGAGAGAGAGAGGGTGTGAAATTAAAGAAGGGCACAGGCCTATGTGGTGGTAGGGTTGGCAGATAGGGTGGTAGGGTCAAAGGAAGGATAGGACTTGGGAGTAAGAGTAGTGAAGAAGAGACCATTGGTCAAAGAATTGGGACAATCATAGCTTCTGTAAGTATCTGATGCATTGGGTCCATTCCCACATTTCAATCTGTGTTACAATTATACCTTTTTTTTATTTTTTTTTGGGGGCATCTGAACTGGGCAACCATTTCCTGTCAGACCATAACTTCAATTTAACCATCTGATCTTCATCATCCATTCTGATCACAGATGATGGTCTTTTTTTTTTTACCTACGAGATATTTTAGGAGGGTCTTAATTATTAAAAGATATCTCTAAATTATCCACATCAAGATTAATTTCCGTTCAAACAGGATAGGTCTCTTGCGGGAGGCAAAACTCTAACTCTAAATTTTAAACGGTTGCAAATATAAGGACAATTCGAACTCGTAATCTCATTTAAATTAATAAAACTCCTTACCAACTCACCTGTATATGGTCTCTAACATTGCTGAGGATGTGTAGTGGTTGTTGGACGGAGATAAGCAGAGTAGTATCCCACCATAAAGCTTCATTCATGGTTGCCTCGCTCCTCATCACCTCACAAGTCCCACCCCTCAATTATGAATTTGGCACCCCATCCTGAAACACCCTTCTCACCCTCAAGTTCGTGCTTCCCAATCGCCCCTTTAATTTCCTTTTAACTACTACATTTTTTTAGTAAAAATAAGATAATTTTTTTATAATTTTAAAAACTATCAAAGAATATAATTTTAAACTTTTAGAAAAACCCTTTTTTCTTATACATATATTAAAAATAATATAATATAACATAAACAACACACATCCACAATTAAATAATACTAATATTATGATTCAATTTAATTTTTAAATTAATAATTTTTAATGGATTAATATGTATTTTTTATGTCTCATGCACTTCAACACAAAAAATTAAGATACTATTTTTCAAAAGAAATTAAAATTAAAATTGCTTAAATTATAAAAGAGCTTCTAACCTTTTATTTTTTGTTTTAGAACAAAGAAGTTAGTCATACTAATTTATATGCCTATGTGGTAAATATATTAGTACAATGTATCCCATATCTCAAACTAAAAGAAGTATAAAACCCAAAAACATATCACATATTTAAATAAAGAAAGTTTAGTAGTATTTATTAATGTTTTAAAAATTGAACCAGTTTGGCTAATTTAATAACAAAAACTTTAAACCAATTAATTTTTCAGTTCGATTTTAAAATTTTTAAATTGGTTTAGTTTAATAATTTTTGTTGTTAAAAATCGATCAATTTATTAATTAATCGGACAGTTTTTGTTAAGTAATTAATTTTTATAAACTAAAATAAATCGAATAAATTTTATTTAATAATATTTTTTAATTAAGTTTTAAAATTTTTGATAAATAAAAATAATTTTCTTTAAAAGTTTTTTTAATTCAAGTACTAATTGAAATTTTAAAAGTTAAATTTTTTATTTTGTCGTATTTCAATCCCATTTTTACAATATTGGCATTTAATAGTGAAAAGGGCAAAGAAAAGAAGAGGGAGTGAAAATAGTAATGAATTGGCACGCGCTAGGGGGTGGAGCAAGTGGGTCAACTTAGGGGAGAGTGTAAAAGACAAGTAGCTTTTGAATGTCCAACGGTCCCAAATAGGTCACATAATAGGCCGCCGAGAAAGAGAGAGAGAGAGGAAGTATGTGCGTCTGTGTTGGGGTTGTGTATGACAGCCAATGAAGAGCTAAAGGCTGACAAGTGTTCAAGTGTGACAGGGATGTGTGATGTTGAAGATGACGTCCTATGTCCCGCTCCATTTACCCATTTAAAAATTATTCATTTTAATCAATTTATTGACATTGTGTGATGATTATTGGCTCTTTGTGTGTCTTTAGTCTCGTTCCTAAGCCTACATGACTCAGATTCTGCAGACCTTTAATGGAGTTCTACTCTGTTTATTATTATTATAATGCTTTGTTCTTTGGATTTATCCTAACAATTCAATCAATGGGAACTTGAACAACCCTATTCTTATCACCATTCTGTGCTCAAACCCCAGCCACAACTTTTATGCCTCGTAATTTTAATTATTACGAAATAAGGTTGTATATTATTAAACCTCTCGAATCAAGGTAGTCATGTATTAAAATTAACATTTTTTAACATTGAGTATACATATTTTATTTTATTTATATATATATTATATGCGGTATAAAAAACTTTAGGATAATTTGCTCAATTTTTAAAATTTTCAATTTTTAATTTTAGTTAAAACATATGATAAATTATACTATAGTATGAACTTGATTAATCAAATATTATTTATTTAATAATTTAATCAAACTTTTAAATTCGAACTGAATTAATTAAGAACAACTTAATTTAATACTTCATTCTATTCAAAATAAATGTCATTTTAGAGGGATGCACACTTACTAAGAAAGTTAATGAAATATTTGATATACCCTTATTAATTGCATGTTGAAGTACCTTGAAAATATAATCTGTGTAATTAAGATGTGAGAGAAATTAAAGGATAATTTTGGAAGTAAAATTATAATCATGCATGAAAAGTCACGAACGACGCTTATTTTGAATAATTAAAATTATTCTAAAACGACTTTTATTTTGAATAGGAGGGAGTAATTTATTATAATTATCTCAAATTATGATTTTAAACCAAGCTTCATTAGTTCAGATTGAGTCTGAGAGTTGAATTGAGTTATCATATTAGTAGCATTTGATTAGTTTATATCTTAGGTTTCTTCTACGTCTGTTTCGTTATTATTTTTTAACTGAAATTTAAGGGAAATGTTTTTCAAAAGAACTAAAAATTAAGAAGAGTTTTTTAATTAAAATTTGTTTTTTATAAGTCGATAAATAAATCTAAGTGATAAGCTCGAGAACCTTGAAAAGGAAAAGAGGAGCAGCAAGGTATACGAACTTAGGGTACCTTGGTACATGGTATTAAATGCTGTTACATGCAAGATGTCCTAACGCAGACATGCAGTATACTTAACTAAGCTAACTTGTCGATTGCTTTGACCGGCATACTATAAATATATGTGTTGAAGAGCATGTGAATTGTATACACTTTTTGCATATATAAGGAATAGTACTATAGGTTTGGATTGCTCAATGCACAGACCTCTAAAACTATCATGTGATTCTGCTACTCCTCCAGCTTCATCAAACCCTACCCACATAAATATCAATCATTTGAACCTTCCCTTAGAAAACTCCAGTCCTCCTATAGTTTTATCAGTACCCTACTCCTTACTTGTTGGTTTCAACTCTTCACTCGGAAAGTTTTGAGTTCGAGTTCGAGTCACCAAAAAAGAAGGAAAGAGGAGAATTTTTCCTGTTGATGATCATCTTGCTCTCTGGGCATGCTCCTTGGTTGGATTAATCACAAACATTACATTTCTACAGGTAGCGTGTAAGTTGGAGCTACTAGAAAATTCGAGGCTGCTGAGAACTTGATAGTAAGCAAAGTCAGTGATCAAACAGCAACTGACCAATCAATATATGACGACTCTTTATGCGTAGAAGTGTAGAAATATAAGAGATCTTGGAGTTTCAGATTTACCTCCTCTAAAACTCTTAGGGTAGGGTCTTAGAAGTTTATGATTAGTCCAGCAAAAAGTTGGGATACCTAATGTATATTAAAAAAAAGTACTCTACTCTTTTTTTTTTTAAGTGAAAAAGGAAACATTTTTACATTTTAGCATTTATTTAATTATCATCCTCCAGTACAAATCATGTTTTTAAAAAAATCGTCTAATCAAAAAATCCTATATTATTAAACCTCTCCGAATCCTACATTTCAGCGAGCTTTACACTAGATTTTGTTGTTAAATCTAAAAACATATTCACTATAAAATATAAAGAATAAAGAAATATCTTCTTAATGTTAGATAGGACCATTATAAAAATGAGTCGAAGTGAATTGTCCCACAATAGTACTTTTACATAATAATTCGAGTAAAAATTGATTTATGATCATAAATTATTTAAGTTAATAATTTTATATTAATTTAAATATAAAAAATTGATTTATGATTATAAATTATTTAAGTTAATAATTTCATATTAATTTAAATATCTAAAAAATAAATCTGATTCTATTTCACAGACTAAAATTTTGATGATTTTATTAAATTGAAAATTTGTAAATTTTGTAAAAGCCGTTGAATATGATAAATCACTATGACAAATAGATATGTATTATTTGTAAAATTAGTTAGGGTCAGCAATGTGAATTATTTTATGGAGAAAGGATAGTTCCCAAGGGTACAACTAATGGGTCCCATCAAAAAGTGGGAATTTATTGGTCCCATTTGGAGTAAGTTGGACTTGAATAATGATAAAATTGTAATTATTATTATTATTATTTTATTGACTTGTTGTGTCATTCCCACAATTATTACACAATTTATTTTAATTTCTTTTTTAAATATTTAAAAATTTTAACGATTCAATCGATTTAATCTTAAAAAACCTTAAGTTTTTAATTTTTTAGTTTGATTTATTTTAATAATTTTTATTGTTAAAAATTAATCAGTTTATTAATTAATCGTTTAATTTTTGTAAATTAATAAGTTATATTAATTAATTTTTATTTAACAGTTATTTTTTAAAATTAAACTTTAAATTATTTAATAGATAAAGATAATTTTTTAATCATATTTTAAAATTTTTAATTATGTTCATTCTTCAACCAATTTTATAACAGTCTAATATTAATTGAATCTTCTACACTTTATATTTTTTATCTTATCAATTTAACTTTCAAAATTAGTTTCTTTTCTTTTTTTTTTTTGTTGCCTACGAGGTGTCTTAGGAGAGTTCCAACTATGGAAAGACACCTTTAAGCCATCCACACTCAGACTAATCCCCGTTCGAGCTGGATAGGTCCCTTGCGGGAGACAAAGCTCTGGCTCCAAGTTTTAAACTGTTGCATACATAAGAATGGTTTGAACCCGTGACCTTATTTAAGCCAGGAGAGCCCCTTACCAACTCACTTACAACCTGAAATTTTCTTTTCTTTAGAGTTTGGCAAAAGTGAGAGGAGAGGAACAGAAAAAATAAAAAGAAAAAGGAAGAGAACCATTGGTCAAAAATCTGTGGCAAAAGAGAGGGGGGTCTCCTCCCCCTCCTGCCAAGCAATTGGCTTCTCATTTTGTGGTTGAATTGTTCTGGGGGAGAGTTTCAATGTGTTGAAAGCAATTGGAGGCCTCCTGATTGGGTACGGTGACCTGCAATTGCCACTCACGAGTCTCTCTGGTGATTGGTTAAAACAGGGTTCTCTTAACTCTTTTTTTTTTTTTAAATTTTTACCAAAGTAAATCATATCAAATCAATCATAATTTCCACGGCCCTACTTACTTCTCATTCCACCTTGAAATTTGCAAGGCACACACACAATTACACTGTCTTTTTCTCTAAGAAACTATATCTAATCCCATTATTATATTATTTATAAGCACATTGGGATGCTCATTTCAAGCCCAATCATATGCTCTACCTTTTGCAAAAATCCGCATGGGAGTCCATGTTCAGGCCCATGGGCATTGTTCCCCCTAATACGATGCCGTTTCCCAATTTTAATTAAAAAAACTCTCTTTTTAATTATTGTTGTTGTTATCACGTGAAGTACAAGGAGGGATTTTTAATTTTATTTATAGCCTCCATTAAAATTCACATGTGAAAGTACTATTCCTTGCCTTATAAAAAGTAAGAAATAATAAAAAGGTTACTATATTTGGGAAAATGGCAGAGCTAGGCTATATGTTCATAGACCTAACCTAACTAACCACTACTACATTGTTGTAGTTGATAGGCTTTTTCCTTGTTCCGTTAGTGAAAAACGCCAAAAAGACGAAAAAAGGGTCATTCATGGTCAAATTGTGTGGAGAAGAAAAAGGTTTTGATTGCAACTAGGTATCCTTTGCAGATCGTGGCCCACATGTAACTCATTTAATAATATATTAACAAATAATATGTAATTACTAGTTTATTATTCAAAATATGTGGGGGAAAAAAACATGGATCATAATCTTAATGCTAAGAATCACACAAATTTAAGTGTTAGATTTTAAAAGTGTAACATCAACAATAATCCATTAAAAATTATGCTAAAATGTAAGTTTGAAAGGTTCAATAGTAGACAGTCTTACTCCTGATTAGTAGAAAAGTAACTTCTGAATAACTCACGTGAAAAAATATATATTAAAGATAAACAAGGTTAATAATAATAATAATAATAATGAGTAAGAAAAAGCATAGGTTGAAATTTAAAGAGGTAAGTACTACATATTAAAAAGTTTAAGCTAAATATAAGAGGAAAATCTTACAAGACTTATGAGAACAATAAGTGTCAAAATTTTTTTATTTGAGGTTACGTTCTCGGTAAATTCTAGCAGTATCATATTATTCTCGATCATCTCTCTTTATAATAAGTATATTCTTTAAAATCTGCACATGAGATTACCAAAAATAGACTCCTTATTATGAATGGGTAAGGTTGCATACTATCAGACCTTCACAGATTGCTTTATTGCGAAATTTTGGACTGAGTGTGATGATATGATGATGATGACTTAAAATTATGGACGGGACTATGATAATTAATTACAAGGTAAATTAGATTTGATTTTAATTTGAAGTGATTAAAAATATAATTAAGGTAATGAAGTCGGTGTAATTAACCTAATATTATAAGATAGCTTGCATGGCATGCATGGTATTGGCGTATACTATATAATATATTACATACGGTAAGCGAATGGGGGAACGGAATGTCAATGTGACAACCCACGTGATCTTCTCAGATTTCATCAGACTACTTATTCTTCGTCAACAAGACTTTAATTTATATCCCAATAATAATGTTGTCATAATCACATGCGCTGCACCCGACTCACTTTATCGTGTGGATGAAAGGTTATAATATACGTAATTTTTTTTGTTTTTTACACCAATTTAATTTTACACATTACAAATGTAATTTTAATATTTTAAAATTACTAATAAATTTCCTGTATTTTTAGTTTTATGACACTTTTTCTCCTTATCATTAATTTTTATTATAAAATATACTTTTAAATTTCAAAATAACATCATATATATTATGAATAATCAATCTCAATAATCAAATAACAAGTGCAAAAATAACAAACACGCATAGATTTATGTGGTTCACCAATATTTAGCTACGTTCACGAGGGATCTAGAGTTTTATGTCACGTAATAAAATTAACGTTACTTTAGAGTTTACAATTAAAGTTTTAACAAGATTTTATGAGAGGAGTGAGAGTAATAAGATCAAAATTATGGGAGAATTATTGATATTTTAAAATTTTAGAGAGTATGTTAAATATTAACCACATATAGATGCAGGTAGGAACATATTTATTTCAATGTACTTCAAAGAAATAGGTAGCTCATATGCTATGTTGAAACAAGTAGAACAAGAGGTACACATGGGGGCCAAAATAAGTGTACTTTTCTCTTAGGGTTGGTCCAATTAATGGATTGGAGCACCCAAGATATTCTAATTTTGTGTTTTTTAATATGTGGATGAGATTTAATTGAAAAAGATACAAATGATTTAATAGAACAAATTATTCAAAGTAATCTTCCAATTTTAAGAGGTTATAAATTCAAATCTATTAAAACAATAACCGCTCATAAAATACTAAAAAAATGTAACAAAGGAATTGGTACAAACTCGGAAGATTAATGTTATAAATTTAATGGTTATAAAGATGGTTAATTTAATTATAAAAATCTTAAATTTTACTTAATTTTATTGAACTTTTAAAAAATGTATAAAATACTAATATTCTAAAATTGATTAAATTGTTTTTACAATTAAGTAACCTTTCCAATAAAAAGAAATAACAAACTAATGTAACAAATAAAGCGATAAGTACAGAGGGGTACGAGTTGTATTGATGACTTTTGGGAAGGGGAAGGGGAATTGGGAGCGGCGGCAGAGACGGTGGTGGTGGTGGCGGTGACGGTGGTTGGTTTGGATGAATGTGTGGAGGCAGCAGGCACATTGTTGTGTCAGGTGGAAACTCCGAAATTCACAATGCCTCTCAGGCACGACCCTCTGCTTTTTCTGTCCCCTAATGTGCAATACCCTCATAAGTCACAACCCAACATTAAAACCTCTAGTACTCTCTTGTACTAACTCTGTCTCCCAAGAACCACTAAACAACAAACCAACAATTGCTCCTTTTTTTTTTCTATCAAACAGTATATCATTGTCATTTTTTTTTATATACCTAGATATTTTATTTTTTAAAAACTCTTTAGGTCACACTGGCCTATCGAAAATAATATTTTTTAAATAAAAATAAGACTGAATATTATCAGACTTTTTTAAACCTTACATTGTTGTAAGATTTAATTAAATGTGATAATGATTATAAGTAAATCATTGTCATAATTGTAATAAATCATTAAAATATTAATATTTTAAAAAATATTTTTTAAATTTTAAAGGGTGAAATAAGTATATTTCTTTCAAAACTTTTTAAAACTTTTAATTTTTAAAATTTTGAAAAAATCCTTCTATTTATATATTTTTAACAAAAATCTTAAATATACGTGGTTATTAAAAAACGATGAAATACGTATGACATGACTATTACATTTGCATTAATTAAATACTACTTAATTGACAATTAAGTGTAACTTTATTAGTTTATTTATTATATATATATTTATGTGAATAATTTGGAAACAACCTATATACTAATTAGGGGTAAGATTGTGTACTATTGAATTTATTTTAAGTTTCAGCAAAATTTTTATTGGATTTTTATTGTTGTTGTTTTGAAGTCAAAACGAACTAATTAAATATAACATAAAATAATTTTTATAATTATCTCAAATTATTAATTTAAGTATAGTTTAATTGATTGGTGTCAAATTTAATAATTGAATTGAGTTACCATAGTAACGACATTTGATTAGTCTATGTTTGATGTATTTCATTGTTATTTTTAACTAAAATTTAAGAATTTTTTTAAACAGAAATAATTAGTAAAATTTTGGGATAATTTTAAAGATTACAAGCTGTTTTTAAATTTTAAACTATAAAAGAGTTACTTATCTTTTACCTCTTTTATTGTTAATATATTTAACTGTAATATCACAACTTCATAATCGTTGCATAAAAAGTTATTAATTATAACTAAATTAATGCAAAATAATAAGAGCGAATTTAAAAATTAAGACTAGATCATTTGTTCTTATTACTCTATTTCAATTTTGCTCTAAAAAAATCTATCTATTCAATAAATAGAGCCCACAAAAATTAGACGATTGAGATCGTACCGAAACATAGGGCATGTTGAAGTTTTGAACAAAAAATCTTGCTTGCCTATGTACTTGCCAATATTAATGTTTTACCCTTTAACAAGGCTATGCCATTACTTTTCTCACTCTCTTTTAACTTATTTCTCCTTTGTCTTGTCATTTTCAAGATTTCTAGGAAAACAAAAATCATTGGTTCTATAGGTTCCTCACTCCCTCATAGCTTTTAATGTGTCATTTTGCTTAAACTCAGGAGTACTTGATCAAGTACAACATAAACATAACTTGGGAGCATACCTTTCTGCCTTGTGTGTCTCCCTCCTTTTTTTGTTTTGTTTTTGTTTTCTCACTAACCCAAAATTTGTACAAAATAATTCTTCTAAAGAGTAATTGCAATAATAACTAACTAACATCCGCTAATGAATTTCACTAATACGTGAGGTCTGGGCTAAAGAGTAATTGCATATAATTAATTTCTAATGTCAAAATTTTAAGATTACAAGCTTATCATTATATAAATAATATTAAACTAATTTAGGTTTATTAACTAGAAAATTATAATATTTTGAGGAGGTCCAATCTAAGCACTAATTAAGGTTAGTCCTCTAATAGTTCAATTCAAAGGGTTTTTATTTAGTCATATCAAAACCTAAAGTCTTCAAAATACATTATTTCCAACCTTCATTCAATAAAAATTAAATTTGTAAAATTAAAGTTTGCCATTATGACAATTTACTCCTACCATTTTTCTAGCTATTTTAAAGAATAAATATATTGAAAATTTGTGATTTAGTCTTTTCTATTTTAGTCATCCTAATATTTAATTATTACACAAATTTGCTCCATCATATATAGTATTGAAATTTAAGTTTCAATATAATATTATTTAAAATTTTAAATAAACAAAAACAATAAAATATAACATAATAAATTGCATATCAACTAAACAATATTATAAAGAAAAAAATAATTGTTAAAATATAAAAACTAAAACAAAAAGATGAAATCCAATAATTGAAAAATCTAACTTATTCAACCATTCAACTCATAAAAACTTGAAATGTCTAATTTTTATCTCAGTTTTAAATTTTCAATTCGATTTACTTTAATAATTCTTATTGTTAAAAACTGATCAATTTATTCATTATTATGTCAATGTAAATTAATAAATTCCTATAAATTAAATAACTCAATTAAATTTCATTTAATAAAATTTTAATTAAACTTAAAATTTTTTAATTAACAAGAATAATTTCTTTTAATTATATTTTAAATTATTTAATTTTATTCAATCTTTAACCGATTTTAAGACAACTTAATATCGATTAAATCTTAAAATTCATACAATTTTGAAAACATTGATCAAGCTAATTAAAATTAATATATTTTTTACTATGAATTTGAAATCACTTTCCATTTGATAAAAATATAAGAAAATGTTTATTTTACCAAATATAATTAAGAAGAAACAAAAGTAAAAAAAAATGCAAATAATAATAGTATATTTACGTGCAATGTCTTCCATTACATCGAGTACAAAATTGGTGGAAGCGAGAGTAGCCAGATTTCCAACACTGTTCTGTACTTATCTCAACAACTACCTAAAATCAGTAACGGAAGTGCCCCATGCAAATTCCGATAGTGAAATTGAGAACCAAAAAAAAAAAAAAAACACTAAAGATAGAATAGTGCATGCAGCTGCTAGCATTTCAGAAATAGAACTCACATGTGACCTTTTTTTTTTTTTTTTTCTGAGCAGACCATCGTACTACTTGATACAAATCAAACTCCATTGATGTTTTCATGTTATTCTGGCTTAATCCCACCTTAGTTTTGTTGTTGTTTTTTTTTGGTTGTTTCTGGTTTTTTCAGAAGCATTATTAGGAAAGAGGAGCCCTGTGAGGAGCACTCTTTCTTCTGCTGCTCAAGGAGAGAACAAATCCTGGTAAAAACCGACTTCCTTTCTTCTTCTTGTTCATCACTTCTGGCTCTGGAGAGATCATTGAATTCACCATGGTCTCGTTAGAGCATGAAGGGCCTTGGAATTGCAATGGATCCTGTAGAATTGAGCTAGGTGTAATTTGACCATCATCATCCACCATCTCTGTGCTGTCCATCCTCAATCCTTCGAATTGTGAAAACGGGAAATCCGATTCGTCGATTCGGTATATTATCGAAGACAGATCCTCCCCTTGATCTACCAAGTGATCAACCTGCATTTGTTGTTCCAATTTCATAACAGTGTCAGAAATGTTTAGGACTTAGTTTTTTACAAGTCACTTCAAAATATGAAAATTATCATATACTTGGAAATGATATATCACAAGAATAGGAACACAACTCGACATGCACATCAGATATAGAAAAAAAGATCTTTTATTAGCTATACCTTCCTAAATACTGTATACCAAAATACAGATTCAAATCCAGTATCTAACCAATCAAACAAAAGCTAAAATTGGACCTTGCATGAGAGAGAGCAGAAGTGGAATGGCTCCTGAAGAATCCTGTCACAAGTGAAGCAAATGTTGGCAGAGCTCTTGCAGGACCTTGACTGTGGTCTTTGATTCAAGAATATAACTTTGGCACTGTTTATAGTGTAGGGCTACAAGAAATAAAAGAAAAAAAAGAAGAAGAAAAGACCATCTCATTATCTGTACCTAAGAGATCAGATGATCATTGTAATTCTTAACATGTTTCATCTTTTTCAGGTTTCAACAAAGGTTGGACAATAATAAATACCTGAATGTAAGAACAGTCAATAAGTTTCTCAAGATCTCCCAATCTAACGACGTCATGGTAAACATATCTTCTCACCTGTCAAATGGGGACAGACAACCACAATTAATTCAGTTCACATCCTCAACCTGAAGTTGAAACTGATGAAAAAAAAGTAAAAAAGAAGATATTTTGCATAGAAAAAAAAAGGGCCACAAGTTGAAGTTGGAACACATAGAGATGATTAATCAAAAATCTGAAAACTTTTTAAGAGGCAGATGATTGTAATCAAATCATGAAAGTGATGTTAAGATTTTGAACATGAAAGCTCGGCATAATTTAGGTGAAAAAGTTAGGCTACCCACCACTCATGACAAGGAAAATAAATGAACTGTGAGCTCCTATGAAGTTGAAAGCTTTTTGCCAGATAACCATATAAAAACTGGATCTTTTTGATAAGAGATAAAAAAAAAAAGTATATGTGGTCAAACTTTCGCTTTCTTTGAAAGCAACAGGTGAGGAACCTTTGCAGGAGGAAATGGATAGGAAAGAGATCTTCTATATATGGGAAACAAACCAAAACCAAAAAGTAGGAATCAAGGGAGACACGATAATCCATTTATGGAACTCCATATGCATTAACTATATTCCATAAACAAAATCTAATAAGTTCCTTGAAGAAGAGTGAATCAAATTTCACTGAACAATTCTCATTCTTCATGAGCATTCACAGGATATAATTTTCTTCAATTGTTGAAATTTCTAAGGAATTCAACAAAAGCATTTTAAACTTTTTTGGACTAAGATTTCAGAATTGGAAAGAGAGAACCATGGGGGAAAAAAAAAGAAGAACTAATTCATATCAGAAAAGATTTGCTAAATTCATATCAGAAAAGAGAATTTGAGAAGCTCTTCAAGACAAAAATCCAGGAAATTGGACAGGGAACACTAGTAGACAAAAAAGTTATTCCATGAAACCTATAAACAACTGAAACCGTGGACTGTGACGAATGGCAAGGCAAGAAATCTTAACATAAAACATAGGTAGGACGCGAAGATTCTGTAATATTTTCAAGGAATTTGGAAGATGAGCTAAAGGTGAGAAATTGTAAGGCTGGAAACTGTGTGTGACCAACACGAGGTGGAATTAATCATGCTCCGTCCAAAATAGAAATAATTGATTGGAAGAGGAAAAGAAGTCAAAGAAAGATGCTTTCCAACAGTGTTTTCCTTTGAAAAGTAAAAGAACAGAAGAAAAAAATGATGTTTTTTTGTTTTAGGGTTGTAAAATTCAAAGAAAAAGGCTCATACCCACCACAGAATTAAGCAAAAACAGGTCCGAGAAAGATCCCAGAAGGAGAAATAATCAGGGAGCACAGTGAAGAAACTAACTGGAGAGTGCAAAATTAAACCTGGAGAAGAGGGTGAGAGCGATGAGAAGGAACACAGTGAGGGCAGATACTAAGACAACAGAGCAAGCAAAATACGTTCTTTTCATTCTTCCTGCGATTCTCGTGGACCCCACAAGCTCCAAAGAATGTCTCTGCCATTAATCCCTCAAGCCATGCAGGCTTGGTAGCAGCAGTACTGCTCTTGTCCATCACCAGCTCATCATCTCCATTACTGGCCCTTGATGATTGATTGTTATATCTGTTTTCTCTTCCCATCTTCTTCTAAAGTTGCAATCTTTCTTCAACTTCCCTGTTTCTCTAGTGGGTTTTGCAATTCACAAGCTCAGAATTTGAGATGTATAATATGTATATCAGGCTTATTACAAGAAGGAAGGTTTTTTGATGAGCAAAAGGAAAGAACTTTGACGAAACCCTACAGAGAAAAAGCAGTGTCTTGTGGGATTCCAAGGCCTTTTTGATGCTTATATAAGGGAATGTCTATCTTCCTCCATTTAAATTCAGGAGGTTCCAGAATTGTTGCCACCCCTTTATCGAGAGAGAGAGAGAGGATCAAGAACGAGTTTTGTTTTATAGAGCATGTATGTATGTATGTGTGTCACAAGAAGACTAGGAGGAGATAAAAACACCCATTCAAATTGGAAAATCTTTTGACTGCTACAATTTTTTCTCGAGAAAATAATTTCCAGGAAAATGAAAAAAATGGAGGAAAATTCAGGAGAGAGAGAGAGAGAGAGTAGTGATGTGTATGATGGGGAGTGGTGTAAATGGCGGGAAGACAGCCCACCATTGTGTACCTTTGTCGCCTTTGCCTTTCCCATATAGTTCTTCCATTCTATTACTCTCTCTCTCTAGTTTTTTTTTTAATTTCCTTTTTTTTTTGGTCACCTCATTTGTTAATCTCACTAATTGTCATTAATTTTTGTGCTTTTTTATTGTTTTGAATAATGTTTGTGAATGATTTTAGTTTTTAATTTCTGATATTAAATTATTATAAAGCATTTATAATAAATACTAGAAATTCATTATATTCTTCTTTTAAAATTCACCAAATAATCAAAACTACAGTGTTTAAAGTTCTTTTTATAACCTACCCATTAATCAATAATTACTTTAAACGTATTAATCTCTTTATATAAAAAGAACTCTTTTAAACTTCAATTAAAAATAATAATAAAACAAGCATTAGTAGACTGATCAAATATTATTAATATGGTAATTAATTTCAAAATTTAAACCTGAACTTAATTAATAAAATTCACTTAATTTAATATTTTAGGATAATTATAATCAATTATTAATTTAAATTTAATTTAATTAGAGTTTGAATAAATCTTAACATAAGCAGCATTTGAGTACTACAATTGTGATGTTGATGGTACTTGTATTTACTTATAATTTTTAACCAAAATATAAGAGAAGTATTTTTTTACAAAAACTTAAAATTAAAAAAATCGAAAATTTTAAAGATTAATAATTTTTTCAGATAACTACTTAAGATATATATATATATATATATATTTTAAGATATTAGAAATTAAATTAAATTAAAATAAAAACTAAGTTTTTAAGTTTAGATAATAATTATTATCAATAATGACAATGATCGATCTTATTAAAATTTTAAAAATAATTTTTAAAAATATAAAATATAAAAAATGTATTTTTTTAATCGGATAATTCAAACTCAGGTCTAATTAAAAATACCGAACCTTTGGTCCAATTGTCACCTCTAATTATTATACACAATATAATTTATTTTAATTGAAGATATGAGCGTGATTAATATTATCCCTTGTAAAATTTAGGAAGTGGCTCTGCCTCTCATCTAATGTGGTGACTCCTTATACGCACTGAACACTGGGTTATCTTTTCAAGAAGTTGGCTGGGATCAAACCGTAATTTACCTCTCTCATATAATGACGGGGCGGAGTGTAAAGACACCTAAAGTGGGCGTTCCACCTTTTGAGTCCAAGGAAGTGGCTCTGCCTCGATTTCTAAAGCTTTTGCCATACCAGTCCCATACAAAGGACATTCACATATTAATTATTATTATTCGGTCCTTTTTTAAATAAAAAATTACTTTTCAGGACATTAAAACCTTTCTTTGTCTCCCCATTTTTTTATGATTCATATTCATCGGATTGCTAAACCTAACAAGAATATGTGTACAGTTTGTATACGTATTGAGTTTCTCAAAAAACATCAAATTGTAGTGTTACTGTTGCTGCTTTTTTAATTTTAATTTTTTTGGGGGAAGATTTTGGGAGGTGTGTCTTACTCTTACCTCAGCTGTCCTTTGAGGACAATGCCAAAATCTGCAATTTCATAAAAGATAAAGAGCCCATTTGTATTCTTTGACTTCTACCAAGAGTCTTTAGTGATTAACTCAATTGACTATTTTTATAGTTTAGTTTATTAAATAATTTAATCATAATATGTATTTTATAAATTTACAAATTTAGACAACCCATTTGTATTCTTTAAATTCTCAAACCCAGTTGGCTATTTAGTGATTAATTGAATTTACCAAAAATTTTAGTTTAAATTTATTAATTTATTGAATAATTTAATTGTTATATGCACATTATAAATTTAAAAATTTAACCAACATTTTAGTTTTAATTTTTAAATAATTTAAAGTGCAAGTAGCCAATATATTATTTCAAGAACCTTTGAAATAATATTAATTGCCTGTGTCGCCCTTTGATATGCAAGATTTAGGAAGATTTAGTAATACGCATTAATAGCTATAAGGTGTATCTTATAAATGACAAAACATTGGTTTAGGGTTTCAATTACTAAAATTGGTGGCAAGTACACTACTAAGGCAAGTCCTTAAGGTTTGGTGAATGATTAGACAATATGATGATTAGTTGAATAGGAATACTTTTCCTTTTCAAAGTAAGAGGACAATATGAACATTTGGAAGAAACTATGTTAGACAATTGACAAACACCAAATTAGGTTGCCTAAACTCATTAATCATATGAACCATTTTTAGTATAAAGAGCATTAGGACAATATGAACATTTGTAAGAAACTATGTTAGGAAATTGACAAACACCAGATTAGGTTGACTAAAAGGGTTAGTCAACCTCAAGACATTGACTAAACTCATTAATCATATGAGCCAGTTTTAGTATAAAGAGCATTTCAAACTTAAGACAGAGTTCTTGACCTCACAATGGGCTTGGGCCTAATGTGGTGTTCATTTCATAGTAAAATTGGGCCTTTTAATAGTTATAGATTTGCCAAAACTGAGCTAAGGACAACATTAAAAATATTAATATTTTAAAAATTAAATTGGTAAAATGAAAAATTAATTAATACAAAACATAAAAATTGAATAAAATTAAAATATTTAAAATATTATTAAATAATAAGTATATATCCAAGTTAAAATTTAATTGAAACATTCTATTAAATAAAATTTAATTAATTAATTTCGATTTATAAAAAATGATTACTTTTAATAAAACTAATTAATTAATTAATAAATTAATATGTTTTATCGAATTATTAAAGTAAACTAAACTGAAAAATTTAAAACCGCACTAAAAATCTAATTCAAAACTTTTACAATTAAACAACAAATTCATTTTTTAATCATTGAAAAATACAGATTATAATTAAAAAACACAGTTGAATTTCAGAACAGCCATGGATAAGACATTGGTTACTTGATGTTTCAAGTGTAAGGTGGAACCCCAATTAGTGCTTCCAAGCCTAACAATTGTTCTTTTAAGAATCTGTACACTGATTCGGTAGTCATTGCAGCAATCCTAACAACAACACCTATTCCCTGCATCAACAGATAAGTACAGACTTGGATGGTAGAAAACCAGCAGCAAAAAGAAAAGATGAAATGGAGGAAGGGAAGTCTAATGATTAAGAATGTTCACTGTTAACATTTTACCATCAAAATCAATATCACAAATTGACAAACAACTTGTTGCACCCCCCAACCGAATGATTTCCAAGTAACTAAAAAAGATTATATGCAAGAGGATGCCTTGAGGTCTCGTCCTAGCGTCAAAACGAATGATATTCCAAGAGTATGCAGAAACTTGCCAAAGTTTAGCAGATTAATGCAGAACAAGGAGTTGACAGTCGGTAGAAACGTTGTTCATATGATAACGAACATGTCCTAGCAAGATGAATGGACGTACCTTAGGGCCAAAACTGCTGCTAGATGCAATAAAAGGTGGTTTGATAAAGCGGTGATCAGATTTTAGTTTTGCATGGCCACTTAAGCCGGTGAAATGCACTCGCAATTGTTCAGACATCATCCTTTTGACGTTTTCTTGAATCTGAATCTGAATCTGCCTCAACCTTGGCCTAGAACAGAGAAATCACACTCACATCATATCATTAATCTTTCAGGGCCTGTCAACCGATTAGATTAAGGCAAGTTCGAAATAAATGATTAAGCAAAGAGAACAGGTTTTACTCTATAAACGATTTACTGTATACCCCATGAGTATTATCATTGCAGAAACTTGGTAATCCTGCATGCGTTCTGTGATATTTGTGATGCTACCTTGCTCCAGCAATACCTGCAATATTTTCAGAAACAATAGCGAAGCAAGAAATAAGTCACAAGCTCGAATTTTATAAATATCTTTAAAACACACTAAAATTATTGTCAGAAACAATGCAATTTGTCAAATACTTTGGAAGACCTCAGATTTTATTATATCGATAGATTGGAAAGATGTTTATGCATTTGTTTCCTTTGTACAAATACCTAAAACAACTCTGTATATAGTTCTACAAGTCAATGGTATCAGATGGATCCATAAAACCATGTAATTTTATGACTTGGTGACAACAAATTGGAAAGAGTAGCAATCAGAATCTTTTGTAACAAGTGACCGAGATGAGGTGTCTGAACAGATATAAAGCGGCAGTGTGTAAATATATAAAGACTAATCTGTAACTCGCAGCAACAAGTAGAAACTTGAAGGAAATAGGAGGATTGCAATGCAAATGGATAAACTAACTAATGGCACAATAGACTTGCATGATTTGGCAATGATTTTCCAATCTGTCAATCCAATACGAAAATGGGTTATTGACATGGAAAAATGTCTCAATATGAATGAAATTGATTGTAAACAATAAGAATATTACAGTGTCCAGAAACAAGGGCTGCTCATCCAAGAATATGCGGTTGATGCTCTTATAAAGTTCAAAGTCCCACTTCTCTCCACTTTCATGGCGCCCGCTGGTAATCCAATCAACAACGACCAGATTAGAGTCTGAAAGCACCTTGAAAACTTGTTTCTGAGAGTATCTTGCAGTTGAAAAACATGTCACTGGATCTGGAAGGGCAGCCAAGAGGGCATCACTGCCAACTTTTACCTAGAACATGGCATACAATGGAAAAACATCACTTGACAGTGTCCATACACAACTATTCAACGATGTTCATTTGTGAAATTTTTTTTTTTGACATTCCAACAAAAACCCTGTGACTTGAAGGACAAAACCAGCTAGGAGAAAAAGATGATCTCAACCCCTTCAAAGAAGTAGACACTGGACCATCTTGCAGTTATAAATTATATAGTCTATACTACCAGAAAATGGAAGATAGTTACCTCCAAAAGTTGTTCAGAACATTTGGAATCCAGGGACTTGTAAACCTACATGAAACATATTAGCAAGGAAAGCCTTGTAACTACTGACACTGACATGGTTCCAAGACAAGAACAAATTCAAAGCAAAGTCTTTGGACAAACTTGAATACCAACAATGAAAGAAACGTAAAAGATCAACCTTGGTGGAAGCTTGAGTCGTTAGAACAGTAGTACATCCATCTCCAATCACAAGTTCACATAGTATGGAATCACCCTGCAAACTAGAACACACATAAGTGAATGATAAAAGATATCTAAACATAAATTATAAGCAACACGTACAAAACAGAAAAAGCAGAGAGACTTTAGAAGAAAGGACCCTACAGAGACTATGCCACCGCCATAAGTGAGGGTGTAAATCCAAACTGCATCGATTTTAGAAGAACCCACCTGGAGAACATTGAATCCAAATAACAAGAATTATAGGAATGGTGTGTGACTTGATTCTAAATCTCAGAAATTTGTGATCAAAGATGAAACCTTTGTGGGGACAATGAATTTGAGAGGGTATTTTGAGAAGCATCTTGTGACTGTTGACTTCCGTCCAACTTTCTCCACTACCACTCTTCCTGTTTCCATCTCTCTATCTCCTTATCTCCCTCTCGTATAGTCAAAGGTCTTAACTTCAGGAAAGTTTTAGTTTTGCTGACATTGGCGCTCCTCTTTCACCTCCATTTTTGTTTCATTGTTTTTCGCCAAGAGAATTTTATTTTAGAAAGGAAGAAGCTGGGCTTGAAACAGGCCTAAAGCCCGCATTTCAGGGTTTAACCAACCAATCCCCTACTCATCCCTAACCTTCCTCTCCCTGTTTAGGGTCCTTTTACATTTCCCTGTTAAAGCAGACCCTTCTATTTTGCAGTAGTTAATCGATGATCTCTGGCAACCTCTACCTGCCATTGTCGTCTCCTTCTCCTTTTCTCAGTATAAAATAGCCGTCTGGCTATCCCACTCTCTCTTCACCCGTGTTTCCGACAGCTCGCGGCGACGTGTCGGGATCAAATCACGCGAAGTTCAACTTCCAACAGCTGGAACGAAGCTTACGTTTGGGCTTCCGGGGGGTTCGCGTGGTCCACCGGTTGGGATTACCTCAAAAACTGCGCCTGGAGGGATTTGGAGTACAGGAGACCCTTTGTTGGTATTATTCTTCTTATTCTTAAAAAAAGTTAATAGGATTTAATACTGTTTTGGTATGTGTAATTATTTGTATCAATTTTTGTGGGGCAGAGCTTTTTTCCTAATGGGTATGTGAAAAAAAAATGGGCAGGTAGCACTGAGGGAGGTGGTGAAGACAGTAGAGAAGGAGGAAATCCTGAGTCTTTCCTTTTTTCCCCAATTTCTTCATAAAATTGACCTTTGTAATTCAAGAGTTGATGCAGATACTTCTGAATGTAAGGAACCTTAAACACGTTTATTTGATTTTCGTTTTTTTCTTTATTTTGTTCTTTGTTCAGATTTCGGGTTTTGGTCTTTGAACGAATTCTTGTGTTTGCTTTTGTTAATCAAATTCTTGACTGTTCTTGAATTAAGAGTTGCCTTAGTTTGAATGGTTATCGCTTCAGCTGATGTATCAATAAATAGTCTTGTTGTTTGACACCAGTGAATTGGCTACAAAGACTTGTTTATCTGTTCATTTTGTCTCCAGTTTTGTCTCTGGACTATGCTTGTACAGTTCATCTCGCTCATCTACTGCTTTTTCTTATATGTGCTCTGCCTTTTTATGTTTTTGGGAATCCAGGCCAACTGCTGCTTGACGGTTAGTTCAATAGCGGGTTTTCTGTAGATTTGCTTTCTGGAATTGAAGAATAGCAGACTGCAACTTGGAATTTTGAAATGAGATTGATGTTGAGATCAAGCCATCACTTGAGAAATGTGGTTTCTGCAAAATCTGTTCTTTCCTATATAATGCAGTTGAATTTGATTGATTCCAATGCCATAGTTGCTCGAACCTATACCCAACCTGTAAGGAAAGTGGAGGAGGAAGAGCCTGAGGAGGTTGAAATTGATCAGAGAAGGCTTCCTGCTGATTATGATCCGGCAACTTTCGATCCGGCTGAGCACCGTAGTCCTCCAACAGAACGTGTTTTCAGGTTGGTTGATGAAATTGCGGGGCTGACGTTGACAGAAGTTGCTGAACTGAGCTCTATTATAATGAGGAAGAAGGGGATGACAGAACCGCCTGTTATAGGGGTTATGAAACCCGGCGCTGGTGGGTTTGCTGCTATGGCAATGAATGCTCCTGCTGCAGCTTCCAAGGAAGAGAAGAAACCAGAGAAGACAGTATTTGAATTGAAACTGGAATCTTTTGAAGCAGCTTCAAAGATCAAAGTAATCAAGGAGGTTAGGAGTTTCACTGATTTGGGTCTTAAGGAAGCAAAAGATTTGGTGGAGAAGACACCGGCAATACTGAAGAAAGGAGTATCAAAGGAAGAGGCAGAGAATATTATTGAGAAGATGAAGGTTGTTGGAGCCAAAGTTGTCATGGAATGACTGGAAGCTACTGAAGTTAGATATGTGGTTTTGCTGTGGGGTTTTCTACATGGCACTCGATTCATGGAGAGAGCAATGTTTTGTATTCAGATATTTGTTTCTGTTGCATGATTTTGAAAGGAAAAACTGGAATATCTCAGATGATTGCATACTTCTTTCGATATGCTTCTAAGATGTTATAAAGATTTGGTAGGGGAATCTACCAACCACTTCTCTGTTATTTTGTCTTTGAAAAATCGACATCTTGCTATGCAAATTGTTTGTGGCACTAATTTACTGAAAGCTCTCATGCAAAACAGTACCGATAACAAAAAATAATCAGTTTCTGAAGGTTTTCCATTACTCGACCACTTGGAGCAAAACAATGACGATAAGTCTGAATCCAGGATTCCATGTTACTTGGCATTCTAGCAACACTTAGATTGATCCTCCCTTCTTATATCCATGTTTTGCTCTCTATAATAATACCTTGAGCTAGTTTATAGGAGTGTGTTCAGGTTCAAGAATCTGAGGGCAACATGCATTATTCCGATGCTCTTATTGTCTCAGCAGCAATTTTAAGACAAACTTAAGATGAAGAACCAAGTCAAGTATCGTCAATGAGATTTAGCTTCCATGGAGCTTTTATGGTTGGTGACTTAAAACATGAGCTGTATCAATCCAAGAAGAAATAAAAAGGGTGAAGATGGAAATTTTCATCTTTGAGCAACTTGTGTGCAAAATTATAAAAGTATAGGGAGGCTTGTGCGATTTATCTGGAACACGACATGAGACTAAAAATATCATCCTTCTCTCTGCTAAGCTCCTGTACGTGAAGAGAGACCTACAGTGGCGGTCTCTGGATTCTTAGTTAGGGAAATCCTTGTAAATACGATGTTGGCTCTCTCTCAGACAAAACCAGCAACAACGTATCTTCCGGTTTCGGACTGGGCAAACGCCAAGTCTCGATGGAATTTCCCAAAAGTTCTGAGCTTGAGGGCATCGCTCTCCAACTCCAAGTCCAACTCCAACTTCCCTCTCGCAAGCAGAATCATGGTTCGAAGTAAAATAGCTCTCTCTCTCTCTCTTTCACTCTCTCACTTACTCTTATACTGTTTTTGCGTATAATCCGTGATTTCCCAGTTCTTGTTGTTGCTTGTTATCCTTCATCTTAGTGATTCCAAGCCTTAAATAACGAAAAAGGTCGCAAATTTAGGGAATTAAGAAGATGCCTAAAGGTGGGCATGGAGTTATCGCTTTTGTTGATTGGTCTTAGGACCATGAAACTCTCTAATGCTCTAGCTAACCTCACCTTCTTGAGGGGAGAGTGCAGCTTGAAGCTGTCTGTCTCTGCGTACGTTGTGTTCGCAGAGACACGCATCCATAGCACACACATAGAATTGAGAAAATGTGGAATAGCAAATTATTGTTGCATTTCTTGTACGAGCTTTGCATGAGATTAAGAATAAAGTTCCTGTGTTCTTTTGAGACCATTGATCTAAACCACTTTTGCACTTACGATGCTTGAATCTATATATATACCTTTTTTCTGCTCAACTTTTGGTAGAATTTTATCTTAACGTTTATTATGGATTTGGCTTGCAGATTTAGAATATTCTATCAACGAAAATAGTTTGCTCAAGGAATTCTCAAACTTTGGAGAAGTGGTTGAAGGTAATGACATCAATTTTCACTTGTTATTCTTGAAACTGGATCTGAATCGATGTAACTTCTTCACTTTCATTAAATGCTCCATCTTTATACATATTAGTTTTACTAAAGCCTCGGATTTTGTTTCTAAATAACCCAACTATGGCAGTAAAGCTTGTAAAGGATGAAACCACAGCAAGGCCCAAAGCTTATGCGTTTATTCAGTATACTTCTCAAGATGATGCCATTCTTGCCTTGGAGAATATGGATGGCAGGGTCAGATATGTTCCTGATATTGCCTTTGTTTCCAGGATTTTATTGACAAAGAAAACTCATGTTTGGTTTCGGATGTTTGTTCCTCAGGTGGTTGATGGCAGATTGATTTATGTTGAACTTGCCAGACCTCAGAAAAATGGTGTAAGACAGTATCCAGTAGCCTCTGGACCCCCAAAGAATAAGAAAAAGCCGCATTCACAAGAACAGGATGAGATTGCAGATTGCTGGTACTGATCATACTGGATATTCTATTTGTTTGTTTGTTTTGAACAAATGGAGGAGCAGAGGTGGTAAATTAAGGAAGATTCCAGATTGAACACAATGATTCGAGTGGAAGTTCTGTTTGAAAAATGCCAACAGTAACACACTTGATGTTGAATACATTAAACTACTTACTATTATCCCCCAATTGAATCTTGTCAAATGCAGTAGGATTGTTATAAATTCTGTATTTTGTTTGTATTTATCAACCTAACCATGTGTGGAGTTTTCTGGCTTGAATTCAAATTTATGGCCATCTTCTGCTTCCATTTGGACTCAAGTTTTGATGGATTCAAGTTGAATGGATATGGAATTTCTTCATCTCCTCATCTCCTCATCTCCACTGGTTACTGTAATGTCTGGTCTTCAACATATACATATATCTCAAAGGCCAAAACAGAGCAACTATTATATCAGGTAAATCATTAGTAGTATTTTGGTTGCTAAGGTGCACTCAAGCTTTGCTTTCAAGAAAAATTGTCACTCTTTCCAAAAATCCAGACTTTAATCTTTGAAAATTGTTATTCTGGATGTTTTGATCATCCAATAGTCAATGTAGAGCTTCATGGCCAAGTTTCTGAAAAGGAAATCTTTTCAAAGATTCAGAGTTTCTTTCTTGATAAATTAAAGATCCAGACTTTGCATCTTTATCAAACTTCATAAAGATTGACAGAGAAAGGAAAGTGTTCAGTTGGAAGACAGATCTCTATCCTTTCCAACTGGAATTTATAGTAATCAAAAGTTCAATGAATTTGCCTTGTAAATCAAATTTTTAGTTCAGCCATTGCTTGAAGAAGATCTCAAATGCTCAACGTGTGTTAGCTCTGGGAAAAAGGAAGAAGATAGGTTTCTATAATGTTTTATAGGTTATTATTGTCAACAATACGATGAAATGAGATTTAAGTAAAACGTTTAATTTGCTTTCTGATATAATATAATGTCCTTTGCTTGATTACTAAACGTGGTCAGGTTGTTAACTTTAAGCTGAAGATTGTAACTTTTCCTATTGTTATTATTATTATTTTGTTAACTTTTTTACTAATACAAATCATTCGCTTTAAAATAATCAATGAATTATATATTTCCAATCATATTATAATGTAGGGGCATTTTCGTCATTGACACTATTTTTTGTTCTGTCCTCTGCAACTAAATACATTTATGTCCTCAAGACGGAGACAATATTTTCTTTTCTGTCCATTACAACCAAACACCCAACTGTCTCCAATTTTGTTCTGTTCCGTCTCTAAATTTTCTTTCCGTTCCGTCTCTGCATACAGGAGACAACAACCGTACGTAATGTATGGGATCAAACCATGTACACAACTAGTACCACATATCCCTCTTTACTCTAAGCCTCTCAATCTCTCTTAGTTCATCGAATACCATATCTTAACCCACTTAATATGCTCCAAACTAATGCTGCGTTTGGTGTCCTCAGGGGTGAGGACAGTAGACAAGGACGCTAAAGTCCTGTCCTTCATCGTGTTTGGTTGCTGTCTTCAACGAATTTTGTCCTGTCCTCAGAAGACAAAGACAAAAATTTCTGTTCGTTCCAATTATGAGGTACAGAGAAAATCTGTCCAACGGACAAGATGAAGAAAAGACGCAAATAGCCTCGTTTTACGTCTGAAACCCACCACCAGACGCTACTCTTCTCCCACGCATCATCCCTCTTTACTTTTTTCTAATATAATTTCTATTAATATATTATTAAATTATCTTCAAAATATATAAACTTCAATTTATATTTGATTTAATAATTAAAAATAATTTAAA
>JAOSBK010000003.1:34890335-34904232 GCA_027568895.1 Erythroxylum shatona
GCCATTCTTGCCTTGGAGAATATGGATGGCAGGGTCAGATATGTTCCTGATATTGCCTTTGTTTCCAGGATTTTATTAACCAAGAAAACTCATGTTTGGTTTGGATATTGATCCTCAAGTGGTTGATGGCATATTGATTTATGTTGAACTTGCCAGACATCAGAAAAATGGTGTAAGACAGTATCCAGTAGCCTCTGGACCCCCAAAGAATAAGAAAAAGCTGCATTCACAAGAACAGGATGAGATTGCAGATTGCTGGTACTGATCATACTTGATATTCTATTTGTTAGTTTGTTTTGAACGAATGGAGGAGCAGAGGTGATAAATTAAGGAAGATTCCAGATTGAACACAATGATTCGAGTGTAAGTTCTGTTCAAAAAATGCCAACAGTAACACACTTGATCTTGAATACATTAAACTACTTACTATTATCCCCCATTGAATCTTGTCAAATGCAGTAGGATTGTTATAAATTCTGTATTTTGTTTGTATTTATCAACCTAAACCATGTGTGGAGTTTTCTGGCTTGAATTCAAATTTATGGCCATCTTTTGCTTCCATTTGGACTCAAGTTTTGATGGATTCAAGTTGAATGGATATGGAATTTCTTCATCTCCTCATCTCCACTGGTTACTGTAATGTCTGGTCTTCAACATTTACATATATCTCAAAGGCCAAAACGGAGCAACTATTATATCAGGTAAATCATTAATAGTATTTTGTTGGTTGCTAAGGTGCACTCAAGCTTTGCTTTCAAGGAAAATTGTCACTCTTTCCAAAAATCCAGACTTTTATCTTTGAAAATTGTTATTCTGGATGTTTTGATCATCCAATAGTCAATGTAGAGCTTCATGGCCAAGTTTTTGACAAGGGAATCTTTCAAAGCTTCAGAGTTTCTTTCTTGATAAATTAAAGATCCAGACTTTGCATCTTTATCAAACTTCACAAAGACTGACAGAGAAAGTGTTCAGTTGGAAGACAGATATCTATGCTTTCCAACTGGAATTTATGGTAATCAAAAGTTCAGTGAATTTGCCTTGTAAATCAGATTTTCAGTTCAGCCATTGCTTGAAGTTCTCAAATGCTCAACGTGTGTTAGCTCTGGGAAAAAGGAAGAAGATAGGTTTCTATAATGTTTGATAGGTTATTATTGGCAACAATACGATGAAATGAGACTTACGTAAAATGTTTAATCTGCTTTCTGATATAATATAATGTCCTTTGCTTGATTACTAAACACGGTCAGGTTGTTAACTGTAAGCTGAAGACTGTAACTTAAAGGAAGGTCAATTTGTTTCCTGATCTTTATTTCTCTGAGTTTCTGCAACAATTTCTGAACCAAAAAAAAAAAAAAAAACAACAGTCGTGTCACAGACACCTCCATTTCCAAAGCGCCTCTGAATGATCATACCATCAACTATCTCAGAGTTCATTGAATGCAAAAGGAGAAAAAACTTCAAAATCCAACAATTCCAATCATATTTTACTGCTCAACAGTCACTGATACTGTGGCGTCAATAGCTTCACTGCTTTCCACAACAATCTTGTTATCTGATATGCTGGTCACTGCATGCATTACATATCCTGCAGTTTGGACTGAGTACTGAAAATGCTCAATCCTGTTGGGAAAAACCAAAGCAGAAGAAAAATCAGCTTCCCATTTACGCCCTTTTCCTCTCACTGTCAGTTTCCCCACCGTAGATTTCATTTGCATGTTCTTGGCATTGTTCCTGTCTATCACCACTTGATCAATGCTCCTAAATTGCCCATCTAATTCTACAATTGGAACGTTACCTGTAGCAAGCCCACTGAAAATGTTATCCACAATATTTATCCTGGAAATCTGACCATTAATCGACTTCAACACAATATTGGCACCAGCGAAGAACAAGCCATTAGTTACAGATACTTGAAATGGATCTTCTATGACTATGGAATTGTAGTCCAGGTAACAGCCATTGATTCTGTTCAGAGATCCTCCAGACTTCACTAAAATTCCCACCCCACCGAACTTTGTTGCCTTGTTGTAACAATGTGCCCCTGTCACCACGTTGGCCTGACCTCTTATCAGAATTCCAATGGCGCCTGAGAAGACAACAACATCGGAGATGGCATTGTCATTGCTTGCAAGGTCAATGCCTGTTCCTGAGAAGTCCTTCTCGTCTTTGTTCCCTCCAACAGTCTCGTGCTCACCAAAGAAGCAGCTTGATATGAAAGCCTCGTGGCCACGCCGGACCAGGATTCCTTGAGTAGTGAAATGGATAAAATAGCAGTTGTTGATCCGGATTCTGGCCGAGTCAATAACAAAGATTCCACCTCCGCGAAAACTTGAGTCAAACAGGATATCCCTGAATGTGATAGCTTCATAGTATATACTTTCCTGGATGTTTTGTTGTTCATGGTTCAACTCATCATCAGACTTCTTGTTGAAGGCTTTTGTTTCTTCAGGAAGGTGAGAATCTGGAGACCAGAGCTCAATTAGATGTCGGTCTCCAGGAAATGTGTCTGATGCTCGGAAAGTCCCTGCTTTCACCTGACATATCAACCAATTCTTACCAATTATTCTTCAGCTCTTGTTTAAAACATTCATCGATTCATGGAAAAGAGATTACCTGAAGCTTTTTCTTTTCAAGTTTTAACAAAGTTTCAAAATAGTGACTAAAGTTTCAAGCACACTTACGCCGACTTATTGGAAACAAATTTGACTTTAAGTGCTCCTATCAGTGCTTTTTCTTTCCAATGTGCTTAATCATTGGCATAATTTTCGGACGAAAGCTGCAAATTATACAGATCTATACATATTTTTCTACTATCATTATTTGAACATAAGATCCTGAAATGAGACTAACCAAAACATTGCCTCCACCAATTGCTGGGAACTGTATTGGCTTGCTGATCTTATATTCTCCACCTTGAAGATCTATCACAACTCCACCCAAGTCATTGACTCCTGGAAGAAGAAGATGATGAATCATCCCTTCACCACTTTGCACTTCAAAAGCATCATTCAAGGCGTTGAGTATTCCTTCAGTACTATCTTGTTGCCCACTTGGATCTGCTCCATATGCAATCGGATAAAAGACTCTTCCGTCCTGCAAAAACACACATAATCAAGTTTCAGACACGACCGTATAACCAGACCAGACCAGACCAGACACCAACCCTGCACCTGTCTCTCTTACCTGCTTTAAAGCTTGAAGGGACCGTACTTGTTCAAGTCCAGCTCTTCCTCGAAGCTTGGCTCCAAATTCCAACAGCTTCTGTTGTCTTGTGGAACAACTACATTCTCGTACCACAGCTAATACTGATAACAATACAAGTACGAACGATACTAGGGATCCTCTCATTGTCTTTTAACTGCCTAATCCTTCATAGGTAGATTAGGAAGATGATATTATACAATTTGGCACTGACATGCATGAATATCGAAAGTAAACATCAGATTACTACAGATTAAAATTAGGAAATTGTATGCATATATGAACTGTTCTGATTCTTCTCATGATAATCGTAATGCTGAAAATGGAAATTTAATAACTCTGGCCAATAATTCCATTTTTCAAGTCATTGATCCGTCAAACTGAAGTTCTTACAAGTTAGATTGATGTATCAATTACGTGGAAGAGATGGGAACTCCATGACTGGTACAAGCAGACACGCTCTTGGTCTTAGACTTTTGTTTTCTTAAGGTACATGGAATTCTAAATTAGGTATGATGTTTGAATTTAAAGGGTGTTGACTCTTGTTTTTTCAGATTTGTAAAAGTTGACTAATTAAACTAAGATATACTAAAATTCCTTTTAATCCAAATTTAAAATTATATTAAATTAAATCAAATTTAATTAGTTAAGATTGAGTTTAATAGTCAGTTATAATCACTACAAGAAAAACAGGAATTAGTGACAGAAAATTACCGAAAAAAGATATTAATATTTGATTAATTCATATATGATGTTTATACTCTGTCTGATTAGTACAAAAATCATAAGCATGAAATAAAAAACTTCTTTAAAAAATATAGAATGAATAGTGAATTGAGAGATACCTAAATCAAAGAAGAGTTCCTCAAGACTTGCAACAATATGGCATCTAGCCCTAATAATCTCCTCTAATTGTCATCTTTAGAGTAAGAGATTGAGAGAAAGAATTAAACATATAATGTGAGGAAATTGATAATCTATTTATATAGGGAGCTTGTAGAAGCTAAAATGGCACCTTTGTAACCAATAATACAATATAGGAAAACATTAAAAAAAGTTATAAAGGAAAATTATAAAAATAGGACATTTGTAAGTAAGTATGTAAAATAGAAAAGGAATATTTACAAGCTAAAAATCAATAACCAAAATAGGAAAGCAGAAATCATACAAGTAATATAGGAAAACGATACAAACTATTCAAATATACAAACAGGAAACGAAACATAGCTTCTTTGGTTTTTTATTTTTTATTTTTAAATTTAATAAAAATTGTAATTTTGATTTCTTTTAATTTTCATAATTTATAAAAACTATTTTAAATGAATTTTATTTTTTATAATCTAATTTATCATCAACTAAGTATATATTATTTAATATTAATCATTAAAAAATAATTTAATATGTAATTTTTATTAAAATATCCAATATTTTTGTTCATATTTCAAAAGTAAAAAGAATATATAGAAATAATAGGAAATTGATTCCAGCCTAATTGCATTCTTATTAAGATATTGTAATTTGATAAATTCAAATTTAAATTAATTATAAAAATAAATTGAACACTTAAATTAACAATTAAAGCTAAATAATTAAGTAGCATCTATTGACTTAAAAATAAAATGAGATACGACCACAAAATAATTTAAAATTAAAATAAAAAATTTCAATAAAATTTACTTAAATAATAAAATATATATTAACAAATAAATATTTATTTATAATTTAGTTGTTAAACTATTTATTTCAATAAAAATATATTGATGATAAATAAATAAATATATATAAGTGCTTAAAATAAGTAAATTTAGTTTATTAATTTATAAAAATTAATAAGTATTATCTAATATCTAATTATTATCAACAATTAAAATACAACTACATTGACAATAATAATTAAATATATTTATTTTTATTTAAAATTAAAATAAAACCAAAAAATAAAAAAATAAAAATAAAAAAGAAGTAAAACCAAATAACATTTTAGAATTAGTTGCAAAACCAAACTAAAAAGTGTTTCTATCAATGCTTTTCCGTAAATTAATGTGCTTTTCATCTCTTTAGTATTAAAATTTCATTCTTTTTTTCTCTATAAATAAAAGAGAAAGAGGATTTAGTTTAAGCAGCCAAAGTCACTATTGTTAAATTAAATAAAAATTTCATTTTATAGAATATTTCTTATTATCATATAAAAAATTATTAATAATCCACTAATCACTTTTTAGCCAATAAATTATTGAAATTAATCCTTAAATTGGCATAGAGATGTCTAACGGCTGTCTCGGTCCAACCTACGGGCTGGTTAGCGCATGACTGGCCCAACCTATCTTTATATATATATTTTAAAAGTAAATAAATAACGTTGTTTTTCACGTTCCGGTCGGACCACAAGCCTACTTCAAGTCGAGCTATATCAAAGTTGACATTCTTAATGGTCTTGGGTTTGATATTGAGAACACAATCAAATCAAGTTAAAAATATATTATAAATGGTAAATATTAAAAAAATAAGATATTTTATGAACTAATTCAAGTTGATTATGAATATTATTTAAAAAATTTTAAGTTTCAGACTCATAAATTTTAAATAAAATATTATTTTTAAAAATTTTTAAAAATAAAAATATATATTTAATATGTGACCTTCCAAAAAAATTATATTTTAAAATGTTTTATAGCTAAATAAATCACCAAAGAGAATCTGATTTGATTAGAAACAATGAAACAATTCCTACAATCCTTATTTTAACTAAAACTCTAAGAAATCAATAAACTAATTAAGCTAATCCTCTTTACATGATGACAAGAAGTTAGATTCTCCGAGCATACTAAACTGATCAACAAACACTGAAACCGAAGCACTAATCGGCTTATCGGTCTCCACGACCACCACATTGTTGGTGACATTTGTGACTGCATGTTGAAAGAACCCTTCAGGTTTTTCTTTAACGTAAATGGAGTACTGAAGGTGATTAATCCTGTTAGGAAACACCAAGAACTTGGAGAAATCAGCAATCCATTTTGTTCCATAACTGGACACTGTCAACTTCCCTACTGTCGATTTATATGTCATTCCATTCACATTGTTATGATCAATCACAACCTGATCAATGTGATTAAATGTTCCATCTACTTGGATAATCTCTGGCCAATCATTAGTTCCCCAACCTGAGAACATGTTGCTCAGTACATTCAACCCCGTAATCTTCCCTTCAATGGCCTTCAACAGTACTCTCCCACCTCCCAAGAAGAAGCCGTTAGTGCAATGAACCTGATTAGGGTCTTCCAAGTAGAGGTTGTTATAATCCAGGTAGCAATTGGATATCCTAGTCACTGAAGCTCCTTTCTTCACGAAAATTCCTACACCACCCCAGTACGTGGCCTTGTTATAGGTATGTACATTTGTCAGAATGTTGGCTTGACCATACAATAACACGCCGATTGCGGCGGAGAAAATGGCCACGTCTGTGATTGCGTTGTCGTTGCTATGCAGCTCTATGGCCGTGCCTGTGAAGTGTCTCTCTTCAGGATCCCCGCCGACGTTAGGTTTCTGTCCGAGGAAGGAATCTGATATGTAGACTTCGTGGCCACCTTTGACGAGGATTCCTTGTGATGTGAAGTGTATAAAGAGGCAGTCTGTAATGCGAACTCTGGCTGAGTTCACGATGATGAGACCTCCTCCGTGATAACCTGAATCGAATAGTACATCTCTGAAGGTTATGCCCTCGTAGACGATACCATTTTTGTCCGGCGACAATAGTTCGATGAGATACCGATCCATCGGGAACTTGTCTGATGCTCGCAGTGTTCCTCCTTTTATCTGAAACGTATTAAAAAATACTTCATTACTGCTTTGGAAGCATCATTGTATTCATAAAAGTCGTCAGTTCACTTTTATCTGAAACTGACAGAGAATCTGAGAAAGAAAGAGGACTCACAACAAGATTGCCTCCTCCTGAAGCAGGTAAACGAAGAGGTTTGCAGGTTTTGTAGTTACCACCTTGCAAGTCTACGATAACACCACCCAGATCTTTCACTCCTGCCATCAACTCATGCCCTTGTTGAGCTTGGAATGCATCATTCAACAGATTCGTCAACGCCTCCCCACTATCTTTAACTCCTGTTGGATCAGCTCCATACCCGATTGGATAAAACACTTTACCACTCTTCACAAAAACAGAAAATATATACAAATATGTCAATTACTCTGCAGGCCAAAAGTGTTACACTTCCTGTTCTGAAATCACAGGTTTTTACCTGTTTGACTGCTACATCTGAATTTGCAACAGGAACATCTGCGAGTTTTCTATTTTCAAGCCTTGTTAGAAACCCATGCATCTTTTCCTGCGAGGAGACAGAACATGCTTGTTGTACCAACAACGTTAACAGGAGGGAAAATGTCGTTAGTTTGATGAAATCCATGTTTTTGTTGCAATCTGTGATGAAAGAAAGGAGGGTGAGGCTAAGCAGGACTGAACTGAGGAAAGCATGCATTTATAGGTACTTGGTTACAAATGAGCGAAGGAGTTGGAAAGATTATATCATATCACAACAATCATATCATGCAAATTCTAAGATAATTAGTTATTTATCAAATATTATAATTCTAGAACCTTGTACCTTATCTATATCATTACTGATATTAGCTTGATTTCCTCTAAATAGTTATCCAATGTGGATTATAGTGAATCTATACCAGTAGGTACCTAAATATATTTGATCATCATAGTTTCCACGTGGAACCTAAAGCAATTTTAAGTAAAAAAAGGCTAAAGATAAGGACATGATGTATATTAAATAATAGGGTTAAAAACTTAGACTTAATTTTAAAAAAGTTCTTTAATATGTAAAAATTTTAATTTTTCCTAATTTGTAGTTTTCTAGAAAAATTCTTTTATCTTAAATGTATATAAAAAAAACAATGCAATATAAACATAAATTAATAAAATATTATTTACATAATAATTCAACTAAACTCTTAAATTCGAATCCGATTGATTAAATTTAATTTAAAATAATAATTCATTGTAATTATTTTAAAATATTAATTTAAATCAAATCTAATTAATTCAAATCGGGTTCAAGACCTGAGTTTGATTACTGGATGATGATATTTAATTAGTACATATTTATATTGACATATTTTTAAACCGAAATTTAAGAGAAAAAGTTTGACTAAAAAGTAAAAATAAATGTATTATGTTCATACTCTATAGAGTTGACTCAATATTTTCTTTTTTTTAACAAATATTTATTTCTAAATTTACGTATTAACTTGTTATATTTTCTCAAGTAAGTGTACATGTAGTCATATGGTTTTCTAAAAAAGAAGGAAAACTAAGTTATCTAGCCCCTTGAAATGTGGTTCCTTTGCATTACATGAATGATGCATAATGTTTCATGGATAAGATATGGAAATAAAACATGGTGGCAAAATAGAAATCCTAAACAAGAATTTAGGGTTTGCTTGGTTTAACTATGATTTGATATTTTTTAAATTCAGTAAAAAATTAATTAATTGAAACTTTAATTTTTGGTTTTAATGTTATTTTTTCTATTTTTTATGAAAATTGTAAATTTGATATTGATCAATTATAGTAATTATAAATTCATGATCATTCAATTCATTTCAAAATTATTATGTATTTGCACTACAAGAGAAGTTTAAATTAGCGACGAAAATTTACCTACGGTAAAGAAACCGTAGGCAATTATCGACATAAATAGTATAATCCATTGGTAATGTCGTTAGAATATTAGTTTAGCGGTGGTAGTAGTATCCGTTGCTAAATTCAAATTTACCAACGGATATTATCATTGGTAATTTCGTCAGTAAAAGTCGTTGTCAGTCGTCGACTTTTAATTTTAACAAAAAGGTGTCATTTGGTTTAAAACCAAACGACGTCATTTTGGTGAACTTAAAACGTTGAAACCTTGACCAACAAAGCAACATTGTTTGGTTAATACCCAAACAACGTCATTTTGGTATACTTAAGAACGTCTTCACTTCATCGTCAAAATGATGTCGTTTGGGATTTAACCAAACGATGTCATTTTTTGGTTGAAGGTTTAAACATTTATGACTTAACCAAAACGGCGTAATTTGATTTAAAACCAAACGATGTTATTTTCCGGCTAACGGTTTAAACGTTTATAACTTAACCAAACCGGCTGAAGGTTTAAAACCAAACGACGTCGTTTTGGTTAAGTTATAAATGACACTCGGAGCCCTCCCCCCACTCCACACCTGCTGCTTCGTCTTCCTCCTCCATCTGCCGCTTCCATCTTCCATCACCATCATGTGGAGCTGCATTGTCGTAGTCGAACTCGTTCGTCTTTGGCGTTGTCTTCTCCGACGGTTTAAACTTAAGGTATTCTCCTCTTCTTTGTGCAATGAGAGGTTCGTTGTTGAATTTTTTGATTGATATGGAGTTTGTTTTTGGTTGCATTTATTTTGGTTGTTAATTACTGATTATTAATGATGAGCTGTGTTATTGTTGGAGAATGATGGAAAAAAATTGAAAATGTTTCTTGAATTAGGGATGAATCGGTTAATGCATACCAAGTGTTTGATGAATTTACCATGTATCCATTTCTCTAGATTTCATGTTATAAGCAAGTACATTCAACTTGCATTCTATTTCATTTAGTTTTTTTAATGAATTCAAAATTAAAATTGATAATGGACTATTTTATGTAAAAATCTTTAAAACTCTAAACTAAGGTGTATTAAAGTATACACCTTAGTTTATAACACAGGCAAAGTCTTGATGGAAATTAAGGCAACAGAAAAGCTTGGTGACTAATTTAAAAAAGGCATAAATGTATAGAAAATGTATAATATAAATTATTTAAAGACTAATTTAAAAAATTTAACTCTTGATACTTTTCATAGATAAGATACACTCCTTTGATTAAAAAATTGATTTGAAGTCATTTCAATTGTTCCCCCAAGTTTGTTTGGAGATTACTAGGTTTTCTTTAAAATTCAAAAAAAATTTCCTCTTGATAGTTAAAAGGATTTATATACAAAGGATTTTATACATAATGCCCTACATGTAAAAAATTATCAAATGATTAAGTCCTTATTTATTTAAATGACCAAGATAAGGTATAATAAAAATTACAATGATTGTTACATATGGAATAACTTTATTCTTTCTTACTCTTACTTTACTTGACTTAGAAACTTGAACTCTTAAGTCTTTTCTAGATAAAACACACCCTTTTAATAATTTGATTTAAAATCATTTAAAAATTTTCTCAAAGTTCTTTTAAGATTAATTTTTTAATTTCAAAACAAGTTTTAACTTGATAATGAAAGGACTATTGCCTTATGCTCTGCATAAAAATGGTTATATAATGATTGAACTTTTAATTTATTTAAATTACCAAGACAAGGTTACAATAAAAATTATAATAATTGTTACACATGCAAATGATTCATTTACAATAAAAATTATAATAATTTTTACACATGCAAATTATTCATTCTTTCATTTTATTAAGTGTTAGAAATATTAACTACCAATTAAGCAATTATCTATATAAATTTTATATTTTCAATGAAAAAAAAAGGAAGGAAGTGATTTATTGTAGTTATCATAAGCTATTAAAAAAACTACATTGAGATATTAAACTAAAAAAATGATAATATGAACCAAAGTTCCATCCTTTAACATAAATAAAATTGGAATTAGAAAATTACTTAATAATATTACCTTTAGAATAAAATAAAATAAAAAGATATACTATGTTAATATCAACAATTAAATGAGTAGCGTATGTTTTGCTAAATGATAGGACATATTTTTATTGTGACATTTTATTTGCTTTAGGTTGCAATATATTTATCATGATAAATACTTAAATATTCTTTTGAATTAGTAAACTAACATTAATCCTTAATTATTCACATCTAATACGTCGATTAAGTACAATATGAAACCATAATGTTAGACTAAGTAAGGTTCTAACATCTAGTTTTAATTATTGAAAGATATATTCTTATTAATAATTTTACTTCAATATGATAATTGTAGCTTTAATATAATGAAATCAAGAAATATGTGCAAAATTAAGTTAAACGAAAGGATTAGATGAATGAATCCGATTGAATTAATTGAATAATCAAAGGATGAAAAAATGAGTAAATTGGAGTACGAATGCAATTGAAGAGAGTCATAAAGCAATTCAATTTATTTTGACTAAGTTCAAAGAATAAGTCACACAAGGCCATAACAAGGAAGAAGAAAAAACAAAGATGATTGCTCCTCTGAATCCCTAGAAAAACTTAAGGTGAAAAACTAACTAAAAATTAAGTTTTGACTCTTTAAATAGGGGGTCCTACGTCATATTTGTAAGAGATACAATCTAAGTCATAATCATGTACTAACACATTAGTCTCTCTACTTCTATTGTGGATCACTATATCAATTTTAAAAAATTAAATTGGATGAGATTTCATATGAATTGAAACAATAAAGAATTATAAATAATTCATTAATTTATAAAATAATATTCATGCATTTAATATTCACTACAATTGCTCGTATAATTCATTTATTATATAGTCAATCATATATAGTATTTATAGCTTATGCATATATACATCTTCATTCCTATTTGTTATATAGAAAAAATCTTTATCTATAGAAATAAGTCAAGACAAGATGATCAAATCCCATATCCAACTAAATTTACTTTCATCTTCCTTATGTTATTAGGAATTGTTGATTTAAAATGTGTTTTTATGGATATTTAAGTAATACAAAAACACTCCATATATAATTTTATCTAATTTGTTCAGTTTCTTATTGAAGTCATTGACATATGTAGACCATGAACTTACCCATAATTGTCTCCTCATCTTTACCACTCTATTGTCCATGTTAATTATGGTACATATGTCTGGGATATATTATGTGATATGCATTTGGAAGCGATTTCTTAACAAATCTTATTAATCTTTAGATTCATAAGTTAAACATCTATCAAATACTGGAATATAATAATGTATATATAAAAAATAACATAAGTAAAAAAACATAAGTATAAATTTTTGTACCATTTACTTGTTAAAAATTATTGTCACTTCATCTCCGTATTCCAATTAACTCCAAGTTAACTTATAGGAAGAAATGAACCAACTCTATGAGTTAGATTTTAAACTTCAACAATTGCTCGTGCTATAAGATGCATGCTTTTAATTGTACTGCTTCCAACCTAATTAATTAGTTGCCCTTAAAATTTAGTCTTCAAGCATCTTTCTTTCATAGCTAAATTTTTTTTTGAATAACCTCTTATTAAACCTATTTTTCATGGTATTTTGGAATCTAAAATAAAAAAGGATAATCTCTCCAACTTGAAATCACTAGGGCAACTTGGACTTTCTTTTTTTCAATCACCATTTCCATTATTATAGAAAAATTATTATTGCCTTTAGACATGGAGTTAGTTGATTGATGTGTTCTTATGTTTGTAAAGATTTATCAATTTTAACCGCAAGTACATGGTGTAGCTATAACTAGCACATGCAAATATGAGTGAATCCCACGAGGATTGTAAGTACTAATATTAAACCTTTTCTTATTATCTAACTGACAAATCTGATTTTAGATTTAATTAAAAATTAAACTAAACAACTTAACTAAGATTGAAACAATAATGAGCTAAGATAGAAAAATACTACAAAAGTCGATATCAAACAAGTAATACGTAGTTAATTAATCCCCTAAGAATTCTTAAATATTAACCCCTTATCATGCAATTAAATTATTGATTATTGGATTATGGGAATTCCTATGTTAATATCTTTCTCAAGATTATTAACAACTAACCCCTCAATTGATTAACTAAAATCCCTTTCTAGTTAAAACCTCTAAGATTGCATTATTGATTAGTGAATTTTACTATTAGGTTTGACCCTAATATAGAGGATTTATGTCGACCTATGTCTAAGTTTGCATGCAACTCCTTCAAATTATAGTAGATCTATTTACACAAAAGGATTTATCAATCTTATTCATATGAATTCAGATAATGAACTAATACTCTACATATATTAGATCAAGAATATAATGCATAATTAAATCATAATCAATCAATCAATAAAATTGCATTGAATAAAAGATTAAACCATATTATCATTATAACTTAAGGTTCATCATACCTAGGCACTAAACAAATTAGTTCCTAATCATAGAAAACAAAAACAATATAAATATTTTAAAGAACAGATAGAAAACAAAACTCCCTTTTTCTCTAATGATTTTTTTGTAATCTAGATTAGATGATGCTATTTATTAGATCTTATTATGTAATCTTTTTGTTTCCTTATCCTTTGATTATAACTGCCTTTTCTCTATGTTATTATGACTAAAAAATGCTTTAAATCTCAAACCTTCTATTTTGACTCTGATAGGTCTTTTTATAGTAAAAACTAAGGTTTCTAGGATATACACAGTCATTTATAAAGTTGTATAAGTAACCATGTGTTAGACCCCATCTCCGAGGCCCAACATTCGGACCCACACAAGCATGGAAGACCCAAAACTGACACAATACTGGCCACAATTAAAGAAACTTTCAATAGAAAACTTGGATTTGAATTTTAAGAAATTTTTCCTTATGTTCTAACGATTCCAACGCCACTGAAATCGCTCAATTTGGATTTAAAATGAAGAAGTTATGGCTAAAAT
>JAOSBK010000003.1:34911806-34924096 GCA_027568895.1 Erythroxylum shatona
TATTTGTTTTTATTAATATAAGCCAAGAATTTTATTATACCTAATAGGAATAATACTATTTACATAAATATACGAAATAATACGTCCACTTCGACTCTTATTTATAACCTTCGTCTTCAACTGGTTCTGAAATCTTGCTTCTTGAATCTTGAAAAAAGCAGTTATTCAGTTCAGTTCTGTAACTAACTCAAACTTGTTCTTAATTCCGAGGTCGTTTGCTTTCGTCTGCTTTCCATCGTCTGCTTTTGCTTCCGTTTGCTTTTGGATAACTTCCCTCTGCTTTCGCTTCCGTCTGCTTTTCAACTGCGTCTCCTATTCAACTCCGTCTGCTTTTAAAGTTCCCTCTCCTTTTCAATAGGTTCCCTCTCTTTTTCTGCGTCTGTTTTTCATCGTCTGCTGTTTCATCATTATTTCTACTTCATCAATCCAAACCTGTAGGCCATCTGTACACAACCTACAGAAGTATCTTATAGACAAGGACACTTCAGAGTCTTACCGAAAAACTGATTAACACATTATGAATGACTACAAGGAAGATAAAGATTGTTACAATCTTCCTATTGTTCTTTCCAGCATTTTCCCACACATAACTCAACACATGAGCCATGTTTGTTGTTTTTTCACCAAGGTGCTGAAGATTTTCCATTACATTATCTGTCCAGTATAACAACATTCTTCATTCACTGCTTGCTATTTTCTTAGAATCTGCTTCTTTTTTGTCCAGAATCTTCAAACTCACTTTTGCTTGCGTCTCCTTTTGCTTCCGTCTGCTTTTGCTTCCGTCTGCTTTTCAACTGCCGTCTCCTTTTCTTCTTTCGTCTACTTTTCACCTTCCGTCTACTTTCCTGACTTCGTCTTATTTTTGCTTCTCCGCTTCGTCTCATTCTTTCCACCATTTTTGCACAGATCAGTGAACAGATGACCCTTGTTTGTCATTTTTTCCCCAAGGTGTTGAAGATTTTCCATTACATTCGTCTACTTTTGAACTTCCCTCCGTTTTTCTTCTTTCGTCTGCTTTTCATTGTTCTTCTTTATTTAAAGCAGTTCAGTTGATGTCATTTCCAACTCCCATTAAATTTCACTTACCAATTCCTTAATTCTTCTTGGAGTATACGAATTGACTAATCCTTCTTCGAAAACATGTAACCCCCAAAATCTACGAAGCAGATATCGAGACGTCTTTTCGTTATATCGAATAATCTTCTAACTGCTATAATAATGTCAAATACTACCAATAACGTATTGCAGAAGTAAACAAACATAAGATCAGAACATAGATTGACGTTTCAATTGATAGCTGAGCTATGTTTTTGCCCATCTCTAGGAAAATCATTTCGAGTACTGCCCCTTATTTAATACCACGCAACTCTTCAAGTCTCACCTTCCATATTGTCCCCTAACAACTCTATATTTAAACTTTATATCCTTTCTCCTCTAACTTCAGTCAAACAATTCCTACCCTCTTCTTTTGCCTTCTTCTTGTTTAACCTAAATACATCCAATTCTCCATTCCAGAAAGATACAAATAGTCAAGGTTACTTCTTCTATTTCAACAAACAAAGAACAACCGTTCAGGTCAGTAAGCGATTCTTTTCTCCACTACTTTTTTCATCCTAATTTTTTCAATTTATAATGTCAACAAAACCCTTTCTTTATCTTTACGCAACATTTTTTATAGATTCCCTCCTTATTCTCTGCTGCATTTTGCCACTCCAACCTTCGTGTTATTCTTGCTTCTCAATAAAGTTGTGAAATAATTATGACATTTATACACTAATTTCGTTATTTTAATGTCAGATATGAATTCCAGCTATTTCGAGCGCAAAAGATATTTGAAAAATGCCATAAAGGAGACATATGATCGTCAAAATCAACTAGATGAGTTACTTATCAAATACCATGCACGGAATAAAAAGGCACATAGTAGTTCAGATGGACTTCGCTACGTCGAGATGTATGAAACTAGTCGAATGATAAAGATGGCCAACGATCTCAAAGAAGTAAACTTCGAGACTAGGAAATATTATGAAGCACACATTAAAAAACTTATAGATTAAGGTATCTTTATACTGCAGATGTCAGTAGTAAACATGTAAACTATTTTTATCTTATCTGAAAGAAACTCATTTCATCTTAGTTCTTCTCCCAACCGATGATTATTTCATTACATTTTCATTTTTTTTTTACTGTCATGTTAAATTTTCCCCTGCGTATAAATTCAGTGGGCACTTTCACTGCACATTTGCGCGGTGTTAACCTGCTAGTTATAACTAATAACACGTGAACGTCGACTTAAAAGCTATAAGCACAGGGACGTTACACCAAAACTTGTTTCCTATGACGTAGATTTATACAGATAATGGTACACATCAAGCTTATACAAAAAGTTTAGAGTGGCCTTCACCATCAACCTTGCTCTTCACAAATCAATTTGCTAACATCAACCTCAAGGCCACCGTGATCAGTAGCTTTTAGGTGCCCATCCAACCCTTTTAGATACGAGACACATTACTTCTTGCCATTTTCTTCATTCAATCAACGCTATGCTCTCAAGGGTACCTAGAATATTACGAGTTAGATTTATGTTGGTCAAATTGTTGAGGAAAGGGAGATTTCGGGTTCCAAGATAATTGAGATGTTTAGTCTTGTAAAAAAGTTACCGAAATCTCCTCCTTACTAACAAAAATTGTCTTTTTAAAATATTCATACTATTTATATTAAATATGATTAGACCTTAATTACTTGCCATCATAGGTCCTACTCTTTACAACGGTTACTGATCATCCAGAGAGATTATCCAATGCCTTTCAGGGGTTTTCACGGCTTTGTTATTATTATAATTAACACAAGGGCGATGAAACACAGAAGCTAAAACAGGCTTTAATTTTTTATCTCATTTCTCACGTACATGTATTCTCCTGAGAAAATACGACCACTCTCTAATATTCATCTGATCCAATTTAAAATTTTAATAAATATTAAATTATCATAAAATTAAATAAATTTTAAAACATGATTAAAAATGTTATAATTACTTAAAATTTAAAGCTTAATTAAAAATTATCAAATAAAAATTAACTAATCTGTTTTTATTTATAAAAATTATTAATTTATCAAAATTGATCTATTAATTAATAAATAAATCGATCGACTTAACAACAATTACTAAAATAAATCAAACCAAAAAATTATAAATTGAATTTAAAAAATTAGATTTTTTATAATTAGATAAAATTTTTTAATCATTGCTAATATCTTATCACGTTGCAAAAATCTTTTATACTAAATCATAGAAAAGCTCCAATGCTATTTGCCTACGATCTATGACTTCTATCCATACCCATACTATAAGGGAAATTTTGTCCAATGAGGTAACACTAAGTAGCAACACATTAGTATAAAATGCTTAAGGAAAATATGTACAGCAATCAGCCTAGAAGATGGAAATCTTTCCATTGTTGGAATGAAAACTTGGACTTGCATTTTTAAGTTTATTGTCTCAGGGGTTTCTCAGAGCTGCCAATCTCTTCTCCAACTCATCCACACCAGAACTGCAATGTTAAGGGATGGTCAAGCTTAACATAAACCGTATACAACATTAAAAGAAAAGGATCCTCATACAGAAATAGGAATACCTGCTGACATCCTCTTTGTTCTTCCCTGCAATTTTACCTTTTGGTGCCGAGGACAACTGTCGAATTTCCTCATAAAAATCAGTATTAAGCATGAGAGAAACATGATGGTGTTGCAAATAAAGAGCCTAAATGAGTAACAATAAGTACCTGTGACGCAACATCAACACCAATTTCGTCAAGCACCTGCCAGGAGAGTTACGGGAAATGTCAATCAGTTCCTTGCTTAAAAGAGTCAAACAGCACATGATTCCAACTCTTGTTCTAGCATCTACCTTGTAATTCTTTTGTGTTTTCACTTTTATGTTGACAGAAACTCACCTCCCAATTATTATATCCAGCGGGACTTATCAAGCAATTTTTGCTCCTTAGCCTTCCAGTCGGAAGGAAAACCTACTAGGGTAAGTACTTTATCTATCTGTCTACACTTTAGTCCAAACTTAGTACCAGATCATCAAGTTTTCACTACCAGAAATGAAACGGCAGGCAACCGCACAAACGGAATCTTCAAATAGAATATAAGTTCCTTAAGCTCATGATTACCACATTTACACAAAAGAAGCTTGAGAATTCATTTGTAGAAGTTTCATGTGAAACATCAAATATACAAGCCAGTAAGATATTCTAATCACATCCACCCGACAAGGAGGGACAAGCAGACTGCAGGCCAAGAAGTCTACCTGATTTGTTAGCTCTTCTGTCTCTTCTTCAGCCTCATCATTATCCAAGGCCTCATCTATAGCGTCTGACATCATTTCTGTCTGCAAGCAAAAGTTACAAGAGCAAGAGCATCACCAAAATGTTGACAAAGATGAGGTTCCTTTTAATATCAAAGAATTGTAAGTTAGAATTTGATCATACTGTCATGTCCATCTGCGCTGACTGCTGCTGAAATTCCCTTACAACCTTCATTTGCTTTGCAGGGGCCATTTGCTGAAATAACCAACAACAGTTATTAATCTAAGCTACCCATAAGGAAAATTATAAATAACTTCCATGTTCAACTTTCAAGTTTTGTACTTAAATTGAAAGAATATGAGTTCAAAATTTCCTGAAACATATGCCATCATCACTGCCACTTGCCAATTATGAATTTTGACACATACCATAACATGATAAGATATGAAGATAAACATCATCACTATATGTAAAGAGAAAAAATTATGTACTATATGTAAAGAGAAAAAATTATGTATATAAACCTGACTAACCTTATTCATAGCTGCCATTGCCTTGCTGGCACCTTTCAAGCCAACAGAAACTGAAGACTGTGCATACATTGCCTGCAAAATGGGATATGTATCATTGAGAGCTTTTGCAATATTGACTAAAGGCCAGATCCCATTTGACATTCTTTCTCATGCATTCTTGCAGTCATTAACAAAGCACCTGGGTATGAGTTGCTATTCCTCTCATTTGAGCTCGACTTCCTTGCAAGTTAGCTATTTGCTGTCTTAGCCTGATCAGCTGTCGAGCTAGAATTTTAGTGGCAGCCTGCATTATTTCAAACATAAAAAAGAAAGAAGAAAAACATAAAGAGAATCAGGATAAGAATCGTACACAAGAATTCCAAAATTTTTGTAAAGGTAGTATGACTAAACTGAAAGCAACACATTAATGAAAACAACTCACGGGATTCCAATATTGGAATTTGGATATGGAACCTTGGTAGCAGAACAAATGTTATCCAATTTTATTAGGAACTATTCTTTGGAGTGAGAACATGGACTTTTGGTTTTAAGAGAAAAGGGGCACTTTTTTTACTTGAAAATAAAAGGTGATAATCAAAAGCTACCAAGACAGGTAAGTGTAAAAAATTGAATCACATAACACACCTCATTCCCTGTCTTCGCAGTTCTTTTTATTTCTGCAACAAGCTTCTTTTCCTAGCACAAGGAAAAACTCAAGAGATCTAACACCAATAACATAAAAGTGGATATAATAAAAAAAAAAAAAATTCACTGCCATACTTCTAATTGCAGAGCTCCAATTTCCTTCTCTAAACCTGAATCAAGTTGAGAATCCAACAACTACATTAATTAGAAAATGGAAACTGTTGACTCAACTTCAAACATGGAAACAGTAATAATTTCATAATTTCCACTCTAATATGTGAATAACTTAAATGAAAAATTCATATATATATATATAGATCCCTGGGTCCCCAGGCGGATCCAACAAACAAGGCCAATTTTTTTTCCTTTTGCTTCCTGCATCTCATCTAATCACGAGTCCTATAGGATCTAGAGAGGTAACCAAGCCAAGCTGAAACCTGATTTAAATCCAAATTAATATAGAGAGCTCCTAAAAAGAAGCAAACATTTCCAAGTCCAATAGCATAAAACTGTAAACCGGAAAGCTATCTTCACAAGTATGCTATTAGTTATCACAGAATGCACTGTCTTCCCACAATGTAATATTTATTATTCACTTAACTGTGCACAATATATGGATTGCCATTCATGTCCTCATCACATCCTTGGAAGATAAAAAATATAGGAGTGCTTTAAGTCTCACAAAAGCAAGAATTTCTCCAATCTAAACAGCAGATATGCCCACTCCTTGATAAGCACATAAAAATATAAAGGCAGACAAAAAATAAGTCAAAATCTTCCATTAAATCCTAAACTGTGTTAAGTAATCATTTATCCAAAGACAACTAAATCAGTTGTATCATCCCAGTTAGCACCTGAAAATATCCAAGTCTGAACTACTGCATTTAGACATAGATTTCCTTCAGTCCTTTGATCATCAGTAGTCAGTATTCACAGGAACTCAATAAAATGTTGGGAGAGGACTTTCACCAAAGTATTCGGTCAGGTATTGTTTCAGGGGCTTGGAAAGGCTTGTAAGTTGCAATAAGTTCTTGAGGAAGAATTGGGACACAATTAAAACAGATTAAACCATTGAAAGAAAAATTTGTAGAGCTATAAGCTGGTTTCTACACGTACAAAATCTCAATGCCAACCCATTTTCGGACCACTGTGCACTAACCATTCATTGAATTTCCCATTCTCATGAACAACTCCAAACTGCATGAATAACATGTTGATTTAAGCACACAAAAACTCATTTAACAAAAATCTGAAATCAAGCCATCACTATGATTACTAAATACAGCCAATTTAGATGATGCTTGAACCTTTAGTTTCAAAGAACGAAAAGTCATTCGAAAGAGAGAAAATTTAGGACTCTACTGTCTAGAAACAGCCTAGACAAATTCGAGAATACCTCTAGTGGCGTGCTGCATCTCCCTCTTACTCTCTCGAAGAGCCTCTGCCCGAAATCCACAAATTGATAAGCCAACAAAATTCAAATCCCATCAGATCCATGAATGCGGACTTTTTAAAACAAAATTAACTAAAAGTAAAATCAAACTTCAATAAATGATAAGTAATCAATAAAATAAAAGAATCAAGGAAGCAACAATGACTATTGAATCAATCAGATAATGAAGAAGAACAGACCTTTGGGATTGGGCTTCCTGCTGAAGATGTTCATATTTGGTTTTTAGGGTTAATTTTCCTCTTTTTGTCTACGGTGTTTGATTCCTTAGCGGTGTTGGGATTCGGGAAGCAGCGGGGATGCCAGAGAGAGAAAAAGGAGTTGCTGTTAGGGGAAGAGGAGAGTTCCCACAGCTTTTATGGCTTCTTCTCCAAGTTGCGTTGCCAAACTCAATTAAAATTTAAGGCCTGTCATAACAATGACCTTTTGGAATTATTATCCTTTTCGGTTTTTCTTATATGAATTTCTTCAATATTAGTTAATTATTGTATAATTTTTCGTAATATCTTAACTGACAGAATAATCCAGGGCCTTGTCTTTTTTGAAACGTTGGCGATTGCTCTCAGCGCATATTATTCATGTCTAAGGATAAAACGTCATACAGAAAATAAGAAGAGCATACCCCCCATTCAAAATCAGACATAGCATTAACCGCCCTAGCTATCTTATGAGCAACCTGATTCGTTGATCTCTTAATAAAAGCAGTGGAAATAAACTGATGCTCTTGAAGAAGAGCTTTACAATCCTCAATAATCATCGAAAAGTATGATGGAAAATTATGCACGGATGTCAGGAATTGAGTAATTATTTGACAATCCGTTTCCACGCAAATAGGCCCATAAGAGAGGCCTTTTATCCAGCTTAGAGCTTCTCGAAAACATAATGCTTCACCGATTTGAGGATCCCTCCATCCCGGTAAAATCATTAGCTTGCCTGCACAATTTAGCCCTTTGCAGTCCCGGATCACCATTCCTAATCTATAAAAACCAGAAGATAAGAGTGCCACATCGACATTGCATTTATAGTGATTCAGTGGGGGTGCTTGCCACTTGGATGGATTTATGGATTGAAGCTTTGCTGATGAGTTGTTTCTCCTATGTTGAGCAGTCTTCCATTCTAATAATGATGTGGTGGCTCTACGAAAAATTAAGGAGGGGTCCTTGGTTTTCTGCTGCCATATAATTTCATTTCGGTAAGTCCATAAGCTCCATAAAAGCATGTAAGTCTCCTCCTGCTGTGTCTTTGTTCTACCCAACATAATAGCCGTAAGCCAATGGTGTAACGTAACAGTATGGGATAAAGACCAGTCAACAGAGAAAAGATACCAAACAGAACGAGCAAAATCACAATGAAGAAATAAAAGGTGTTCAGTTTCTGACGAGTTGTCGCAAATAGGGCATGTATCTATTATATCAATATGTCGTCTTTTTAAATTGGCTCTACATGGAAGTGCCTTCCTTAAAAGCCTCCAGACAAATAGTTTGACCTTACCTGGAATATGTAACTGTCAAATCTTCTCCCATGGGAATCCTGTGTCTTTAAAGTCTACATTCACATCTTCCATAGCCAGTCTATACTCTTCTTTAACTATATACTCACCTTGATTGTTAAACATCCACAACCAATCATCCTTACGCCTTGAAAAGCTAAGTGGGATCTGTAAAATTAAGTCTGCGTCGCGTTGATTGAAGACACGTCTGATTTTTGCTTCATTCCACCGATGGTCCTCCATGAGATCAGCGACGTAATCAACGTCTTCATTATAATCTGATTGTATAAATGGGTCTCCATCATCCATTAGCCAGGGATCGCGCCAGATATGGATATCTTGCCCATCCCCAACCCTTCTTCGACATCCCTGGAGCAAAATAGATTTGGCTTGATGTATACTCCTCCAAATTTGCCTTGGGTTATTTCCCAATTCTGCTGAAAGAAAATCCGTACTAGGGAAGTATCTGGCTTTAAGAATTTTTGCAGCGATCGAATTTGGAAATTTAAGTAGCCTCCATCCTTGGTTTGCCAAAAGAGCAAGGTTAAAGTGCCTAAAATCTCGATAACCCAATCCTCCATAAATTTTTGGTACGGTTAGCTTCTTCCATTGTAACCATCGTAGACCTCTGTTATCTCTTCCACCATTATGCCAGAAGAAACTGTTCATTAAGTTCTCCAGTTCTTGACAAGTAGACAGTGGTAGTAAAAAAGGAGACATCGGATAGTTGGGCATAGCCTGTGTCCGTAACAAAATATCTTTCCCGACTTTGGACAACATCTTAGCCTTCCATCCTTGTAGCCTCTTTGTAAGTTTTTCTGTCACATAATGAAAAATTTGTCGCTTACCCCTTCCCATGACAGATGGCATGCCCAGATAATTGGTATGTCCTATAGTCTCTGCAACCCCCAATGTGTGGCATATCAATTCCTTCATAGTAGGGAGAGTATTAGGAGTGAAAGAGATACTTTTGCAAAGGTTAATTTGTTGACTCGATGCATTTTCATATAGGCACAAGATAGTTTTTAATTTATTAGCCTCTTCCACTGTAGCTCTAGCAAAAAAGATGGCATCATCAGCAAAAAATAGGTGAGACACTGGAGTAGCGCCTCTTGCGACGACCGTCCCATGAATATGTCCTTGTGCTTGTGATTTATGTAAGCTCGCAGATAATCCTTCCGCACAAATGATGAACAAGTATGGGACAAAATAGGCCCGTATCAAAGGCCCGTATTCTTCGTTACCACAGATAAAATAGTAAGTCACCGATGTTACGATGTTCATAACTTTTGAGACCCATGTTTCATGAAATCCCAGCTTCAGCATGATCAGTCTCAAATACTCCCACTCTATTCTATCATAAGCCTTACTCATGTCAGTCTTGAGTGCGAGAGAGCCCACCTTACCTTGAGTTTTCTACTTGATAGAATGAAACAGTTCATACGCCACAATAATGTTATCGATAATTAACCGATTTGTAATAAAGGCACTCTGGGTATCAGAAATAATATGCGGTAAAGCCTGTTTCAATCGGTTGGCTATTATCTTACAGATGATATGGTCAGTGACGTTACTCAATGAGATAGGTCGTAGATCAGCTATCGTCTCTGATGTTTGTTTCTTCGGTATAAGTATAATGTTGGTTCTGTTTAAGCCAGGCAAAGGAGCATCTTCATTCAAAGTTCGAAGGCAAGCTTGAATCACATCCTTCCCAATCAAGTCCCAGTAAGTCTGGAAAAAATCGGGGTTGAAACCATCTGGGCCCGTGCGACTTATCAGAGTGCATTGAGAATAAAGCCAGTTTCACCTCCTCTGCCGTGTATGGGGCCACTAAGAGGTCATTGTGCAGCTGAGTAACCTTACAGTTCACATTGCTTAAAATCGGATCTGTATCTCCACGTGAAGAGGTAAAGAGTTGTTGAAAATAACGAAGACCATATTCGGTAATCCAGAATCCCAATCAATCCATTCCCCTCTATTGTTCTTCAGCTTGAAAATGAAGTTTTTTCAATGCATATGAGAAGCCATTAGGTGAAAAAAATTCGAATTAGAGTCGCCTTCCGCCAGCCAGTGTTGCTTAGATCTCTGTTTCCAGTACAATTCATGTTGTAAGAGAAGCTCACTGTATTGCTGTTCTATTTCTTTGAGAGCCCCCCCATGTTTAATGTTGGATGTCTACGTAAACGTGCCATCTGCTGCTTCAAATATGTAATCTGTAAGTGGAACCCCTCATCCTGAGATTTTGCCCAAATTTGTAAGTTGTGAGAGCAATTACGAAGTCGGCCTTGGAGAGAAGCAAATGAGTCTTTCATCCAGCCCCTCATTATTCTTTGTCTACATTCTTCCTCCACAGTCCACGCATTCTCAAACCTAAAACGCTTTTGCAGAAATTTCTTCAACTGAACACCCAGCGATAAGAAGATGGGTAAGTGATCAGATGAATCGGTTTGGAGAATTGAAACGCGTGTCATCAAGAACGAAGAGGACCAGGCGGTGGTGACTACTGCCCTATCGAGCCTCTCCCTCACCATTGCAAACTCATTTCTCCGATTTTCCCATGTAAATAGTGAACCCTCAGCCCCCAAATCATAGAGATGACAATCTAATAATGCCTGTCGGAAGCCCTCCATCAGAGCTATAGGATGCATATTGCTACCTTGTTTTTCATAAGGAAACATAATGTCCTTAAAATCACCGATGACGCACCATGGCAAGACCGACTGGGGTTGAAGCTATCGAAGCAAATCCCATCCCAAATGTCTGTTGTGGCGTTCTGGATATCCATAAAATACAGTTAAACGCCAACGTTTAACACCTTCCATACATACGATGATGTCAATGTGATGTTGTGAGTAACTAAGTAGCTGGGCCATATCCTTAGCCTTCCATAATAAGACTAAACCCCCTCTGCTTCCAACTGGGTCCACCGTAAACATACCTGCAAAGTCCAATTTTGTTTGAAATGGTACAAATTTGTCTCTTGTAATTTTAGTTTCCATAAGGAAAATAAAATTGGTTCTCTTTTCGGACACCAAGTCCTGTAAAGCTAGGACTGTTCGAGGGTTCCCAAGCCTCCGACAGTTCCAACTTAAGGTACTCATGGATGACGGTGGGCTTCGGAAACAAAACCCACCAAGCTCAAGTTTTTTGGCCCAGACTCGATTGTATTAGGGAGTTGTTCTTCTTCCATGTCCCCTTGATCCAGCGCCGTTGCTTCTTGTATACGTCTGTGCTTATAGTCAACCAGCGTGATTGTATCAGTTACTTTAAATGGTAAAATTGCATCATTAACGAGATTCACCTCCATTTCGTGGTCTGGCAGAATCTGATTATGATTCCGTGATTCACTATTAGGTTGATGAGTTTGGAGGATTCGAAGCCCCTGATTTGCGGCGGCATAGGTGGGCTCTCCTAGATCGGTAGATCTCATCGGATGGTGATCAGAGGTCGCCGGAGCCTCCGTGTATTTTTTCTTTAACTCCGTCGGTAGACTAGCTTTCGATCGTAACCATCGTGCGCCGATCTGGTTTGGTTTTCTGGATTCTGCTTTCAGCCATTAACCATATGCAAATTTTTCACGGGGGATTTGTGGGTGTTCATAGAGGAGACGACAAAATCAATCCGTGTGTCCAACAATGCTACAGGAATAACAGAAAGTGTTGAGTCTTTCATATTTAAAATCCAAGCAGATTTTTTCCCCTTGTAGCCTTTTTACAAAAAGTTTCCGTTTAAGAGGTTGCCGGATATCCATCGTCACCCGAATTCTCATGAAGTCTCGCCAAATAGGTGAGAGATTCCTTGAGTCCGATTCTAGATATTCTCCAATATAGTTGCCTGCATCCACGGCAAGTCTTTCAGACATAAATCCACTAGGAATGTTATGG
>JAOSBK010000003.1:34927360-34944159 GCA_027568895.1 Erythroxylum shatona
GCCATAACTTTTTGCACAGACCTCCGATTGACCCCATTTTTGAAGCGATGGATTTCTAAGATATTTTTCTATCTTTCCACACCCGATTGATCAGTATTGCTTTTAAATTGAAAAGGATGGTTTGAAACAAAGTATGGCGATCGGTTGATAAAGTCTGAATATACTTCAGAAATTTTAAAATATCTTGAGCTATAGAGCTCCGATCGAGGCGATTCTTATTTTAAATTAAACTAGAGACATAAATCTACAAGTCTTATGAAGGAACCGATCGGCAATTTAGCCTCTAAAATTTTCAAATTTTGACTTGAAGTCGGTAGAGTGTTCAGTTTTAACTGTTTTCCTTTATGTCAGTATTTTAATCATAACTTATTTATTTCTATTCCAAATTGAGCGTTTTCAGTGGCGTTGGAATCGTTAGAACTGAGGGAGAAAATTTTTTAAAAAGCCAATCCGAAACTTGTATTGAAAGTTCCCCATTTTTGTGGTCAGTATATTGTCGGTTTTGGGTCCTCTATGCTTGTGTACTTCCGAATGTTGGGCCTCGGAGACGGGGTCCAACAATTGTATTAGAAATTAATTGACAAAGAGCCTAATTACGGATTGGTAATTGGACAAATTACTATATGACAAGTGGAGCAATTGGTAAGTGACATATGGGCAAATTAAATAGGTGACAAATGTAAGACATGCCAAAGAACATATGTCAATGAGGGATGGAGCCACCTAGTCACGTTTTTGGGTAAGAAAGTTTCTGTAGCTCCTTTGTTTTGTCTCCACAGAAACCAACATCTTCCTTCTTGCTCATCCATTCTTTAAACACTTAACTTCTACATTTTTGGTATTATTGGCTTACCCACGTTACACCTTGCGAGTCTTCTGCCATTTGAGGGTCTTGATTGTTACAAAATCTTTTTGTAATCCAACAATGAAATATATTGGATGCTCTCTCCATTTCTGGAAATCTTTGATGAAGTGAGAGAAACTTAAGACAAGTAAGTTTTATGCATGTTTTAATGTTTTAAATGGATGCATATGTGAATGGTGTATATTTTCATGCTTGTGTATTGTTACATGCGTAAATGGTGTTGATGCATGCGTGGGTGGTGAAAGAAGAAGCAAATTCAGTGATATGATTAACAAGATGAAGGATTATGTTCATTGGAATATGATATATGCAGTATTTTACTAAACATACATTTGTATTTAAGGCATAACTTGATCTGTGAATATCCAAATTGAAAGGAATTTGATTTAGGGTAAACTAGAGACATAGAACTACATTTTTATAAAAGAATCGAACTTGAAATATGTCCTCAAGATTCTAAAAATTTGGCTTGAAATTGAAATTGGTGTTCTGTCGAGGCATGAAAATAGTCTGTGGATTTTTGATTATAACTTACAGGATACTGCATGATATTGGTGTCATTAGACTCTCAAAACATTGAGGAACATTTAATTAGTAGAAGATGTTGCCTAAATACCCCATTTTTGAGGTCAAAATGGTCATGCAAATTAGACCGAAATTTTCGTAAGAAAAATCTAAAAAAATGATAGGTTTATGATTGACTTAATGAAGATGAAGAGGTTTAAGAAAATTGATTAGAGTTTGATGATTTTATGGAAAACAAATTGGTCTGTGAATGAGTATAGAATGGTGATGTGATTGTGCTAAAGTGATCTAGAAAAATTGAAATGAATTTGGCGTAAAAATGGAAGTGAGTTTCGAAGGAAAGAAGAAAGTCGTGATCTCGACGAAGCACGATCGTGACCAAAGAGGCTATTAAAAGGTGATTGTTTTTATTGAACATGCTTTGATATTTTGATGATATCTTGAACTGTAGATGTCCAAATGAGGTTACTCGTGGTTCAAATTAAAGTAGAGAATATGTCTACAACTTTCTTGAAGAAGTATAATTTTAATTTTGTCTCTAAGACTTCCAAAATCTGGTTTGAAATTGAGTCTTTGCTGGACCCCGCTTCCGGCGCCCAGCATTTAGAGACATTTAACAGTCGAAACTCATTGCAAATTTTTTTTAAAGCGTATGTGAAAAATCAAAAATTAAAACGGTCCGATTTATTGAAAACCCCTTTCAGTCACAAAGATGTAAACATTATTGAACACATCAGAGTTTCAGTAATCACTTGGGCCCATTTTAGAATACAATGCTTGTTTTTATAACATCTTTACATTTCAAAAACCACCCCTTTGATTTAATACAAATACAAAATACAAAGTAAAAAAAATACACATGATACAATTTAATGCTTATGCTTAAAATGATTCCAAAATCCAAAAATGCTAAACTAACTTAATTACAAAAGTCTTTAACTATCTTGGAGTTCTAATGCCTTGCAAGGATCGCTAATCTTCTCTTTCTATACCTGAGGAGAGAAGCGTGGGGTGAGTTACACAGTTCAGTCGATAATATATTTATAACCATTGATAATTGACCAAAATCAAGCATATGTATGTATACATATATATTTAGCAATTATAGCATTCATACTTTATCCACGAATCATGCATCTTCGAGTGACTAAAGAAAGCCAACAGTTGCCCTCTGTGTCGTTGCGAATTAGAAGACGATTGAGTCCAAATTCATTATTACTATAATTAGTTTTAGTTGTACAATTTTTGTAACACAAATTCTTCAATTTGGTAATAAAAGTAGTTTTTAATACCAATTTTATTATTATTATTATTATTATTATTATTATTATTATTATTATTATTATTATTATTATTATTAAAATAAAAATATAACCACATTTATATTCATAATTACACATACTTTTGCTATAGTTTAAAAATCATAAACTAAGATTAGAATTCTATTCCGACTTTTTGTGTTGTTGTGATTTGGTGGATATTAAAATCCTTGTTGGGTTGGGCTGCGCTTGAGTTTGGGCCCAAATATTTATATTTAGACTCAGACCTAGACAAATAGTTAAACATAAATAAGGTCTTTTTGACCCATTTTTTATCCTAGTTGAACTTCCTATTTAAAGATTTAGGACCCGATTAGACTATTATTCTCATTTTCTTTTTGGTAATCTATGAATTTCAATTTTCCACATCTGCTTGTTTCCGTTTGTCCTCAATTACCATTCATAGGCTTACCAACTCTAACCGAATGACCAACTAACATATCATTAAACACTACAAAAAAAGTAGGAATTAGCGATGAAAAATTATTAACGGAAACGAAACCGTTGCAAATTACTAACGGAAAATCAATTTCTATAGGTAACATTGACGGGAAAAATTTTATTTAGCGACGGTAGTAATATCCTTCAGTAAATATAGAGGGAGATCATCCCAACAAAATTTGTAACGGACTTTAGTGACGGTATAAAATGTCAGTCGGTAAAGAAAGTGGGAATTGTTGGCGAAATAAAAAAGTTTTGAGTTTTCCGTCGGTAAATTTCATCATAAATTTTCAAGGTAAACATCGACATCTGCTTCGGCTTTAGTATTTTAAAGTAAACGAAAATGACGACATTTTCTTTTACATTAAACTCACCTGAAAGGTCCTCCCCTCCCCCCACCTGCGTCTTCTTCTTCGTCTACTTCGTCTCTCCTCTCATGCGAGTTTCTTCTCTCCGGTTTCTCTATCGTGGACTCATCTTCTGTTTGTCGACGCTTGTCTTCTCCGACCACTGTCATCATATCCTTCGATGGAGCTATTTTTGTAACCACTATTATTTATTTTTTCGTATATTGGATGAAAGTTTATTTAGGTATTTGATTACTTTCGTTTATTTGTGTATTGATTGGAAAACAATTTTAAGGTATAAATGTTAGTACTAGTAGGGACAAGATCTGATTTCGGTTATGATATTAGGATAAATTTCTGATGCATGTAAGGAGTTTGATGAGATGTCTATTCTTTGAAAAAATGATTTCAATTCTTCATTTTTAGTTCTTTTTAGTATAAATTTCATAATTTCCGTTCTTTATTTCCCCCTGATAAAGCTTAGTGTTAAAAGGTATTGCTTCTTTTATCTTTTGTTGACTTGAATGATGGATAAAAGAGCGAAAAATAGGCGAATGTGTTATATTCAACGTAAGAAAGTATTTTGTCACATCATTTTTTCTATTTTCTTCAGTTTTATATTCAAAAGATCAAATTTTTGGAAAAAAATCCAAATTTGCTTACAGATTGATTTTAGTGTTTAATTTTTTTTTGTTGGTTTAGTTGAGCTCTTGAAATTAGATTCAATCTATATAGCACTTGAAATTGCTATATAGATGTGGGAATTCATATTAACTACATTATTCATGTATATTTTAAATTATTTGTTAGTATGTATAAATAGTTTAGTTTATATGAGCCATAATAACTATAAAGATCACTATAATGATAATTCCAAAAAAAAATTATGTTTAATCATTCATCTTAACATATCAATATCATATGTTTACATATATCATCTAGTTAATAATTGGTCTCGATATATCAATTTCTTCTTATAGTTCGTCTACCTCCCAAGAATCACTTCATATAAATAAGTCTCATATAGCAAGGAGGTTTTAGTAGTAGTTATACCATAGGAAATTTTGATATTTAGTTCTCCGAACGAAAGAGACCAAAAAAGTAATTATTGTTTATTCTTATTCCTACTATCCTTCCTTCTATGCGTTGATGAATAATGATGCTTCTACGAAGCACTTATATGACACTGATTCATAAGAAGTTAAAGAGTATGTCAATAATAAGCTAAGCTATTTATTGATGACATGTGTGACTATTTCGATCACAACCAACTCATTGAATTTGTAACTATACAGTTATCTAGCAAGATTTGACCTAAAAATGAGATTAAAAAATAGAAAAATTAGAAAACAAGAGGATTTGATGAATTCCATTGTTCACCAAAAGGAGATTGTTGATAATTTTTGTGGGATTAAGGTTATTTGGGGGCTTCTCAATGAAAATGATGATCAAAGTGGTAGAAAACAAAGACGTTATACTAATGTTGAGGATAGATACTTCGAGTTTTGAAGAGAAAGATGGCGATATTGTCTTTAAAAAGGGCTTGATTCACATACTATGCACCCATAGAGCTACTTTGAAGTAAGAAGAAGAGGTCTTATGGCTCTTCACTAAGAGAAGCTACCGAGTAATTGGACTAGTATTGATTTCGACAATTTGTCCACATTTGACACTATAATGAATGATCTAGACATATTATTATTAAAGAAAGATTTCTATAGAAGAGTAGGTAAGGTTTGGAGAAAGGTTTATCTATTGTATGATCCTTTTAGAACTAAAATTAAGTTTAATCATAAGAAGCTAAGGCCAATTACTTGAAATATGACATAACTTAACTTGGGAGTGTTAGGTCGGATGATGATTTAAGGGATATGTAACTAGATATAGGAAATAATTTTCTACTAGTTGTTGAGGATATTAATTTCAATAAGAAAACATGTAATCGAAACGAGGATAATGGTAATGATGAAAATGAGAAATATTAATTCAAAGGATAGGGTATGAATTTCAGGTTGAAATATGTCACCAAAGAGAAAACAAGATATAATGCGACCAAAATTTAGATAACGATTTGGAGCCAGTTACTGCCTACATGAAGCATCACATTCTGCAGCTACAACCGAATCAGATGTTGTACCTCCAGCTACTACTACACTTGTAGATGAGGCATCACCTTCTGTACCTGTTACTACATCATCCACCACCCTTATACTGACATAGATATCAGGGGTAAACGATGCGAAAGAAGGAGATGACCTCCATCTTAGAGCTGATGGAAGAACTTACATCACAATTGTTAACAATCTGTAAGTGAAAATACATGAAACACCATATGTTTATAATTAAGTTATAGGTTTAAATTTAAAAAATATTATAAAATTAATTGTTTTAATATTATATTGATTTCGTCTAGACCATGGTCAAGAAACATGACATCCAAATTCAAGGAGAAGATTGATGTTAAGGGTTTTATATAGAAGAATATCTCTCAGGCGACAAAGGAATTTTACTATCAGGAGTTTGAGGTACAAAAACATATTTTTTATTTTTAATTGATTTTTATACATTTATTAGATAAATATTATTACATTATAAATACTTATCGTATGTTTTTTCTTTTATTTTAGAAAGAATTTTTTTGGGATTTTGAATTTGACGCGATCATTGATAAAGTATGGGATAGACGAGCATGTACACGTTATTGAGACATTGTTGGTTAGATAAATATTATTACATTATAAATACTTATCGTATGTTTTTTCCTTTTACTTTAGAAAGATTTTTTTTGGATTTTGAATTTGACGCGGTCATTTATAATATAGGAGAGACAAGTATGTACACGTTATCGAGATTTTGTTGGTATGGCACACAGAACTGGTGTACGACCGCCTTATATTTTTGAATAAATATGGAGTCGATGACAGCAGTATTGGACATTTCCTAAGGCAATGTCCATTTTAGAGCGTAATTCTACCAACAAACGTGGAGGACTGGGCGGAGAGAGTCCTCCCATATATATTGGAGGATCTATTACCCTCCACGAGCATGAAGAGAGACTTGTAAGTATCTATTCTTTATATTTATATTCTGATTTTTTACTTTGGTGAATTTCAATTTAATTTGATGTGTGAATTTTGAAATAAAAATATGTATATTATGAAAAATGATAATGTTATAAATGTCTGGTGTCATATATGGTTGTGTTGTTGAGTTATTTTCTTTGTTCAACAAGGGGTAAATATCATAAAAATAGAAGAAATTCTATCAAACTTTTTATAAATTGTAGTTCATTTATACCATTTTATTTTGATGCTGGAAAAGTCTATGGGTACGAAGCCTACACCCCATCAACTCTTTTTGCACACTCACACTAAGAAGCATGATGGTGTGACCTTCGTCAACATCGATATAAAGAACTAAATGTATGTAAAATTTATGCTTTAATATTAATGCTTAATAATTATCAGTTACTAGCATAAACATTGCCTTATGATAGGACCAAATATAAGAAAACATTTAATGACAGCCTCAACAGTCTGAAGATGTTAATGAGACTCAAACCTATCTTCGTTTAGTGGGTGGTAGGGACCGTTGTAGAAGGATATTCGGCTTAGGTTCATTTGCAAACACATGTTATTCGCAATCGTTCACATCTAGTACATCAACATCTAATAAGCGGTCTATGCCCAATGAAGACCATGATTCGAAGCACAGCACAAACATTGATAACTTAGTTGCAATAGTCAGTGGAGTACATAGCTCAGCTTCGTAATGAGGTGGATGAGTTGAAGGGGAGGCGTAGCATCTTATCGCGGCAATCAGGGCATCCACGATCACCAAATGAATAGCGTACTTGTAGTCATTTTTATGAATTACAAATACTTATTATGTACAAAATAATTTTATATTATCAATTAAGATAATTTTCACTTTATATCATCAATCAACTTTCTGTTTTAACAAAATAAATGTTGAAACAAATCAAAATATTGTCAACAAATAACTCATAACTATTTAAATTATGCATCAACCATAACATCATCAAATAAAATTTAATGCAGGGAAATTTAACAATAGTTATTAGAAAATTTATCGACGGAAAAATAAAGTTCGTCGGTAAAATCTATTCTATTTACCGACGGATAACTAATAACTGTCAGTAATGACATCATTAACTTACCGATAGAATAATCAATTCTGTCCATAAGTTTGCTGATGGACATATCTTATCCTTCGATAACTTTACTAACCAAAGACAACACAGTCGGTTACACAAAATTTTAGTTGATAAATTTGTGACGAACATTCTGTGATTCGTTGCAAATTATTACCTATGACCATTTCTCTGACGCCTTTGTACGTCGGTAAATTTTGACGCTAACTTAACTTTCAGATAGAATGTGTAGAAGTTCTGTCGGTAATTTTCGTCGTTAAGCTTCATTTTTCTTCTAGTGAAAAAAGCAAGAATTAGTTAACTAGTTATAGTTTAACTTCCAATTTCAACTGGTCCTAATTAGTTTGGCCATTTTCTGTTTGCTTACACATGAAGCAGACGTAGACCCTCGTTCATATTTAAAAAACATCCTAAATTATCTAACCGAAGCATCAACATCAGATGTTTGTTCAACCAATAACAGTACATGCAGTTTCCTTTGATCAACTTATGACAACCGTGTATCATCTATCTATACAATATATCAATCTCAAGTTTTGACTTAAAAATATAAGTGGAACAATGATGGTGACATGTAAAAGGGGATTGATTCATGAATGAAGGGTCAAGCTCCCCTTTGGAGATCTCTATATGATCAATGATTGTAACTCATCTATCTTAAGCATGTGATTCCTTGATCCACAGTCACAAAAACACTTGCAGATACTGCAACATTTGACTCGATTACTACCTGGTTGTTGGAAACATTCCTCAAGGTATGATTAGGAAATGAGGAACCACTTGTGCTTAATGTGTACTGTAAATAGTTTATAGGATTAGGGAACAGTAAAACATGGCTAAAATCAAGCTTCCACGAGGTCCCATGTCCTTGTAGGGACCCCTTAGCAACTATTGATCTCATATTGATGCCTTTGGCATTGTTCCTGTCAACCATGAATTGATCAATTTGGTTGAAAGGACCATTTGCTTGGTCAAACTCAACAATGTCAATCCCATTATTAGAGCCAGGAAATATGTTATCCACAATGATGACACCTTTGGCAACACCATTTATGGACTTTGATAAAATGTTATGCTTCACCAAGAAAAAACCTATTTGATATGGAAAGTTGCACAGGGTCTTTTGCAACAATTCTAGTATAGTCCATGTAACAATTTATGATCCTAGTCTATGTTAAACTTGGCAGCTTCAAGTAAATCCCAGTACCACCAAAACCGGTGGCTTTGCTAAAATAATGTACTCCAGACAGTATGTTGGCTTGGCCTGACACCATTATTCCTACTGCTGCAAAGAAAATGACTACTTCTGTCACATCATTGTCGTTGCCTATCAGGTTAATTTCGGTGCCTGAAAATTTCCTTTCACCTGGATTGCCTCCAGCAATAATGTGTTGACCGAGGAAAGAGTTTTTGATGTAAGTTTCATGGCCTCGTTGGACTAAAATGTCGTCTGTGTTAAAGTGAGCAATATAGCAATTGTCAATGCTTGTCTTAAGTAAATTTATAGCTAAAATGCCACCACCCCTGTAGTTGCAGCATAGCATGAGGTCCTTCATGGTTATGTACTTGTAGTTGTAGGAGGTTGATGTCAATGGAGATGATAAATCAATAAGGTATCCATCTGAATGGAAATGATCTGAAGCTTTAAATGTCCCTCCAGTTATCTATTTGATGGAAATAGTAAATTATTAAAAACAAGACACATGAAAGGTTGGTATCAGATCCTAAAGATTCAAGCTTTACTTATTCCAAGTAAATCCCAAATTTTCCAAGTACATGGTAGAGTTAGACCAACCGTCTTAGAAAGTATCCTTATCTTTTAGAAGTTGCTACTTGACTCCATGGTTGATTTTAATAATCAAGAAACACTAACAAGTCTATCAGTTGATAAATATGCATTCTTTAAGGTCAGATGGTTAAAACTTCAACATTCATATAGCAAATTGAGGCTGTCCATCTTATAGCTGCTTTACAACAACTTCGATAGCAATTATGAAATTGCAATTGTTTTCTCTGCTAAAAACTTTCACTGTTATATGTAGTTCTCAACACTCAAACCAATTGGTGCTTGACCTCAGACCATCAACAATCACTATGAACCCACCTCTCCTCTACCATGAACCCACCACCGCTTGACCTCAGACAAAGCTTTTCCCCCTAAATTTTTTCTTCCAACAATCGACACTAGCTTACCTCCTAGATCTCAGAATCACAATTCCAATAAACTAGATTTACCATTGCTCCCACTTCCCCAATCTTTCTGCCACTACTCCTACTCTTACAAACCTTCCTCCTCGCACATCATCCTTTCCATTTAGCAGTATAGATGAAGTAGTTGTCGATTTTCATCTCCAAATTTTTTCTCTAAACCTACAAACAAAATAGAACCATGGATGAGCAATTTCTAGCCCTCCTTCCTACAGTTAAACAAACCATAAACCCTAACCCCAACCCTAATCCTATCCCTCCCCCAAACCAAAACACCACTATGCCATCCTCCTCTAAACCTTCTGCACAAAACCCCTCTTCCCCATCACTTCCTACTGCTATCTCCATTCCTGGTATGGCAGTCCTTCCAAATGGATTATCTCCTACTCCTAAGGTGACAGAAGCAACTAAAGGACATAGGAAAACCTAGAAACAAGTGGTTGGTGATAGTTCTGACTCATCCCTAGAATACAACCCTCCGGTAGAGATTGATGGCAAGATAATGGTGGCTTCTAGCCTAGATGTATTGCAGTAAGGAGCCCAAACTTGGGATGCAACAATTGTGGGATTCTTTATAGAAAAAAGACCTACCTTTTCAATTATACAGGCTTAGGCATCGAGAAATTGGAAAGGTAGAGGTCTAATGGAGGTGATGCTCACTGAAGAAGACAATATAATATTTACCTTTTCTTCCAAATCGGAAGCTCAAAAGGTAATAAAGGATGGCCCCTGGCATATCTCTCAATCTGTACTATTCATTCAAAAATGGCAATCGAAGATGGAACTTGAAAAAATTAGAACCAAGAATATACCCCTATGGGTGAATATTCATAATTTCCTTTTAGAATATTGGACTACTAAGAAGAATATACCCCTATGGGTGAATATTCATAATATCCCTTTAGAATATTAGACTACCAAGGGGCTGAGCATGCTTGTAAGCTATTTGGAAAAACCTATATACATGGATGAGAATACAACCCTGAGGAAAAGAGTCAGATTTGGTAGATTATATGTGAGAATGGATTTAACGAAGGAAATTAAGGATAGTGTCCCTATCCTAAGGTTGGCAGATGTAAATTCTCTTAGAGAAGATAAAGTCTTTGTGACATACTAATAGAAACCATCTCTTAAAGCTCAAGGCAAAGCTTGGAAGCCGATGGGTAGGGTTTTTTCAAAAGATGATTATTGGGAATTGATGGGCATAGAAGAAAATATAACCAAGGAAACTAATAGCAATGAGGAGGCTGAACAAGTAGTATAAAACCAAGACATCTCTTAGCCAGTAAGTGTCTCCCTTAGAGAAAGGGAGGACAGTCTGAAGGGGTATAAAATTGATGTTGTTTAGAAGACAGCTTTGCACAATCAAGCAGAAGAAGGGCAGGTTCAGGAACTTAGGGAATTAAGCCAAAATGGGGAATCATCGAATGGACAACAGAATGAGCAATGCCAATCCAGGACTGAGGTGCTAAATGGTAGCAATCCTGAGGAGCAGTATGAGCAGGTAACCTCTAAGAAAAGCAGTAGGAGCAGTAGGAAAACCTCTAAAAGGAAAGCTACCTGATTATGTCTTTAATAGTATGGAATGTTCATGGAAGAAATCATCCTTCAAAGTTGAATGCTTTAAAGGAATTTGTGCTCAGGGAGAAACCTAGGGTTTTTTGTATGTTGGAGACTAAAATTAGAACAACTAATCTCGATAAACTGGTGTGTCTAGGTAGCAAATGGTAGTTCACTACAAATCATCAAAGTCAGGTGCATGGAAGGATTATAATAGCTTATGATGGGGATCAACTGGATCAAGAGGTTCTAGACTCAAATCAGCAGCACATCCACTCTAAAGTTTATTTTAAAAAGGAAAACACTTCGATACTAGCTACTTTTGTCTTTGGTTTCAACATTGTTTTCCAAAGAACTGAACTATGGTACTCCATCCAAAAGGATTAAGGCCTCAATGAATTCCCCTTGGGTAGTATGCGAGGATTTCAACATTACACTATTCAGATCAGAAGCTGAAGGAAATTGTAACCTTCTTAACTATTTCCCTGATTTGTTCGAATGTATGTAGGAGGTGGAACTTACTGACCTAAAAGTCGAAGGGCATAAGTTTACCTGGACAAACAAGCAATGTTCGAACTGGCACATCCGAAAAAAACTAGACAGAGCCATGGTTAATGCAGACTGGCTACATTCTTTTCAAAATAGTGCTGCGAAGTACTTAGACCCCAGAATCTCATATCATACTCTTATAAAAATAGACAATCTGTTCACCATCTCTAGAATACACCATCCTTTCAGATTCAATAACTTCTTGGTCAACATGGATGCTTTCAAGAAGAAATAGACAAGGGTTTGAAGTATAACTGTTATGGGACTAGACAATTCATTTGTATCCAAAAACTAAAGGCTATTAAGCAGGAGCTGAAGGTTTTTAATAGTAAGAAAGGGAATAATGTTAATCAGGAGATCGACATGTCAAAGGAAAAACTTTCCTCTAATAAAGCACTGACAGAGAATTCTTTGGATGGAGCACTAGCCATAACAGAGAAGGAAGCACTCAAAAAATACTTACAGGCAGTGGATAACCAATGCTTCCTACTGAAGCAGAAAGCCAGAACAAATTGGTTAAGAGAAGGAGACAGATGCTCTAAGTTCTTTTTCAATCCTTGCTAGCCCGAAAGAACACTAATAGAATTTTCTCTATTAAAACAGAAGCAGGTGTTGATATTTTTGGACAGGATGAACTAGCTAAGAAAGCATTGGAGTACTTCAGTAAACTAATTGGAACATAATCACACACTTCAGAGGTGGATTATGACCTTACACAGTTTGTAACTTCTAAAATTCCAGATCATGAAGCAAATTGTTTAACCAAACCTATTACAGATTAAGAGAAATACAATGTGATATTCAGCATGAATGACTCTAAAGCTCAAGTTTAGATGGATTAAATAGTTTCTTCTATCAAAAAACATGGAGGTGGCAGTTCAGGAGTTCTTCCTAAAAGGGGTTTTACTCAAGGAAATAAACAAGACTTTCCTATGTCTGGTTCCTAAAAACTCTAATATAGGAACTGGGAATGACTACAGGCCTATCTTGTGCACTAATGTTTTCTATAAAATCACAAGATCTTGGCAAATAGGCTAAAGTAGGTGCTTAAATATATCATTAGTGAGAATCAAGGAGCATTTATGGCAGGAAGAGACATTGGAGACAACATTCTTATCATTCAGAAGCTCTTAAAAGGTTATAACTGCAAAAGAAATCCTCAGAATTGCACTATAAAAGTGGATTTATAGAAAGCTTTTGATATTGTGAATTGGAGATTTCTACTAAAAACCATAGAGATAATGAATTTTCCCTTAACTTTTGTCAAGTGAATTCAACAGTGCATTACTAATGTTTCCTATAGGATACTGATTAATAGGAGCCCCACAGAAGTGTTTCAAGGAAAGAAAGGAATTAGGCAAGGGGACCCACTATCCCCTACATATTCCTAATTTGTATGGAAGTCCTCACTCAACTGTTGAAGCAAAAAATAGCAAATGATCATAAATTCATATTCCACTCCAATTGTACGGAAGTTTCACTAACTAGTTTGTGTTTTGCATATGATCTTATCCTCCTAAGTAGGGCAAATGTTTACTCAGTCAATCTTCTATTGGAAACTCTAAAGGTGTTCAAGAATATGTCAGGCTTAAACATCAATCAACACAAGAGCTTTATCATACTATGCTTCTCATAGCTTAGATACATTAGCTCAAGCTATAGGGATGGAAATTAAAACTCCTCCTATTCACTATCTAGGAATTTCCATCTCATCCAGGAAGCTAAGATTCTATGAATGTGTTCCTTTGATAGAAAAATCCAGAAGAAATTGGGGTTATGGACTAATAAAGCACTATCCTATGGAGGGAAACTTCAACTGTTGAAGTCGGTTACTATATCTATGAATACCTATTGGTGTTCTTACATATTTTTTTCAAAAGGGCTTATCAAAACAATAGAAAAACTGATAAAGCAGTTTCTATGAGAGAAAATGAATGGAGAGCGAGGAATAGCTAAGATAAGATAGAAGACAATCTGTCAACCGAAAGATGAAGGGGGATTAGGATTAGAATCCATCGCAACTACAAACAAAATTCTCATGTCTAAGAGAATTTGGAGAATCCTAAGTGATAAACAATTAATATGGATTAAGTGGATCCATTCCTACTTGCTAAAAGGTCGGAGTCTTTGGGCTTTACAACCCAAAGCCAGCTACACTTGGTTATTTAACTAACTTCTAAAACTTAGGGAGGAGATATATCTGTATATTACATACAAGATAGGGACAAGAGATATAATCCATTGGTATAACAACTAGATAGGTAATCGTGCTTTAATTCAAAACCAGAGGGTTGAATCGAATCCCAAAGGGAACTAGACTCAAGGATGTATTAACAAATAGGAACTGGTCTCTATCCTCAACTGAGACTTTATTTCTAAATATTCTTCTACTCACAAGTACTTGGGGGGAAGATATTTACTTGTGGAAGGGTATTCCTATCTCAGGGATTAAGATTAAGGAAGTCAAAAAGATGAAGGAAAGACCTACAATCCAGGTAGGAAGGGACAAGGTAATTTGGAATAAGGCTCTTAAACCTAATGACAGCTTTCAGCTCTGGCTAGCAATGTGGGATAAGCTAAGGACTCTGGATAGCCTAAAATTCCTCTCATCCCCTAGGTTATGTATACTATGTAACTTAGAGGATGAAATTAGGGACAACCTATTCTTTGGTTGTAATTTATCTAAAGGAATATAGGCAAAAATCTCCAGGATATACACCCCTGATCTCAACAATGAAAAAATCACAGAGATTATAAAAGAAATTCCTCACTTGACCTACCCAAAAATTGACAGGGATATTGTTTTACTCTCTGTGGCCACTTGTTTCCAGATTATATGGAAAGAAAGGAATAGTAGAAGGTTTAAGGACCAATCTACTTTGATCAGTCATCTATTAGATCTCACTATTGCCAGCATAAGAGAGCAACTGATACCCAATCAGTTACATCTCCACTGTAGTAAAAGAATGGCTTTATCCTGGAGAGTATAGACTTTAGTAATAGCTAGTCAGACCTATGCACTAGTTATTTACACAGTCAATAATGCAACCAAAATTCTCTACTCAACAGTCCCTAGAACTACAAAATAGAATACCCAACAATATTAAAGGAACACAGGATAACCTTATTCCCATCATCAGCAGAGATAGTAGAGCTAGCAATCAGGATAAGATAGATACTCAACCAGCACAACAGGAAGGATCACAAACAAAATAAAGTTACTTGGAATAGTCTTTCCCTGGGTTAAAGATCGTGATGTTAAAGATCATGATGGGTATAATTACAAATGTTTTTCTTGGACTCAAATTTTCACTGCAAGTCGCTCCCACCTTCATACGACAATCCCACTTAGGTACACTTAAGCAAGATTCAGTCTTCTCATGTGAATGTCACCGAACAAATATGTTAGCCTTCAAACACCACATAAGTGTTTAAAGTGTTTCCCTCACACTTATAAAGAACATGAGTGTAACAGAGTAAAGAAAGCAACAAGAGATTTTTAAATGTAGCTGAAGCTAACTCTTTTATTAACTTTCAACAAAATGTTAACAAAAGACACGAGTACCTCCTACTTGAAGCACTCAAGGAACTCCCTAATCGAAACCCTTACAAGAACTCCCTACTTGAAGCCCTTACAATGAGAACTCTCCCCCAAAAGCTCTCAACTCTGATCTAATCTGATGAATGAGTCTCAACTCTAATGAGCTATTTATAGGCTCCTTCAGATGACTAAGAGTTTTAGTAAAACTCTACTAGTTAAGATTACAATCTTATCCTATCTAATAAGATTATATCACATTTAAAAGATTTACCCTATCTAGGAAATATTATCCTTATCCATGAAGATCTCCTCTATCTTCAGATGATCTTTCCATGTGATCTTATCTCTTAAAGATGATGTTCATCCACGGTGATCTTATCCGCCATGTCATCATATGCTACATCATCTACAGTTGCTACGTCACTGCTGATGTGTCTTCACCACAGCCTATCCACACATAAGTCCATCAATGCACGTCCATAGACAAGTCCATCTTCCATGATCAAGCTCATTCATGGTGCAGTCTTATCGCTCCATGACTAAGTCACAAGTCACAATCCGAGTTAGTATTTAACCTCACATATATTACATACCTTCGACCTGCCTTGCCAAAATTAGGTGCTTATGTGCCCCATCGCGCTCGCATGCCTTCGCGCATCCTTCCGGGTTTCATACACCTTTGCACCTTCTCGCGCACCCTCGGGTCTCGCATGACTTAGTTTTCTAACTCTGCACGGCCTCGCATCCTAATCTCATGTCTCGTCAAAGATTTTTGCCAATGAGCACCTACGCGTGCCCACGCATATCGAATCTCATCTACTCTCGAGATCTTCGTCGATACTTCCCGCATCCCTCACCTATTTCACAAGTTCCTTAGGTTTTGCTTGCCAACTCACAATACTTTGCCTTGTTCCCTCGTCAACATGCCTTCCTCGTGCCAACTTGCGTGACAAGCATTGGCCAAGGCTCACTAACACTCGCACGATCCCGCAGTCTGAACTTAGGGGTCTAACAGGTATCCACTATACTGGACATTCCGAACCTACAAGAAATCAGGTACGGATTCGTTGAATCTTGGAGATGACATGCCTTAAAGAATAAATCAGATGGTAATAACATGTTACTTGGGATAAGATTTGTTAAGATACTGACGGTGAGAAGTTGGAGAAGATGGGGAAGACAGATCCTTCCTGTTAGGGGTGAGCATTATTCGGGCCGGCCCGATTACCCGGCCCGGCCCGAATTAATTCGGGTAAGCAAATGCTAAATT
>JAOSBK010000003.1:34950653-34971077 GCA_027568895.1 Erythroxylum shatona
GGACATTCATGATCTAATAAGATATACATCTCCAGATCTAAGGCACGTATAGTAGCCAATATTTGAGGACGCCAGTTAAGATAGTTGATCTTATCGAGTTTTAAAGATAGGTTGAAATTAAGTGTCTTGGCAAGGGCTAAAAACTCAAGAGAGGTGGAAGATGGAGGTGTGGTGGTGCTGGTATCTGTTGTTGATGATGAAGCCATTACAATATTAGACGATTAGTCAATCTATAGCTCTGATACCAACTGTTGTTGACGATGAAACCATTACAATATTAGACGATTAGTCAATCTATAGCTCTGATACCGTGTAAAATTGGTAATTATTTTGTGTATTTGCAAAGTAATTTATTATCAATACGTTGAGTGCATTTATACATAGTATTTAATGGATTTCATCCATCGATTTGAAATTGTTAAAATCTAATGGCTAAGGTTCTAACTAATTATGACAACTTTGGTTATCAGCTGATATTCTTGTTATAAGGATTTGCTTGTGTGTTGTGCAGGTACATGGTGAGCTTGCTGGATTCTAGAAGTAGCAAAGCAGAGTTGGGCTTCTGGTTGCTTAGTTTTCATTTGGGCTTGTTGTATGTTGGGCTCGGGTCAAATTGTGAACCAACCCTAGAGATCTTATCTCCATCAGCCTCCAGCAGTAATGTGTTGACCGAGGAAAGAGTTTCTGATGTAAGTTTCATGGCCTCGTTGGACTAAAATGTCATCTATGTTAAGTGAGCAATGTAGCAATTGTCAATACTAGTCCTGAGTGAATCTATAACTAAAATGCCACCACCCCTGTAGCTGCAGTATAGCCTGAGGTCCTTCAGGGTTATGTACTCATAGTTGTAGGAGGTTGATGTCGATAGAGATGATAATCAATAAGGGATCCATTTGATGGGAAATTATCTAAAGCTCTGAATGTCCCTCCAGTTATCTGTTTGATGGAAACAGTAAATTATCAGAAACATGATACATGAAAGGTTGGCATCAGATCCTAAAGATTCAAGCTTTGTCTATTCCAAGTAAATCCCAAATTTTCCAAGTCCATAGTAGAGTCAAACCAATCGTCTTGGAAAGAACCCTTATCTTTTAGAAGCTGCTGCTAGACTCCATGGTTGATTTTAATAATCAACAAACACTAACAAATTTAAAAATTTGACAGATATGCATTCTTTAGAAATTACAGAATATAGGTGGACTTACCTTCAAATTACCTACTCTGGCTACTGGTAGCCGGAAGTTTTGGTGATAAGGTAATTACCATCTTCAAGATGTATAATTGCACCTCCAAGATCGGTGATTCCTTGAAGCAAGACCCCTTCGTTAGGATCGTTAACAGCATATGTTATTGCTTTAACAAGTGATTCTGTGCTTTCCAATTTTCCAGATGGATCTGCCCCATAAGATATCACGTTGTACACACTTCCATAAGACAAAGGTATCTGAAGCATTACCAACACCAAGCCATGATTTTGATGTCATCACTCTAGTTTCTATGCTCCTCTCTTTCGTGGGTAGGAGTGAAACTTGATAAAGAAAAGAAAGAGCCAAAAGATACCTCTGATGTCAGAGACAAAGACATAGATGGATATGGAAAGAGCTAGTTACTACTAGAATACCAACCAAAACCTGAGCTTTCTACATCCACACATGTAGGGATGGATTTAGAATTATTTTTGAGTGGGGACAAAATTTTATTTTTAATGAGAGTAAAATTTTAATAGAGATAAAAAATTTTCAAGTAGGGGCAAAATTTTATTTTATTTTATTTTATGAAAAAACTTAAAATAATAATATTTTTATATAAATTTTTTGAAAAAAGTGGGGCATCCGTCCTTGCACACGTGTACTCAGAACTGCACAATCCAAAAAGATTAATTCTGGGATAATTTGTTACTTATCAAATATTATAATTCTAAAACCTTATGCCTTATCTATATCATTACTGATGTTAGCTTGATTTCCTCCAATGTGGATTACATTGAATCTATACCAGTAGGTACCTAAATATATTTGATCAACATAGTTTTCACGTGGAAACTAAAGCAAATTTAAGTTTGAAAAAAGGCTAAAGATAAGCACATTATATATATTAAATAATAGGGTTAAAAACTTAGATTTAATTTTAAAAAATTCGTTAATATTTATTTAATAAATGATAAAATCATATTATAGTTAGGATAGGACTTCACTTTCAAAAAGTCATACTGATTTCCGACAGCTTTAGGATTTATAGTTAAACACTAACTTCTTTTCCGAAAGGTAATCCTAAACCAAAATTGATTATCTTTTAACTATAAATACACCCCAAAAAACTACCTTTTCTTTACATATATCTTCAGCAAGTCCATGGCGATCAACATGAATAACGCAGTGATGTTGCCGGGATCACCTGGAGGCTCTCTTTCTGACAAACCCCTTTTCTCTTTAGACTTATCCTTCCAACATTTGTTTCTAACACAATCCCCTGAGCATCCGATTGCTCCTCCTTTAAGAGCATGTCTGCATATCCCTTTCGACGTAGCTACTGATCTCGACGCCTGCACGGTCTACCTGACTTATCAACTTCCAGGAATTTTCGGCCTCACGCATGTGCAACTTGAGGAACTGATACGTGATACAGCTCCTCAAGTTACCAGAGCTGCGCAGACGGAGTTTCACGTCAGAGTCCAGGCCAACCCAGTATTCTCTTACGCACCACCGTCTATGGTTAATGCCCGTACTGTGACAACGGAGGATGCAATGATATTGGAGGAGATGTTTGCCGGAGAACCACGTGACCGAACAGGTGCTTCCGGTACTGCTTTGGAGGGGCCTCAGGAGGAGGAGACGTTCTGTTTTGACTCGGACGCGGGAACGGAGAGTGGAACTTGTGTCGTTTGCTTGGAGGAGTTATCTGGTGAGGAATTCCTCACAAACTTGCCGTGTTCTCATATTTTCCACGAATCATGCATCATCGAGTGGCTGAAGAACGCCAATACTTGCCCTCTGTGTCGTTGGGAATTAGAGGCCCATTATTACTGCGATTAGTTTTAGTTGCACATTTTTTGTAACACAAATTCTTGAATTTGTTAATAAAAGTAGTTTCTAATACCAATTTAATTATAATTATTTTTATGAAATTAATTAATTTCTAATTTTATATATTTTTAATTATAATTAAAATAAAAATATAACCACGTTAATATTAATAATTACACATATTTTTGCTTTAGTCTTCAAAATATAACCTAAGATCAGGAATATCAAGAGTCCATTTTGCTTTCTATTCAGGCTCATTATGTTGTTGTGATTTGAAAGCCCATTTGGGCTGGGCTGCACTTGATTTTGAGCCCAAATATTTATATTTAGACTCAAACATAAGCAAATAGTTAAATATAAAAAAAGTCAATTTGACCCAATTTTTTAAAGATTTAGGACCTGGTACCAACCATAGGTTTACCAACTCTAACTGAATGACCAACTAACACATTATTAAAAAAGCAGGAATTAGCTAACTAGTTATATAGTCCAACTTCCAATTTCAACTCCTGGTCCCACTTAGTTTGGCCGTCTTCCATTTGCTTACACATGAAGCAGACATAGATCCTCGTTCATATTTAAAAAACATCCTAAATTACCTAACCAAAACATCAGCAACAGATGTTTGTTCAACCAATACCAGTACACGCAGTTTCCTTTGATCAGCTTATGACAACCTTGTATCATCTATCAATACAATATATCAATCTCAAGTTTTGACTTGAAATTACAAGTGGAACAATGAATGATTGTGACATGTAAGAGGGGATTTGATTCATGAGTGAAGGGTTAGCTCCCTTTTGGAGATCTCTGTAAGATCAATGATTGTAACTCATCTATCTTCAACCTGTGATTCCTTGATCCACTGTCACAAAAACACTTGCAGATACTGCAACATTTGACTCGATTAATACCTGGTTGTTGGAAACATTCCTCAAGGCATGATTAGGAAACGAGGAACCACTTGTGCTTAATGTGTACTGTACATGGTTTATAAGGTTAGGGAACAGTAAAACATGGCTAAAATCAAGCTTCCACGAGGTCCCATTTCCTTGCAGGGACCCCTTAGCAACTGTCGATCTCACATTCATGCCTTTGGCGCTGTTCCTGTCAACCATGACTTGATCAATTTGGTTGAAAGGGCCATTTGCTTGGTCCAACTGAACAATGTCAATCCCATTGTTAGAGCCAGAAAATATGTTATCCACAATGATGACGCCTTTCGCAACACCATTTATCGACTTGAATAAAATGTATGCATCACCAAGGAAAAAGCTGTTAGATATGGTAAGTTGCACAGGGTCTTCTGCAACAATTCCCGTGTAGTCCATGTAACAATTTATGATCCTAGTCTGTGTCAAACTTGGCAGCTTCAAGTAAATCCCAGTACCACCAAAACCGGTGGCTTTGTTATAGCAGTGTACTCCAGAGAGTGTGTTGGCTTGACCTGACACCATTATTCCTACTGCTGCAGAGAAAATGACTACGTCTGTCACAGCATTGTCATTGCCTACCAGGTTAATTCCGGTGCCTGAAAATTTCCTTTCGCCTGGATCGCCTCCAGCAGTAATGTGTTGACCGATGAAAGAGTTTCTGATGTAAGTTTCATGGCCTCGTTGGACTAAAATGCCGTCTGTGTTAAAGTGAGCAATGTAGCAATTGTCAATGCTAGTCCTAAGTGAATTTACAACTGAAATGCCACCACCCCTGTAGTTGCAATCTAGCATGAGGTCCTTCAGGGTTATGTACTCGTAGTTGTAGGAGGTTGATGTCGATGGAGGTGATAAATCAATAAGGTATCCATCTGATGGGAAATTGTCTGAAGCTCTCAATGTCCCTCCAATTATCTGTTTGATGGAAACTGTAAATTATCAGAAACAGGATACATGAAAGGTTGGTATCAGATCCTAAAGATTCAAGCTTTACTTATTCTAAATAAATCCCAAATTTTCCAAGTCCATGGTTGAGTTAGACCAACCGTCTTGGAAAGTACCCTTTTCTTTAGAAGTTACTAATAGACTCCATGGTTGATTTTAATAATCAACAAACACTGCCAAATCTAACAGTTGAAAAATAAGCGTTGTTTAAGGAGTTACAGAATACATGTGGACATACCTTCAAATTACCTACTCCGGCCACCGGTAGCCGGAGAGGTTTTGTGATAACGTAATTACCACCTTGAAGATGTATAGTTGCACCTCCAAGATTGGTGATTCCTTGAAGCAAGACCCCTTCGTTAGGACCATTAACAGCATCTGCTATTGCTTTAACAAGTGCTTCTGTGCTGTCCAATTTCCCAGATGGATCTGCCCCATAAGATGTCACGTTGTACACATTTGCACGAGACAGAGGCATCTGAAGCATCACCAACACCAAGCCATGATTTTGATATCATCACTCCAGTTTTCTGCTTTTCTCTTTGATGGGGTATTAACGAAACTTGACAAAGAAAAGAAAGAGCCAGAAGTTACCTCTGACGTCGGAGATGGAGATGGGGACGGAGTTGAAGAAGCTAGTCCACGGCGAGTTAAAGAGGACCTGAAAGCTTGCATTTTTCTCATCTGGTCATGATGGTTACCACTAGAATATCGACCGAAACCCGAGCTTTCAACATCCACATGTGTACTCAGGACCAAACTGCCCAATCCCATCAAAATGAAAAAGACTACTGCTTTTCTCTGCATTTTGGTCTCTGTTTCTTTCTCTGCAACACGTATGATCAATCTGTATATCAATGTCTATACTATATATATATATTGAAAGAAACAGTGAAACAGAGAGATTAGGACATGACAACAGAAAGGGCCTGAGGAAATTTAGGAAAGATGTCTGAAAACATATAGGATCACACATGTAGCACTTTTTGGGTGTTCCCTGTTTTTTTTCTCAAAGAGTGTGCTATTTAATGCACGAGTAACGTATTGGTTGCCCAAGACACATCAAACAAATCTTGTTATCTGACACAAAGATGTAAGCATATTACAAAGTCCTTACTTTAAGAAGCGTTTTAAGTTTTGACATTGTGTAAAGGTTAGGCAGGCGGTTGGTTCTTTCGTTGATTCAGTACATTGTTCCTTCTAAATAAAGAGTTCTTTGATACCTTCTCATTATGGCCGGCTAAGAAGCTAAAGAGAAACAAGAAAAGAAAAGTTGAAATTTTAAAACACTTAACTGATTCGATCCGTTTAACAATGAAAACATTGAATCAATTGAGTTTTTGTCAATTTTTAATTTTTAATTTAATTTTTTAAATAATTTTTTTTGTTAAAAATCAATCAGTTTATAATTTTTATAAATTAATTAATTTTTATAAATCATAATTAATTAATTAATTTTTATTTAACAGTTTTCTTTTTTAATTAATATATATATATATTGATTACAAACAATCTTTTTAATTATTTTTAAAATTATTTAATTTTTAAATAATTTTATAACAATCTAATATTAGTTAAAACGTAGTGATTTAACTTTTAGTTTAATTTTAAAGACATTAGTGCTTTTGTTCTTATTCTCGTTATTATTAAAAGATTAGCTAGTCAAATTCAGAAGACCAACTTAATTTGAAGTTCTAAAGTCTTAAAACTTCAAATTCTTCAAATAATTAGCATCAAAACACTTTCTAGGAACATATATATATATATATGTAACCGAGAAGTTAGATTTATAAGCCAATTCTGGACGTCTCTTTTTAATATGATATGTTGTAATTTGAAGTTTTCAACGATAAATTACCCACAAATAAATAGTCAAATAGAAATAATCAACAGTTTATTAAAAGAGAACTTACAATATTATGTAATTATAAGTCAACGTAACTATTACTTGATAGTACATAATTTTGCTATAACTTCCATTGATCTTCAACTATGAAAAAAAATCCTTTTAAGATTGTGTTGAAAATAACCTCTTCCACGATTAGATGTTGCTTAACAAAAAAAGGTGTCAATATATATATATATATATATATATATAACTTTCTAGAGGCCCCTCACAAATACTTTTTAAATTTTTCATTTTTAATAGTGGCTAGAGCTCCTCTATTTTTAACCTAGGTTTTGGTTTCGAATCTTAGGAATGGAGTCGCATAAAAGAGAGCTTTGTTATCTATATGGTCCAACCTGACTTGAATTTAGATTAGTCAACTGTTCGTATGGCGTTGGATACCAGATAATTTAATAAAAAAAAACTTAAGCTAAAAATTAAACGACAAAATATATGGTTCACGGATCAATAGTTAATAGTTAAATCCATATTCCCTAACCAACCAAACTGCACCGTCCCAGACAATCAATCAACTCAAAGTCGTACGATAAGGGTCCAATTGGCTGGGGCAGATGTTTTGTCATTACTACCTTCAACCAAATCCACTAACGTTATGGTGAGAATTAGGTACCCAAACCTGCAACCTCAACACGTGTAATAATCTTACTCTTGTAATTTAAGTCTTGCATTCAATGCTATGTGGCCTTTTATCCCATTCGATATTATGTGTATTGTTCATAAGTTGGTGATTTAAAAAAAAAAAAAAGGGAAATGAACAGTCCAAATTACATGACTAAGCGGGGGAAATAGATTCTCGAAATATCCTCTATAAAGATCAAGTGGTATCTTATGAGTGTGGAATCAAAATAAGTAACTTCATTGGCGAGCTGCTCCGCATAATTGGCCATCCAGTCGGCGCTTCTGTTGCTCTCTCGATAGATAAATCATAAATTGGTGATTTGAGAGAAGGGAGATGAAAAGAAAGGAAGTGATCGATTAGATTGGTGTGTAAGGTTGGTTTGAGCTTTATGCTTCACCTTAAAGAAATGAAAAGCCTTTTGTTTGCTTCTACTTCACACCTGGCCATAAGCCCATGTCCAGTCAGTGTTGCGGAGGGTCGTGTCATTTTAAGGGACTGTTTGAATAGAATTATATCAATAGAAAATTGTTAATAGAGTTTTTTTTAGAAAAATTTTTCTAAGAAATAAGTTGATTTTTTTGGTTATTAATTAAAAAATAAATTTTTTTAGTTTCATACAGTAAATTATTTGATAATTAAAAAAATATTTTTATTAATTTTAACTATATTTTATTTTATAATACAAATTATTTATGCATATAAATAGTATTTAAAGTATATTAAACAATATACAAAATATAATATATTAATTATTATATAACTTTAAACTATATGAAACATAAATGAAAATATATCTAATCAAATATTTTATATGGATTATAACATAAGTAAAATTAATATAAAAATAAATATTAAAAAAATATAAAGCATAATAATATTATATAAATCTCAAAATAAACGTAAATATGAGTTTGTGGATATTGTGAAAATTATATGTAAAACATAAGAACAAAAGGGACTAAAAAATAGGCTCATTAATTGATATGAAAAATTGACCCAAAAAAGTACTTTTTTTAGAAGCTCCAAATTTAAACTTCTTATAAAGTTGTATTTTTGCTGCCCGAAAAGCTATATCTACTAAAAAAGTATTTTCTATTTTACAGCCAAACAGTATTTTTTTAAAAGCTTTTGATGTGAGAAAAAGTGCTTATTCACCCTTCAAAAGTTGAACCAAATAGGCATTAACATTAATAAAATTTAAGGTCATATTAATAAAATTTAAGGATGGTAAATTTTTAATTTTTAATTTTTAATTAAAATTTTAAAAGTTTTAATTTAATGATTTTTTTTTGAAAATTTGTATAAATTAATTTAAAATGTTATTTTATTAATGTATCTAATAAAGATATATTCACGTGATATTTAATAAATGTTTAGATTAATAAACACAAAATTTATTTGATTTATATAAAATTTTAAAAATTAATTATTAAATTGAAATTTTTAAAAAATTGTTACTCTTAAATTTTAATATATTTATTATAAATATATTATAATAATTGATAAAATCATAAGATTAAATATTCAAATTACAAAAACATCCTTTTAATAAAAAATTATATATATTATAGTCTTCATAAAAAGTAAAGGCTAGGTCGGCCTCCATTGTTGTATTATCAGTTTAATGATTTTCCTCTAACGCCAGCTAAGTCAGGATGGCCGAGTGGTCTAAGGCGCCAGACTCAAGTTCTGGTCCTCTAACGAGGGCGTGGGTTCAAATCCCACTTCTGACAGTTTTTATCCTTTCAGAACGTAAAAGGCACAATTCCAATGCTTTGATTCATTTTCATTTTTTCCTCAGAAAAGGCATGCTTTGCTTTCAAACATGTGTAAAGCTCCAATTCCTTTACTTAACTACTAATCCTTAAACTTTTAGCAGAAAGAAGATGCAGATACAACACAAATTTTGATTAATGAAATGTGAAGAAGAATACAAAAGAAGGTGATTTATTTATTGAGGACGAAAACTACAAATGGGAATGTCGTGACTATTACTTTTAGGTAACTCAAAAAAGCACAAGTCTCAAAAGTGCCAAAGGCATGACCATCCACATTAAACAGGTTCTTCTTGCCATGTCTCAAATCCATTGATTGCTTAGTTGGATTGGATCATTTCCTGGACTTCCTATTCAGCTTTCATGTATCAACAAAACAACCAACTTTCTTCCACAAATCTTGGTACCAAGCCCTTCTAATAATTCAAAGATGGTTATAAAAGCTTGCTCTCACTACAATTTTCAATTCGTATAAGGAAGAGTTCAATGGTATTTGCTGTCAAACTTGCAGAGTTTATCTTGGACCAGGAGCTTTTACTGTACTGTAAATATAGGTTGAGAATTTAACGGAAGGAGACTCCAGTAGGAACCTTGACTGTCAATACAACAACTGTGCCATTTTATTCTGTAAGAACCAACTGGGAAATGAGAAACATCTAGCAGGCAACTAGCAAATCCTTGCCCCTTGTCATATAGCTCAAAGCATACGAATACCTCCACCAGGTTATTAGTATCTGCATCTTTGTCCCGATCAGGTTTGCAGTTCTTGACTACATAGTTGAACAGTTTGTCATTCATTTGAATCGTGTTTTCAGTTTCCCAAGTTCGATAATCCGGCTGCATTGGCCCCGTAGTTTCTCCAGTTGTTCTGGACTCTTTAAGGGACATGTCAGAATAAAGTAAACAATACAACTTGGACACTCGACTGAGGCAATCTGGCGTTAGATTCCTTAATTGAAGACAAAGATTTAGCGATAGGTGGAAGCCTGGAGAGACAGACAGCTGATTTGGGATTCTACTTTCTTCACTGAAGGCAAAGAGCTCTGAACCAGTGCATGGCCTGAATTTTCATGTCAATATCAAGTGTCAGTATGTAAAACAAAGGAAATAAATATTGTATAGTCCGTAAAAGTTTCATTTCAGCAACAAGTGGACTTTGAAGGGAATGAAACAAGTTTTAGACAAGAAAAAAGATTGAAAATAGAAGAAGCTAGTGATCAACAAATCTGAAACTGCTAATGAGTAAGAAAATAGGCATGAGAACGCCATCAGCAGATAAGCTACAATCAACTAAATCCCATATCCTTGGCAAGCCTAGGCAATTGAGATGTGGGGATCTCAATTAGTCAATCTTGACAATATAGCTACCAAATGTCAGGATACCTGATATCCTAGATGGATTACTATTTCGGTTATAAATTGACCCAAAAGCATTATTGAAGAGAAGAATATCAAATTACTATACAATGCAATACCATCTAAGACATGATCTTCATTGTTGGAAAGCTGAGAAGCATACCTCACTTTGAAGAAAAACCTTGGGAACCTGAAAGGGATCCTCATCCATTTTGTGATAACATTCAAGAGAAGCTGCAAATGATCCTTGGAAACTTGGGGTAAATTCTCCCAATATTGCAGCAATTTCCCTTCATTTTGCAAGTGAACAATGCCAGAAATAGCATAGTTAAAAATTTGAAGAATATCTCTCATTGCACCAGTATTCCATATGTGACTTCTGGGCTGCAAAGATGCACAGCTTTTTGGCAGTCCACTGAGCTCTAGGAGCAGGCTTAGGTTTGAACAGGCTTCTTGGTCTATAAGCCACAACCGTGCAATCAAACTTTGTATAAGCATTTCCTTCAGGTAATTATTGGACGTTTCAAGACCCAGAGTTGCCAAATTGTCATTGCCAGACAGGTTTTTGGTGAGAAGAGCAATGCCGGTTGTGAAAGCCAATATTGAACAACCAAATGCCAGTTCTGATATGATTTTTGAGCTTCTTCTGTCCATATCAATGAAAGAGACAGCAATTAAATCAAGTTCCTGTGTTATCCTCATCAACTGAAGAGATATCTGAGTAACTTGTTGCAGATTATAGTTGGCTGTAACACTTGTCTCCACCTGTTCATAGTCGCTAGCATTCTCCTGGTTAAGTTGAGAAGAGTCCAGAAGCTTGGAAAGGTCAGCCAAAACTCTTAATAACTTAGCTCTTAGAGCCAAAAACCATCTTTGGAAGCAGAATGATTGCTCTAATATGATGTTATATTCCCAAAATTCACCTGAAGATGCTAGTGTGTTGTAAGCCTCATGGAGCATCTCGGTCAAACTAACAACATTTCCAACAGAACTGAGGTCAGTATCACCGATCTTGTCCCAAAAACATGTGTTGAAAAACTCTTTTGCCTCCAACAAATCTACTACACCAGATGCTTGTTTTTGGAAGACAAACAGCTGAATTTTCCTCTCAGCTTGAGCGAATTTTGTTAACAACTTTAACCAGTAGGAGCAGGAAGCAGACTTCACCTTAGTTATTAGTTGCTCAAACACAAAAGCAGCTATTATCCATGCTCCCTGGCATGCTGCATGTATCCCAGATTTGAAAGCAGGCCAATATTCCCTCTGTGACAGCATCTTTTTTGCGCACTCCAAGCTTACTTCTACATGCTTAACCAAGTGATTAAGAGGTAAATTACCCAAGATAATCCCAGGATTGAAAGTTTTTCTGTTCGGGTTGATTATGAAACCCAAAAACATATGAGACTGCAATAATATTGAATAGATTATCTGTGTATAGCAATCAAATAAGCTGCAATTGTGTACAGATTCAACCAAAAGTTTTACTTGGTCAAGTATATGGTCAGAAATAGCATCAACTTCATGGAGGCTCTCAATGCAAGTTAGAGAAAAATTTTGAACAATAGCCACCAGCTTCAAGCATGTCTGCCTAGCAGCTATGATACTGCCATTCGTATCTACAAGATGTTCAATAAAGAATCTAATTTTATCAAGCACGAAGTCACCTAGATTTGGATTTTCTGCAACTAGAAAAAGAAGAACCTTAAGCAAGCATTGGATTTCCTTAAATAATCTAGTGTTGGCTGGAAAAGACGCCACCAATGACTTTTCAAGTACAATTATTTGATCTACAGCTACTGAGATGATTTGCCTTTCAAGAGAAGACCAATCCAAATTAGATCTCATTTCAGTTCTTCCAGAAAGCTTTGTAGATACATCCACTAGGGTACAAATGGTTATGAGCCTCTTGAACTTTATGGGTGACTGAATTGAATTCTGAACATTGGTCAATAAATGAGTTAAGTGATGCATGTTGTCAACCAGAATATCTGGCATTGAACCTAAGAGAATCTGCAAGTGAAAAACATAAGCTAATAAAGTTCAACTTTAAGAACTAATTCACTATAGCAAAGGGTGAATTTTGAACGCAACCTTACATAAAATCTGTAAAGCCTGACATTGCACGCTAGATGGAAGTTCAGTCTCAAGTGCAACTCTACATAAAGTCTTCATCGCATGCACAGTAACTGAAGCATGACAAATTCCTCTGCCAACTAAAAAGTGTAAGCACCTTAAAACTGTTGTTTGTAGTTGCAAGGATTTGTCCGGACCAAGGAACTCTAAAAGCACATCAACCTGAAACCAGTAGCTAGACGTACTATAAATCCCATTCATACAGACATACCAAACTATCACCTAGCATCGGAACACATACATGTTGAGATAAAAGAAAGGTTGACTTGGAAGCAAGTTTTGTGAGAGAAACTAGAATTGCAACTAACAACTCCTTGTCTGAGAAGTCTGAGACCAGTTTTAGACCTGTCTGCAGCAACATACAGCTTATCTTAATGTTATAAAATCACAATTATTATAAACATAATACTGGTTAAGCACAAAGAAAGGTGAGAAAAAAAAGTAATCACAAAATTACACTTCCAACCGTTTGAATCAATGATCAAAAGGACCCCTATGTTAAAATCAAAGGACAGGAGGCACTAGCAACACCTTCCATGACATTTTCTACCAAAAAAATTAACGTATATAAGAATATCGGGCACTAAAAAGCAACAAGAATAGATACAAGACCTTATAAGCTTCATTTGCAACAGCAAATGAGGAAGTCATCTTTGAAAAAACTCGTAACCCAGCCAGTCTTGTACCCAATAAAAAATCAGATGAAGTCACCAAGTTAACGAGCATTTGTAGGACTACAGTTGCAAAGTCATCGGCCAGTTCACTAAAACAACCTGCAGCAAACAAAGACGCCTTTACCTGCAGAAACAGTATAATGCACATTAAGTTCCTCAGTAATTTGAACCTAAGAATATACCAACACACCGAAGAGACCATGTTTTGTGTTTCACAACAGTGAGATCACTCCAAGGGAAAAAGTTAAAAACTTTTGAGATAGATAAACACTGACCTTACCTCCAATACATTTGAGGATACCAGAGTGGAGAGGATCAAGTATCTTAAGTGAGCACTGTCGTTTGCAAAATCAGCCCAACAACCAAAGAGAACCAAAGCAAATGCTCTTGACTCAATATCTCCGGTATCAAAAACAACCTTTACTCGCCTCAGGAGCTCCGCATGGTTGTGCATTCTAGCCTTGGAAAGAATGCCCTTGTACTGTTTCCGACTCTTTTTCTTGTCACGACTCCTCAGCTCGAGCAAGAAAACATTCACGACAGCAATCCTAGTATCCTTGTCACCCGACATAAAAGCATCGGCAAGCCTTAGGAGGATAGCATTGGCAAAGAGCTTATCCTCACCCGGAATCATTCCAAACATGTTATAAATAGCCATTGTAGGCGCTGGTTCTCTACTCCACCGCTGAATTGTTGGACCCATTTGCAGTATTCCCTCCAAAGACCGACCTACAGATTGAAAAAGTCACAAACTTTTTCACTTTTCAGGCGATAGTATCGAAACGGGATTCAATAATTGCCAAAGTATCAAAGAATTCATAACATTCAAGAGAAAATTTCTGAAAAGCGAACTAACCCGGTTTCTTTGAGCGACGCGACTTTTCAAGCTCAATGCTCCAATCCAGGGCGCAAGCAGCAGCAATCTTCTCCATTGTCGCAGCTTCTTTCACACACCCTTTGTACGCTTAAGCAAAGGCAATGGAGTACAGGTAGTTTCCAATTTTCCCAGATTGAAAGAATGAAATTGAAAGAATGAAAATTTCGCCTTTCTTTCTTTTCCCGGGGAAGACGAAGATAAAGACTGCTACTTTAGCATGGCTCAGTCCACTTTGCGTCTCTCAGGCATTTCAGCAAACACGTGAGCATCCCAAACATGGTGAGCCAGAGTTACAAATTAAAAGGGTGTTTTCATACTCCAAGTCCAAGCTTCGCTTCCCTAGTCAGGGAAAGAAAAAACACTCGGATTCTAATTGGGTTTTAATGAGACCAATTCAGGAAAAGGAATAGCCCAACAGAGCTGGAAGATCTTCAAAATTCCACCAGGATCTGTAGGGTCATCAGAATCTACAAAAAGACAACATGTACAGTTAGATTAATCAACCATGCATACTTAAGCGTTGAAAGTGACCCCTGCATCACACACCTCATATGATGTCTCCGAGGTAACCTGTTCCTTTAGTGAATTTTACCCCAAAAAGAAGAAAAACGACCGAACATGAAAGACATGTTATACGTAACCAGTTTGGCCACCTCTTACTTAGAAAGTTGCTTAGTGTTGTGCTTTGTCCAGCTGTCAATTTACAGGCAATAAGACGCAAACTAACTAAGCAAAGGCACGGTCTTCGATGCCCAACTGAATTGGCACTTCAATGCATCCACATCCACGCAAGGCGAAGCAACCCTCCCGCCACCTCTCTACTAGCCTTCTTTCTTGTGAGGTATTTTAAGAGGGTCTCAATTATGAGAAGGTGCCTTTAAATTATCTATTTTCAGATTAATCTCTGCTCGCACCGAGTCAACCCGTAAGGTGTAAAGTGCCGGCCAAACAAATTTTTACATTCTCAAGACTCGAACTCAAGACCTCTAATTAAAGAACGAGAGTGTTACACCACTCACACCAACTGTTTAGTTTCCACTACCCTTCTTTGTTCCTTCTTCCGCAATATGAATATTAATAATGATATGCCAATGTTCTTCAGACAAATGCGTCCAATTCGTAACGCTAGTTTTTATGATCACCCCTTCACAGAAACAAACTTGTTTTTGTTGAATTTTGTAATGATTTCACACAATTATTGATAGTGGATGTGGGGCCCATAATGACAGTGGAATCTACAGCCATACAATCCATGACAGCCACCCTCGTGTATGCACTCTCATTCGTTGAACTAGAACAAGGCACTCGTTCCTGGCGGCAGTGACGGCGGTTTGTGTTTCTCTGTCGAAGCTCGTCTTCGACAATAAACTTCCGTGAAGCGATTGAAACCCATCTCGAGATATGAACTGTGTATCGATTTGTTTGCAAAGTTCGGTGCTTTATCTCTTCTTAGCTTCTGCTTGTGCGTTATCTGGTCAGTTATCAATCTTCTCTCGTTTGTTTTCTTAGCATTTACTGTACTATCACCCTTAACGACTCATCTTAACGTGTTGTTGTTAATGCTTTATACTTGTATGAAAACTTGTGAAGTGGATGAAATGGATGGCGCAGAGAGTGGTCTGTTTAAGGATATATTGAGGGATGAAGCCATAACCAGACTCAATGAGCTTGGAAAGGTATCGGAGTCTAATTTCTTTTTTATCTTTGATTTCTTTTTTTATCTTTGATTAGGTTGATTTGTCATCTTATGGCATGCTAAGGATTATCGAAACATAGCTAATTGGTTTAAGGCTGGCCAGAATCCTGTTTTACCAGGCTTTCCAAGGTCTTCAACACCATTGTTTTAGTTCGTTTCCATTGTTGAGCTCTTCGCTTTCTACGTCATTTTCAGCTTAATGACTTAAATTGTTTCTTTGTTTTGGGTTTTTAATCGATGAATTATAATTGAAAAGAGGGTGGGCTTAAAGCCTTAAACAGTTGTATCATATGCCCTGCGGTACTAATTTACTAGCACTAATTGATTGGATATCTTGGTTGATGTGCATAAGATTCAAGTAATGCCTTGGAAGTCATGTTTTTCAATACCCAGACCTTTGAATAAAAAAATATGGTGTATTGTATATCGTTGAGTGTTGATGTAGTTATCTAATTAACAGGTGAGTGATGCTAATGGCTATCTGGAGAGGACATTCATGAGTACAGCTTCACTCAGGGCAGGAAATCTGATTCGTGAGTGGATGGAGGATGCTGGTTTGACAACGTTGGTGCCCTTTCTTTCTTGGACCCACCCTGAAATTTTGATGCTTGAAGCTCTGAACTGATACCTGTACCAATTCCAGGTGGATGGACTGTATGGGCAATGTACATGGTCGAGTTGAAGGATTGAACTCAAGTGCTGAGGTCTTATTGATTGGTTCTCATTTGGTATCTTCTTTCTTCTGTGTTGTAAACTTCAAATTTGTTTATTTTTTCCCTTTATAATCCATAACTAATGGTTGATAATTCTGATTCTTAAATAGGATACTGTAGTTGATGCTGGGATATTTGATGGATCTTTAGGTATAATTGCAGCAGTATCAGCTTTAAAGGTTTTGAAAAGCAACGGATTGCTGTCGAAGCTAAAACGACCAGTAGAGGTGAGTGAACCTTTGCTTCAAATTTTCATCTGCAAAACATTTACTCAAATTGTTCTGTTTGTTCTTTTGAAGCTTTCCAATATCACTCGTCATCCCATTATTTGGAAGTTTCTTTTGATGGTTCTAGGATATAATGAGGCAAGTTTCAGACAGATTATAATTAATTGCTAAGCTTGTCAACATGCAGGTCATTGCTTTCAGTGACGAAGAAGGAGTGAGGTTTCAATCTACTTTTCTCGGTAGTGCGGCCATAGCTGGTATTTTACCGGTTTCAGCTCTGCAAACATCTGATAAAAGGTTTCTCATATTAGCTCTTTTTGTTTACGAGAAGCTCATTCGGTATTGTTGCCTGTTATGGTCCTAATTATGTGCTATCCAATTCAGTGGTGTAACAGTGGAAGAAGCTCTTAAAGAGAACTCTATTGATATTGCAGAAGAAAGCCTATCCCAGCTTAAGTATGACAGAAACTCTGTATGGGGTTATATTGAGGTAAGCAAGCTAAGAAACTATTATCTTACAAACTATTTTCCAATTTTCGGTATATCACACAAACTGTATCAGCTTCTTTGTTTATAAATCTGCATATTGGATCCTGTATCTTTTATTATTGCAGCTTCATATTGAACAAGGACCTGTACTAGAATATGTCGGTTTTCCCATTGGTGTTGTTAAGGGAATAGCTGGACAGACAAGGCTGAAGGTACGTGATATGGCTTTAGCGTGTTAGTAAACAGCTTGTTTAGTTTAGTTGAATCACTAGAATTCAACAGCTTTCAGTTTAAGATGTTCCTGAGTTCATAGCAGATGTCTGACAAACTTAAAACATTCAAGGGAAAGATTCTCCTGTGAAGATTGGTTGCTAGTATATAATTGAAAATGCCTGATCATCCTTGGTTCCAAAGAACATGGAAAAAACATTAGCTGTTTAATTAGAAGTTCTAATATGTCCGAAAGTTACATGCTTGTACAATCCGTAGTTCATCACGCAGACATGGGAAGCACAAATGATTGCAGACTTCTCCATTCTTCAAGTGAATATATTGTGAAATGGATTATTCTCCACCGTCTTTAGTAAAGGAAATGGTAGATTGATTACGTACACATTCCTCTGAATCAAGAACTTCAGTGTTCTTTAATCAACTGCAGTATCTGCAAAACATTGCAGGTTACAGTCAAAGGTTCACAAGGGCATGCTGGAACCGTTCCCATGTCTTTGCGCCAAGATCCTATGGCTGCAGCAGCTGAACTAATTGTGCTGTTGGAAAGTCTTTGTAAAGATCCTAAAGCTTTTCTGTCATACGATGGACAATGTGCTGATTCTATAGTGGAATCACTTTCCAGCTCACTTGTTTGTACAGTTGGAGAGATATCCACATGGCCAAGTGCAAGTAATGTCATACCGGGCCAGGCAAGACATACGAACATGATCGTTATTATGCCAAGCACAAATGAAATCCATTACAAATCTAGTAAATCCATCACTACTGTTTTAAATGCAGGTAACATTCACTGTGGATTTGCGTGCAATAGATGACATTGGGCGGCAAGCTGTTCTTTATGAACTATCGAATCGGATGTATCAAATATGTGAAAGGCGTTCTGTTCATTGCCATATCGAACACAAGGTGAGACAAACTTTTACTTGCAATCTTTAGTGTGACAAAGTGCAGAGCAGTAATACCCTTATCTGTTGTTGGGATTTCATCAGCATAACGCAAATGCAGTGATGTGTGACTCTGAGTTGAGTTCACAGCTAAAAGTTGCAGCAAATGCTGCCCTGAAGAGGATGACCGGTGAGATTCAAGACGAAGTTCCTGTGCTAATGAGCGGAGCAGGACACGACGCAATGGCGATGTCTCATTTAACCAAAGTCGGTTCTCTTGAGCGTTGTCAACAGATAGTAGAGAGTAAATTACTGATATCTAACTGGTAATGATCTTAATCATTTTGAGCAGGTCGGAATGCTATTCATCCGGTGCCGTGGAGGCGTAAGTCACTCTCCTGCAGAGCATGTATCGGATGATGACGTTTGGGCTGCTGGCTTGACAGTTCTGTCATTTCTTGAGACTCATATGTAAAATACATAACCTCTGCTATAAATGTACAGGAACATATTCATTATTTGATGGTACAATAACATAATCTGAAAAACCTTTGAAGTTGAGCTTATATCAGTATTTAGTTTAGCTTATGTGAGGAGAGTTTGTTTAAGAAGTTAGATGACTATTTGATTGTCAATTAAAAAGAAACTTTTTTAAAAGAGTTTCATACAGTAGACTGTTTGATAACATAAAAATAAAAAGTACTTTTATTAATTTCAACTGTATTTTATTTTGTAATAAAAATTATTTATGCATATAAAAATTATTTAAGATATATTAAACAATATGCAAAGCACAATATATGCATGTTAATTATTATATAATTTTAAACCATATGAAACATAAATGAAAATATATCTAACTAAATCTTTTATAAGGATTATAATATAAGTAAAAATAATATCAAAAATAAATATTAAAATATATTTAAAAAGTTAAATAATATTATATAAATTTCAAAATAAACGTAAAGATAAATTTGTAGGTAACGTGGACATTATATGTAAAATATAAGGTCAAAATGGATTAAAAATAGGTTCATTAATTAATTTAAAAGTTCAATATATAAAAAATGCTTTTTTTGAAAAACTTCAAATTTGAACTTCTTAAAAAATTGTATTTTGGTTGTCAAAAAAGTTATATCTACTAAAAAATTTATTTTTTATTTTACAGTTAAATAATTATTTTTTAATTTTTACGATAAAAAAATACTTATTAACTTTCCAAAAATTGAACTAAAGAATCATTCAGCTTAATTTATCTGCATTCTGGAGACTGAGCCTGGTTTCACACAAGCCTCTAAGGTCACAAAGCCATGGACAACTCTGCTCTTCTGGGATTCATGTGCAGATTCAGGAGCCATATGCAGATTAAGAGTTGGATTTTCAGTTAGACTGCTTAAAACAATATCATTTTGGTTGGCTCGTCGAGCTTTTCGAGTCAAACTTTGAACTGGACTTTTAAGTTAGAGTTCTATCTCGAGGGATCTGATCTTCTGTGCCAGCAACGTTGGCCTTACCCTGTGTCACTTCATCATAGCCATCCATTTACGTGGGACCGACTTTTAAGTTAGAGTTCTATCTCGAGGGATCTGCTCTTCTGTGTCAGCAACGCTGGCCCTACTCCACGTAAATGGATGGCTAGGATGGAGTGGCACAAGGTAGGGCCAGCGTTCCTAGCACAGAAGATTTGAGGCCTATCTCGAAGTCTAATCAAATTATGCTCGAAAATAATAACATCTCTACTAAATAAAAATAAGAATGAACATTTCTGGACCTCTTTGGGTCTCATATTTTATAGAAATTCTTATTATTGTTGTAAAGTAAGTTTGGATATGAACTATTTATGATATTGTTTAATCTAAAATGTCCCTTATAAAACTTAATTTATTATAAAAATAATTATAACAAAATTTAAAAACTTTTCATAAATTGAAATCCACC
>JAOSBK010000003.1:35021191-35032757 GCA_027568895.1 Erythroxylum shatona
GGAACGGGTCAAGCAATTCCAAGTCAACTGGCTCAATTTGTAGTTCTGTTTCGATTTTTTATAAAGTAAGTGAAGGATTAGTAGTTTATAAGTTTCTGGGAAATTAAAAAAATATATATTGAAGAACTCTAACATGATGCCGTATCCAAATTGATTAACATATAAAAAAGAGTTAACCTTAACCATATTATATAATTAGAACTCGACTTCACCAGAAAAGCTCTTGTTCTATTGATTTCGACATTTCGGTTTGGTTAGAATATTAAAATGTGTAACTTAAGATTAAACTCGAACATGATCGATTTACCTTAAACAACGTGATTTTAGGTAATTAATCGAATCATAATCTTGAATTGATTTCTTAAATTTAAGCATGATTTAAAATATAATTAAATTAAATTTATTTTGTTAACTTTGGCTAGACATGAATTTATATTATAGAGGCTTAACAACTTAGGAATGCACATAAAATTGGGATATGGTGAGTTGTATGACAAGTTAGGTGCATATAATTAATCACTACTCAGTTCTTAATTCCTAGTTTGGTTTTAGAGAAATTAATAAAAAATTAATTGATTAATTAATAAATTGATATATTTTTAACAAAAAATTAAAGTAAATTGAAACGAAAAATTGATCAGCTAAAAATTTTTACGATTGAATTGATTGAGTCGGTTAAATTTTTTAACTATTGGTTTTGAGTAAGATTTTTTTACAAAGGATAAAAATCAAACTCACAAAAAAAAGCAAATTAACTAGTCCAATGTTCTACAATATAAAGCTCCTTACTTGTCTCAATGGATAAGCTTCATGACGATAGTGGAACAATCCTGAAGTATATGCAGGCTTGGGCTAGATAGGATTGCGAGAGAGACCAGATTATCAACACACTGGTTTCTTTAGCGATATACATGCTGAAGTTACACCTCTCATATTCGTTGGGTTAAATAACAGGTATCTGCTACTAAAAAATTATCCTTAAATGAAACTATATTGGAAGATGAAAAAATATTAATTACTTCGAATCAACAACAACTCAAGTAACATTTCTTTTTTGAACAAGGAAGTTTGACCAATAAATTATTAACCTAATCACTTTGGTTTTAACCCAAAATTATATATTAATGGGATTAGTACGGCCATTGGACAATACAACGCTATATTATATGGCCCAATGCAATTAATCATATTAAACCACTAATGGCCTATCTGGTGAAGTTATTAGACCATTCAATACCAAAGCTTAAGGTCCTAAACCAGTCTTTGTGCAAAGAATAAGAACTAGGCCATACCCATACTACAAGCAATCTTTTTGTTGCTTCCATTGCATGCCACTTAATCGCATTGAAACACGTTACTTATGCTTTTTTTAATTGCATTTTTTTGTTTTTTTAGGAAGTAACAAAAAATTGCTTAAAATATTTGAATTTTTAAATAATAAACTATTTAATTATTAATGTCAAAGAGTAAATAACATTTAGATACAAATTAATTTTATGAATTTAAATAATTTTATTTTAATCTTTATACGATATTTATTAATAAATAGTAATAGAAATGTTTTATTAAAATAAATAAATACATAAACAAATAGTTTTAAAAATTTTATTTATTTGTTAATATATAACTATCACTAGATATAAAACAATTTTATTCATAAATAAATATTTTAGAATTTTCAAATTGATGTAATTTAACATATCTTAAATATAAAAATTTATTTAAAAAATATATCAAACCTAAAAATATGTTCAAAATAATTTATAATTTTAAATAAATAAAATATATTATCCATAATTTATTCATATTAAATATTTAACTAATGTATATTTGATTAATTTCTAATAGTATTTTTTTATTATGAAAAGTAGAATAAAACAATTTAATAAGTTTTTATTAATTTAAAGACAAAACCATACAATTAGAAACCGTAATAATTGACTTTAAAACTTCGTTTAAGGAGATGAACAATTACAGAGATATTACAAAGAAATCTGTGAGACAATCACGAGTTCATGACAGACAACATAATAAAAAACACTTTAAAAACAGTGCCTTTTAATTCTTGTATATATGTATTTTGGACGTTCAATAAAATGGTGATTTTACAAAATGGACTATCTAAACTCAAAGGGAAGTTTTATAAAGTGGTGATTCAGCTAACAATATTATATGAGACAAAGTGTTGTCTTACTAAACGTAGACATACACGCCAGTTGTTGGTAGCAAAAATGCGTATGCCTAGGTGGATGTGTGACATTACCAAAAGAGATAGGGTCCGAAATCGTGTAGTGAGAGATATACTAAAAGTGGCTAGTATTGCTAACGAGTTAAGAGAGACAAGACTTAGGTGGTTTAGGCATGTACGCAGAATGCCCTCTAATGCTCCGATACGACGATGTACGAAAATAACCCTTAATGATTACAAGAGGAGAAAAGGGAGGCCTTACAAGAACTAGAGGGAAGTGATTAGGAATGATATGTCTGAATTGGCCCTTACTGAGGCCGTGGCTAAAAATAGGAAGGTTTGGCGTGAGCAGATCAGAGTAAACAACATCCTTTAAAGTCCTCGTGCATGACCTGAAAAACCAAGTTGTAGGCCCGAAAGCCTTGGCCAAAACTTATGACTGGTAGATGCAGACAGATTTCATTCTAAACCCATAAGATTGTCATACCCTCAGGGTCTCTCAGTGAAGACTCATAGTGTAACTAGTGACAAGAGAGCCGGTCTTTACAGTGTGTAAATTACTAGTAGATCTGGTCTCCTTCAGGCATTTCCTTATTCATTGTTTGAAACTTTATTTACTGATTGTTATAGAGCGTTAGTTTTTATTTATTTACTCTTTTATTCAACATCACCCCTTTTTACATTTGCATGTGGGTCTATCGGAAACAACATCTCTACAATGTAGAGGTAAGGTTGTGTACTATCAGATCTCCCCAGACGCCATTTTATTGTGAGATTTTAGACTGGGTGTGATGATGTATTTTGGACGTTCCTCTCTTGGTCCTAATCATTCCCAACTCTTTATCTATATGTATTTTTTATTTACTAATAGCTTAAGTCATATCAATAATTTTAGTTAAGGTCTAATTGAATTAATTTAGTGTTAATTAGTATTATATATGGTCTAGACTGAAAAATCATAAGGGTGTAATAGTTTCGGAAACTTTCAGATTTTTCCGCAGTCGTTTTTAGCATAATCAAAGACCAGAAAAATTAAACAATCAAAAGCGAAATAACAAATCAAAATCGAAATTTGTTAATACATTTCGGCACACCTTACTTACGCCTGCAGAACCCTCACTCAGCTTAATTCTTTCACTAACGACAATAGTTTTATATAAGGCTTTACTAAGCCAGCACCACTCAATCTTTGACACTATCCCTCGTCCTCACTACCCGTGAAAGAATTTCACATTTAATAGTATGACCATCTTGTAATAACCTTAACAAAGGATTTTCTCAAACAATGTTTAATGATAATGCTATGAAATAAACAACTCAAGTGATTAAACAAAAATTAACATAAACAAAGACAACATTTGAGATAAAAAGCAACTTCCCTAAATATGTCGCTTCATCAACGAAAAAATGGGAAGTTGTTTACCAAGAATGCTGTTATGAATCTTTGATATAGTCACTGAAACATTCCACGCACAACAGCCACAAAACGTCTCAAATCAAAAAACATTTCATCACCGAAACGTTAACCTAATAGAGCTTCAACAACCACGACAATTGTTGAAATTTTTTGCACCAAACCAACAACAAAGACAACAACTACAAAATCACGAAAACTTCGGGAATTTTCATACCCCAACATTAAAATGATAGCAATAAAATTACCTAAGACAACACTCAACTGTCGTCTAACAATAGGAAAGAATGCAGCTGGCCATTAATAATTATTCAGCCCACTTATTTCACCCAATCAATAGAAAACGCAGCAACAAGATGGATTAATTATCAACGTAAAATCAGTTGCAAAATCATACACAATGACCACCAACCTAACATTGGACAACCACCAAACCAGCTACAGAAAATCATACAATTAACCACAAAGACACAACACCCATTCACAATTGACTACGTCTTATACAGTCAATAACCGTAGCCAACATAAGATGTTACCATCAATGAACAACGAAATGAGTTGCACGAACAACTCAATTGAAAGTAAGCAACCTACCAACCTATACGACCATCATCTTTCTTTAGGCAATGATGTATTTTACGACAATAATAAAAATGGAACATTGACAGTCCACCATCCATAGATACACCTAAGAACAAGATACTCACATTATACAAGCAGTTTTCTCATTATAGAATTCTTCATGCTCAAAATCGTAGACACATTCATATCTTTTAGAAGATTTTTCTTTATCCAAGTCAAACTAAATGTATCTTTCTTTTAAAAGATTTTTCTTGATTTGAATTTGAAGTCTTCCATTACCTTGGAGCTCTAATTATAAAAAATGCTGAAATTAAATAATAAGATATATACCATATATCTTAACAATCTCCCCCCATTTTGGCATTGTTTGTCACAAATATGAAACTCTCCCGAAATGAAATAATTGGATATATAATCCACATGAGAAAAAAAACTCCCCCTTAATCCAACATCCATCAAATTCTTCGAGTTTAAGAAACATCCAGAGAAACAATAATGAATAATTATCCAAATTTCTCCCCTTTGGAACATAAAGATGCCCAAAAGTAAGACTAATAGTCACAGAGATACCTTAAAATCTCCCTCTAAATTGAACAATCACTAAAAACAATCTAATGTCTCCCTCTTGGAACAAAACAATACCAAAATGAAGAATGCCTTCAATGTGATCAATTTCAGCGAATAAAGAAGCATAAATATCAGTAGTAGGTGCAGCGGAAGAATCATAAGCACGTAGTGTTAAAAAACCAAAATCATAAATAACAATACATGATAGGGAACACAGATACTTATTTGTTGAAGACATGATCAACAAATGATGAAAAATCGCGCAAGCGTTTGGTGACGACTAAGACTTCCATAGTAAACCCACCATCTTTAGAAAATACAGTTATCAATGGGACAAACTGTAGAGAGACTATACATATGTATATATAGGGAGTACTGCGGGGACCTAGCCACATATATTAACCCTAGGCCCGCCCATCATGGGCTTTAGGGTTAGACCTACACCATTAATCACACTAACGATATAAAGTGCTTAAGTCCAATAGGGATCACAATAATAATGGACCATAGGCATCTCAGTAGGGATCATATTATTTTTGTTTTTATTAAAACCAAAACTACAATTGATTATAGCCCATAAAATACATTCTAACACGTAATGCAACATCAGAAAGTCAAGATGACAATTTACGACCGGTTAATACATATGACAATATATCGTTGCTCACTTCAATTCCATCTTTATAAGACTGATCAAATTCATAAACCTCATCATCAAGCATTGTCTCATGTACACATCAATCAATTAAACCTTAGAAAACCCATAAATAAAAACTCAGAAAGCTTAAACGATAACTCCTTCGAACCTCTTTTTTTATTTTTATTTTTTTGTTTTTAAATAAATAACATCAAACTATACTTCAAAATTGTAAAGCACACAGTCCTTGTGCCCCTTGAAGAAATTCAAACAAGAGCTTATTCCTCGTCACGTTATCCCAGTCATCAACCGTCTGGTTGATTTCTTCATCTGAATAACTAACTTATCCTCAGTTTGAACAGGTTCTTCAAAAGCAGTAACTAACTGTGAATCTGGACAATTTCTTATTTTTTCTTCACTACATCTTTGTACTTGTATTTGACCCTTTCTAATATAAGAGTGCTTCGGTAATATGGATTGCTGCTGGAAATTTAATGGAGAGTGTCTAGATTTTCGATTTTGACCTATTTGAAATATCATTTCTAATAACTTGTAACATTTCGGTCTTATATACCTGATTACTCCACAAAAGTATGAACCTCCGACTCTTCCTTGAGGTTTCTTCTTAGACAAATCTGGTCACACCAATTTTCTCATCATTCCACTTGGAACATTCACCTTTATAGCCAATGTCTTGAAGGTCTCCTTTAGTCTTGCCAATATTCAACAACTTTTTTAGCTTTTCGATACCTCCATTTAACATTCTTATTCCCTTTTCCGTACTGACCAACTTCGACTTTGTTTTATTAAGCTTATCTATTGTAGATGACAACTTCTTCTTAAGGTCTTGAATGGTGTTCTTTATGGTAGAGTTTTCCTCCTCCAACTTTTCATTTTTCTTACATATTTGGACCCATTTAGCATATATTAACTCATAGGCTTCAGAAATATTTTCCTTTTTATCATCTAAAGTACCGTCATCACTGTCATAATATGAGATTGAGCTTTGAGTTGATTCGTTTGCATTTTTCTCGAAAGTTTCTGATTTTCTCACGTTTTCATAATCGGTTACTTCCTTCTTGATTGCTTTAAAATAAGTAATTGGACTTTTGCTGTATAAAGCAACTACTACAGCACTATTCACAGCTTCTTTTTCACTACCATAATTACCTCCGGATTCATTCTCACACAAAGTGCTTGTATAAGACTTCCCTTTTCTCTTTTTTAAGGTGTTAACACATTCTGCTTGCACATGCCCGAAGCATCGACACTCATGACATTGAATTTTCTTCACTTTTCTTTCACCCTTTGAGTTTTCTCTTGTTATTTAAAATAACTCCCACTGTTTTGCCTAAAATCAGATTTATCCTTCTTCATTTTCTTTAACCACTTGCTGAAATTTCATGTCAATAACTTCATATCCTCATTCTCATCAGATTCATCTCCTATGACTTTACCAACCTCTACTTGCAATGTCAATCCTTTGTTCTTCTCTCGATTATCCCTAAACAAATTCATCTCAAAATTAGTAAGAATCCCAATTACTTTTTCCAAAGACAATTAAGTGATATAATGGGCTTCTTTGATGGTTGAAATTTTTGGTATGAACCTCGAAGGTAACGATCTCAATGTCTTTTTAACCAATTTCAAGTTAGTGTATTTCTTCCTGAGTTGATGTGCTTGGTTTGCTATGTTACACAGTTTCTCATGGAAGTCTCTAATGGTTTCACTCTCATCCATCTTCAACTTTTCAAATCTCACAGCCAACATCTGAAGTTTTGAGGTTATCATTGATTTCAGTTCTTCATGTATAGTCTATAAAGTGTCCTACACTTCTTTCGTCGATTCACAAGCTGATATAATAGCAAAGTAACCTTCATCCACTACACTGGAGATGGCATACAGGGCTTGAGAATTTCCAAGCGCTCTCTCTTCTTTAGCTCTTGTCTACTCATATGCATCTTTAAGCACTACTTCTTCCTTTTCATCAGTCTTCACTGGATGTGTCCAACCATTTAAAATTGAGTTCCATGCTTTTGTTCCTTGTGCCTGAATAAATACTCTCATCCGTTATTTTCACGTAGGATAATTTGAACCATTTAACAACGATGACCTGATGATTGATGCCTCTTCTCATATAGCCATAATTGCGAAACAAGGATTTGCACCGACTTGATGTACCAAGTTTTGATTCGATGACCTGCTCTTATATCAATTGAAAAACCGTAGGGGTGCAGTAGTTTCGCAAACTTTCAGATTTTTCGCTATCATTTCTAGCAAAATCAAAAACTAGAAAAATTAAACAATCAAAAGCGAAATAACAAATCAACACTGAAATTTGTTAACGCAGTTCGATACAACTTGCCTACATCTGCAGGGCCCTCACTCAGCTTAATTCTTTCACTAACGACAATAGTTTTATACAAGGCTTTACTTAGCTGACATCACTCAACCCTTGACACTATCTCTCGTCCTCAATACCCGTGAAAGAATTTCACACCCAATAGTACGACTTCCTTGTACTAACCTTAACAAAGGATTTTTTCAAACAATGTTTAATGATAACGTTATGAAATAAATAACTCAAGTGATTAGACAATAACTAACATATACAAAAACAACACTTGAGATAAAAAGCAACTTCCCTAAATATGCCGCTTCATCAATGAAAGAATAGGAAATTGTCTACCAAGAATGCTGCTGTGAATCTTCGATATAGTCACTAAAACATCTCACACATAGCAGCCACAAAACGTCTCAAATCAATAAACGTTTCATCACCAAAACATTAACCTAATAGAACTGCAACAATCACGACAACTGTAGAAGTTTTTTGCACCAAACCAACAACAAAGACAGTAGCTACAAAGTTACGAAAACTTCTGAAATTTTCACACACCAACACCAAAATGACAGCCATAAAATTATCCAAGACAACCCTCAATTGTCGTTTAATAATAGGAAAGAATGCAACTGGACATCAATAATTATTTAGCCCACTTATATCACCCAATCAACAGAAAATGCAGCAACAAGATGGATTACTTATCAATGTAAAATCAGCTGCAAAATCACACACAATAACCACCAACCTAATACTGGACAACCACCAAACCAGCTGCAGAAAATCATACAATTAACCACAATAACACAGCACCCACTCACAATCGACTGTGTCTCATACCATCAATAACTGTAGCCAACATAAGACGTTACCATCCAAGAACAACGAAGTGGGTTGCACGAACAACTCAATTGAAAGTTGGCCACATTAATACCTATACGACCATCATCTCTTTTTAGGCAATGATGTACTTTATGGTAATAATAAAAATGGAACATTGACAGTCCACCATCCGTAGATGCACCCAAGAACAAGATACTCATATCATACAAGTACTCTTCTCATCATATAATTCTTCATGTTCACAATCGTAGACACATCTTTTAGAAGATTTTTCTTTATCCATGTCAAACCAAATGTATCTTCTACCTTAACTTGATTTGAATTTAAAGTCTTTCATTATCTTGGAGATCTAATTATCAAAAACACCAAAATTAAATAATAAGATATATATCATATATTTTAACATAGACTACTGAATCCTTAAATCTCATCTTTCTTTAAAATGATAATTTGACATCTCATATGAGAGGTAACAAAATATTAATCCAAATTATTCATAATAATAATAGTAACATTATAAAGTTTATATAATGAAGTCAAAAAATTATTTTTATTGAATTTACATATTCTCAAAATATAATATAATGTCCATCAACTAATCATATTAGTAAATACAATGTTTTAACTTATACTTAAATTACTAAATTAAAAATTTTAAAAGTTTGATATTAAATTAATAAATTAAAAATTTTAGACACTTATAATTTTTTTCTCTAATAATAAGTTAATAACAAAAAATAGTTAACGGCAAGCATTATTCACGTATTGTTACTAATAAAATATAGTCTTAAATAAAATAAATGTAAGAATATTAAGCTTTTTGTGTTTCATTATACTCTTTTTAACATGTTCTCTTTAGTTTAATTAACATCGTCTATACAATAAAGGCCTAATTAACAAAAATACTCAAGTATAAAGAGTCGTATCTTACTCAGGAAAATCGTATATGATTATCTTATATTTCCTAATTTTTTTCAAGACAATAGCAATTCTCATTAATATCACTCTATCTAAATTCAAAAATCTGTTGTTTGTCATACAGATTAAATCATTTTAGAGCTTAAATGCAAGAAAATGTGAATGATTTCATTGCTGACTTGTTTTTCTGTAGATAGTTATTTTAGTTATTACGAAGTTATTCAAATCATTCTATAAATCCGATTAATCAAATTTAGATAATTTGGTTCATTCATATTTAATTAGAACATTATATCTCAATCTAAAATTTTAAGATAATAAATTATAAGTTATTTCTTTATATATAACTCACTCAATAATTTTTTCGAAATAAAATCATTTAATTGTGAATTTTCAAGAGTTAAAGACATAAATTTCTCGTAGTTCAATATATTTTTAAAAAATCTCTAAATCTTTAAAAATTTTCAAAAAAATATTTCTAATATATTTCAAGTAAAAAATAATAATGAAATATACATATCATGAATATCACAATTGTTCTAATTAAATGTTACTTATACAATGATTCAATATATTTCGTAAGCTCAAATCGAAGTAATTAAATTAACATTAAATATTAATTTATTGATTTTTATAAATTATTAATTTAATTTAAATTTAATTAATTGAAATCAAATTTAGATGAGTTGAATTATTATATTAATTACATTTGATTAATTCATTCATAATATTCATATCATATGCATTTTATCATTATTTTTTAAACTAAATCCTAAAAGAAAGACATTTTTCTAAGAAAAACTGAAAACTAGAAAGGTCTTTTAAAAATTAAGATACTATAAGAAAATTGCGGATCGACGACAGAAATTTAGCGTCAGAATAGAAACCGTCTGAAATTAGCGACGGAAAGTACAGTTCCGTTGCTAATGTTGGGTAATTTAGCGACGGCAATTTTTCTCGTAGGTAAACATGAAGTGGACGCAAAATTTGATAGGGAATTACCAACGAACGAGAGCGTCCATCGGTAATTTTGGGTTATTTAGAGAAGGGAAATTTAGGGTTGTTATGTCCGTCTGTAAAGTTGTGTTGGGAAGACAAATTTTTTGCGAGGGAACAACTTGACGTCAGAATAGCCGTCGGTAAAATCGTCGTTGGGTTCATATGTAAACGACGTCATCTCGGATAATAAGGACGGTTTGAGGTTTATTCCAAAACGACTTCGTTTTGGTGTAATCAAAACGACGTCATTTTGGATACGCGAAATTGAAGTTGGTGACGTTAACCAAAACGATGTCGTTTTGGCTAGCTTCAAAGCATTCGTGATATCACAGAAACGACGTTGTTTTCGCTAGCTTCAGAGCGTCCGTGATAAAACAGAAATGACGTCGTTTTAGTTATGGCCAAAACAACGCCGTTTTTGTTAGGTTGAAGAACATCCCTCATAGAACCAAAACGATGTTGTTTTAGCTTAAACTAAAACGACATTGTTTTGGTTAACGTTACCGGTGCGTCTTAATTATAACCAAAACGACGTCATCTTGGTTAACACCAAAACAACATCGTTTTGTATAGAACAAAGCTATATATATATATATATATATATATATATACACAACGTCGTTTTGGATTTATTAAAACGCAGCCCTTCTTCCTTCCTCGCCTCTTCCTCGCGCGCAGCTTCTTCCTCCTTCCTTCAGACGCAACTCCTCCATCTTCCTCCTCCGATGTCGACTGCCCTTCTTCCTCCGATCACGTGTAGCGTCTCCGGCCAGCATTGCTTGTCATCTTCTCTAGTGATGAGGTAAGGGCGTCTTCTCCGACGCTTTTTTCGAAGGTAAGTTGTCGACTTTTTTTTTAAATTTTCTTGTTTTGGACTGAGTTGTTGATTTGCTGTTGAATTAATTGGGTTTGATTGTTATTGTTTTAGGGGTTTTTCATGTAAATAATGGGAAAATGTTATCAATTTGTGTTTAGTTAGGATTGATAATTTTGTGCACATTACGTGTTCGATGAAATGTTTTCTTATATATTTTTCGTCTACCTTTTCAAAAGACAATTTCTCCATTTATGTCT